>OY757944.1:53644120-53649120 GCA_963585895.1 Sepioteuthis lessoniana | reverse complement strand
TTAGAATGCACATGTCTTAAAATATATAAAAAATAATAATTCTCATAAGTACTGGAAATAAGAAACTTTTGAATCACCATGCCAGCGAAATATTCGACATCGGCTGCGGGAAATATTTACCTTATTCTTCTTATATACTTGTATTGGAATCATGTGGACTCTCTTCGGAGAATTTTTTTTTTTTGTTTCTTTCTTTGCAGACGTCGCATTTAATTCGCTTCGTAGCATTTAAAAGCAATATTGATTCCTTGACCTGAGACCGTCAATAGAAAAAAAGAAGCCACTGGCAAAGAACTGACAATAAATCTTGGTTCTTTGAAGATCTCAAAGAGGGAACTTTGGCATAAATTCTATATAGAAACCGAAATATAAGAAACCCAAAACAATATATATATATATATATATATATATATATATATGTGTGTGTGTGTGTGTGTGTGGGTGTGTGTGTGTTAGTCTGTGCATATGTGTGTATCCATTCGTGTGAGTGTGAATATAGGTGAATGAGAACGAAACATATAAATGGTACGATTTCGAAAAGTTATATATCTAAAGAAATATTTAAACGATCAAACGAAGAAATGTTTTGTTTTTTTTTTTTTTTATATGTAATGGTATCCTACTCTACTTTGCTTCTGAATAATTGTAAGATGATTCCCAAAATAGTCGGCTGAGGCTGTAGAATACACCGCCTGCTTCTCTGCAGAGGGATAAGAATTCTCGGATGATTGTCCTTGATATGACACTAAACAACCTGATAGTAAATCTCCATTAGTGCTGGAGCTTTGGGTTTGCGGAGTACTCCTATACTGGAATCACACCCAGGTTCACTCTGAACCGGAGTGGAAGCACCTGATAGGCTCCTATCTAAGCGTCAAATAGAACTAAACTGTGTGCTTTTGCGAAACTGAATATTTTGAAATAGAATTATCTTGACACGTGAATCACTAGACTGAATTGCTTAAAATAGCACTGTTTTGACATTTAAACTATGTTCTTATTCTAAACTAAACTGTTTGAATTTGAAGTGTTTTTACATTGAACTGTGTGAAAATAAATGACTGACGTTTAATTGAATTGTTAGTGATACATAGCAATACTTGGAACCGTTTAACATTTTTTTACTAAATTAAATAGTTTGAAATAGAACTGTGTTTGACATTTAAACAGTGTACTTATATTAAGATGAATTGTTAGAAATAGAACTTTTTATATGTATGAAAATGGATTTGGCTTTAAATAACCTACAACCGTTAATATTGCCATAAAACCAAATCAAACCAACGTAAACCAAAGCCAAAGTAGAACAATATTTGTGCCATTATAGGTCTTTTGTTTTCATGCATTCGAATATATTAAATATATTAATAATAAGTTAGGAGTTGCCCATGGTGTAATGGTTATCGTTGTAGGAAATGGACGCGGCGACACGAGTTCAAATCCTGGACGAGACTGATGGCATTTCACATAGCACTGATACCATCTATGGATAAATAGTAGGGCAGACTGATTTCTTTAGCCTTGCTGAGGCAACTAGTCTAGGAGAATGAAGACTCAGAATTTAAACCTGTTAAACCCCGCTTAAAAATTGACCTTGTGTCATATCCTGCACGAGCGGAGGGGTTAGGAAAATATGATAATAAGTTCTTCAATTTAACAACAAATATTGTTAATGTTACAAAAATGTATATTCGTAATCGTATTAGGTTAGCACCATCGAAAACGGACCGGTTTAACCCCTAGATGGAATTCGAACAGGTACAATTATTCTGAGTCAGAGTGGCCTTTGAAATGAATTCTAGGACTGAAGACTCACCATAGAGTGTAGTTAAGTTTGGTTTTGTTTGGTTTGGTTTTATAGCATCTCATTGTATGGCATCTTATTTAATGCCAAATCCATTTTTATACATATAAACAGTTCTATTTTAAACAATTCAGCATATGTACGCAGTTTAAATGTTTAAAACAATTCTATTTAGCACAAATACCCTGTTTAGTTCTTTTTGACCCATAGATAGGACCCTATCTGGTGCTATCAGAATATATATATATATATATATATATATATATATATATATTGTCATCCACAGATAGACTGTCATCCACAGATAGACTGTTTCGTTGTATCACAACTCCACTGTGTGGTTAGACAAGCTGAGATCGAAACCCACTTAACTTTACATCTTACCACTAAGTCAACAGGCGACATACGTCAGCTCGGGAATTATAATCCTCTAAGTATTAACTTTTGTTTGTTTACATTTTGCCTTCCCAGATACCAGAGTTATATATATATATATATATATATATAAGAAACCTTGAATATATATATATATATATATATATATATATATATATATATATATATATATATATATATATATATGATAAAGTGACTCGTTGTACAAAGTGGAACGATAAAATTGTCACCCTAGAAAAGACGACATGATTTTATTTCCGTTTAATGAAAACCGGTTTTCTTTTTTCTTTTTGTTGTTGTTGTTGCAAACCACCTACTAGTTGGCCAGTTGTGTACAAATCCTAAGGGCGATAAGAGCCTTCATTCATGTCTGAAAGTGACACAATGTTCACCGAGCGAGATCGGAGATGCGCCGCTGTACAACTCATGCCCTCTACCGATCCAAGATATGACAACAGGACCATTGCCAGCACTCTCAAAATGCAAATCCGGACGGTTCAACGTGCCAAAGGTGATGAAAACAAAGTTTCTAGCTCCGGTTATGGTCTTTGGCGTGGTTTCAAGTGAGGGCCAATTCATGCCTCCTCTCATCTTCGAAGTCGGCTTAAAAATCAACACCAAAGTGTACTTGGATGTGGTGCAATCAGGTGGCCGGTGGGAGACCCTGGGTGTGGCAGCAAGACTCGGCGCCTGCCCACAAGTCCAAAGAGACCCAGGCTTGGCTTTAGAAGGAGTACTACGACTTTGTACCCCTCTCTCACCGCCCCTTCCTCCCCCGACCTGAACCCGCTAGATTGCTTCGTTTGGTCATACGTCGAGATCATCACCAACATGACCTTCCACAACACCAAAGCCAGCCTGATCGCCGCCATCCGCCGAGTATTCGTCGAGCTCCCGCCGGCGCTTGTGGAAAAGGTATGCTCCCGGTTCCGGATATGTATCGAGGCGGTGATTGAGGCTGAAGGCGGCTACATTGAATAGATGTCAGCTCTACTACATAATCAAGTTAGCTGAATTGATTTTTTTTAATAAAGGTTTTAAAATAAAGCTGTAGTATTTTTTTAGGCCGACAATTTTATCGTTCCACCCTGTAGATATCAGCTCTACTACATAATCAAGTTACCTGAATTGATTTTTTTCAATAAAAGTTTTAAAATAAAGCTGTAGTATTGTTTTCTTTAGGACGACAATTTTATTGTTCCACCCTGTAGAAAGAAAAAAATCTGGAAGAGAAACAATATTGAAATCATAAAAAAAAACAAAAAACAAAAGACAACAAAATTGCAGTCCGAACAGAGAACCGAATAAAGAACAACAGTTTACTGACCAGGCTTCATTTGATAGGATCTTCAGGAAAACTGTTAGAAACTCATAGGGGAAAACAGATACATATATACATACTTTGGGCGAAGAAAACATTAAATAGACAGTTGACGATACAGAGGCCAACTATTTTAGCACTTATAATAACCACATAGTTGACTTCCCTCTCGCTTTCTGTGTGCCTGTTTGGCGTACGCATCATGTGGGTGTTATTAAGCTGAATCTACTGGTTCCTGAGGACCGTCCCTAAGTCATTACAAGTTTTGGAGGCCTAAGTTTATGGCTCGGTTCCTGAGTCACTACAATATTGGGAATACTGAAAAGTCAAATCATTTTTGACATAGCTACGTATAAGTCTCGATTTGTGTGGTGCTCCTAAATAAAATGACCTTGTGTCAAATTCTTAGGGGGAGGATGGTTACATTTCACCACAGTCTTGTCCTTCCTCTGTTTCCCAGGTAACACTTGATGTTCTCTTTTTAAGTGAATCGCCTGATCCCAAGAGGCCTTTCCCCCAAGTAATATCACTTTTATAGGGAAGAGTTCATCGCTTGAGTCCTGAGAAACCCAAATACGGAGATTGTTGAAGGGACCAAATATTTTTTGTAAAGGCTGCACATGACTCAATTCATGCTTGTCCCCTACCATAAAATGTCAATGTGTCGCATCCTGACTCGTTGGAAAGTCAAATCAATACGATTATTCTAATATGTACTAATACAACGGATTTGTTCCTCTCTTGGTTTTCTGTGAACCTTTAGGAGTTCTCGACAGGTGAGAATTATTAAACTGAATCATCTGGTCCCAGACGGTAGTTCCCTCCAGGAAATATCTAATTTTTTTTTTTTTTGTGACAGCTACACGTAATTATGGATTTGTACATGTCACCCGACCACGATAAAACGACCGTGAGTCATATATGGGCATGGTGTGAAGTCAGTGAAATTCCATTATTTCCCCATATTTACCCAACCCCTCCACTCGGACAGGATATCACACAAGGTCAATTTTTTAGCAGAGTTTAAGAGGTTCACATTCAGTGTTTTCCTTCTAGACTAGTTGCCTCACCAAGGCTGAAGAACATAGTCTGCCCTACTATTTACCCATAGCTGGAGGGAGAATAATTGGATTCATACCTTTCCCAAGGGTATTAGTGCTACGTGAAATGCAATCAGTCTCGTCCAGGATTTTGAACTCTTGTCGCCGTGTCCATTTCCTATGACGATAACAATTACACCACGGACACCTCCATTATTTATACGTTGAATATCTGAATTCTTTGATTTAACAATTCTTTATAATTGGGGTATTTACAAAATAGAATTGATCTCTCAACTTGTGATCACGATTGTCCAGACAGCTCAGGCTGTAAAAAAAGCATCGACTTTACCTCTACAGAGAAGTAAGACTACCTCAACGAATATCCAGTTTTGCAACTAAACAATCTGATGGTGACGTTCTAGTCATTCTGGAGTTT
>OY757944.1:53516915-53641420 GCA_963585895.1 Sepioteuthis lessoniana | reverse complement strand
CAGTGGAATATTCGGCTGATTTAAAGTTTGCAAGGTTTAGATATCAGCTTTGAGTATATAGCACGTGTCTAGCCACACTGAAGAGTTCTGATATAACGAAACTACGTTTCTAGATGACAATTTATATATATATATATATATATATATATATATATATATATATATATATATATATATATATATATATTACATAGTAGTGCCTGTGTCCCTAGGCTTCATGCTTTACGCATTTGTCAGATTGAGTGAAAGTTTTACGAACAAAGACCTATGAATATGGATCATTTTTTGTTTGAAAAGGGCACAGTAACCAAAGGATTATTAAAGGGCCTCGAGTATTTGGAATCTGGCGGACGAATGGAGACTATCCAAACGACAGCATTATTGAAGACGGCCAGAATACTGAGAAGAGTCCTAGAGACTTGAGGAGACTTGCTGTCACTCAAACTCCTGTGAAAAACCATCAGCTGACGCTGATGTGAAACATTATTTAAGGGTATATAACTATGTATGCAACAATTATGATCATAATCGTCCCTGACAATGATAATTATTATGACACTTATCATCATTATTTTTATTGCCAAAGCTATCCCGAATTATTTTTGTATACCTGTCCATAAATACAACACTACATAACCCTTGACAACACAATCATTATCATAATAAAAGTAAATAAAATATGATTGAAAAAAATGATAAAAAAGATTTTCTAAAAAGGAATTTGATGATGATTTTAAGTTTAATCATCATCATCACTCAACAAAATTCACCACAAGCCAGACATTTCGTATTCATGTTAAATAACTTTAACTATCAAATACTTAGGTAGGATCAAGTGAAAAAATGATTCTTATTGTTACAATTCTTCCCCACCCCTTCTTATCCACTCTTCGCTTTGCACATTCTTAAACTTCCCCTTCCCCCTTCCCAACAACAGGAATATTGTATATATATATAATGATGCATGCCACGATATGTGCAAATATGCGTATATATGTGTGGGTGAGCAATAGCTGAAGCTGGGATCGAAACCCGCCTTACTTTATGTTAGACTTAGTATCAGACCACTCGGCCAACAATTGTAAATTCGTGGAAGTTTGACTGTGGCCCCTGGGTTTCATGGAGTCTTTTGCAAAACAACAATCATCAGGCAGTTTAGGAAATGAAATGAATCGAAAATTAAAAAAATACCCAGATATAGTTCCTGAGAACTCTTCATGTTATATCCCTCATGGTTCAACACAAACCCACAAAGTGATTTAGTGACAACCAACACTCTTATAATACACACACACACACACGCATACACACACAGACACACACACACACATATATATATATATATATATATATATGTGTGTGTGTGTGTGTGTGTGTCTGTGTGTGTGTGTCTGTGTGTGAGTGTGGGATGTATGTGTGTGTGCCAAATCCCTGCAAAACAGCAGAATTCGACAAGTGGTCATTTTTTTAATCAAGTCTTAAATTGTTTTGAGTAAGAGTTTTCCATGCTTTATTGAAATAAAAATGTACAGACTAACTTACGTCTTATGTTTTACCCATAACTGGGGGGAGAATTTTTTGAATCATACCTCTCTCAAGAGTATTGGCGATCGGTCAACTAAAAATTACATAGTTCAAGTTTGAATTTGGGTCACCGTTTACATTTTCTTTGACGATAACAATAATAGCAAATGTGCCATGATTATATATATATATATATATATATATATATATATGTGTGTGTGTGTGTGTGCATGTGTGTGTGTGTGTGTGTTTGTGTTTTAGATTTTTATACTTATTGCCATGGAAGTTTGTCTGTGACCTTAGGTTTCATGAAGTTTTTACAAACTACAATCATCAGGCAGATAACGAAAAGAAATGAAGAAATCGAAAAATACAGTCAAAAACCGTTGAAATTGTTTACAAATCTTCATGTGAGCTTGTGTGTGTGTGTGTGTGTGTGTGTGTGTGTGTGTGTGTGTGTGTGTGTGTGTGTGTGTGTGTGTGTTGGTTATAGTTGCACATAATTGTGCGTGGATGTGTAGTGGTGTTTAGTGTATGTGCGTGTGAAGAGACATACGCAGCACAATAAACTTGTTGTTTTCAGGATAGGAGGATGCAGTTGTAGCAAACTATATATATATATATATATATATATATATATATATATATATATATATATATATATATATAAAGTATTCAAAATAAATTTTCTGTGATCAACTTAGGTTGTAAAACTGACATTTATGCAAGACGTTGGTGATGGCTGTGAATTTGAACCATTTTAAGTTTCAACTTTCGTTTTTTATCGTTGCCAGATACATTTGGTTCCATATTTTGACAATATATATGTATATATACACAACACACATAAGTAGGACTCTGTACATGTATATGTAAATACATAAATACATACACAAACTGATGTACACACAAATACGACCCAACATATATATATATATATATATATATATATACGCGTGCAAAGTTTCGTTAGACGCTTTATATATATATAATCCAGTAACATAGAAAGCATGACGTTCCCAGAAAACGTCCCACTCACTGTCTCTGTCTCTCTATCTCTCTTAGACTCTATCAGCCGTTGCACCTGCAAAGTCTTCTTGATAAGATCCGGCGTCCGTATAGATCAGATGTACGGGGATCATTAAATAAGTTTCCAGACTTTTTTCGTATGGGCACTTTTATTGATAGTACACGCATGAAACTCTAGTCCTCTTCGAAGTACTCTCCTCCGGCTGCGATGCTGTTGTTGTACCGTTCCAACTATTTCTGGAAGGCCGCATGGAAGTCCTCTTCTGTGAGCGTGTCAATGACCTTCGTTACAGCCTCTTTCATTTCTTCAACTGTCTCATAACGACAGTCTCTGAGCTTAGGGAATAAGCAAAAGTCACAGGGAACAAGGTCCGGACTATAGAGAGGGCGAGGAACTATCTTCTTGCCCATCTTGGTCAAATAGTCTCTGATCCGATTTAAAAAGTGCTGGCTTCTTCCGACTGAGTCTCTTCCTGAACTCCCTTAAAACCTCAACATAGTAGCACTAACTCTAAACCTTTGGCCAATCAACTCTAGTGTACTGACTTGCTTACTCCTCCAACACCTCTCATCATCCTTCCCAGACTCCCTGTCTTCCTTGAATCTCTTATGCCACTCAAACTGGTGCTCGATTCATGCAAGACGGTCCAAAAGCAGTCTGAAGTATTCCATACGTTTTTGTGGCATTTTTGGCAAGTTTAAAACAGAATTTTATTGCATATCGTTCTTCTAAAGTGTCAGATTGTATTTTTGAAATTCACCTGCTGTGACAATAAGGCTTTAGTAGGGTGTATTCCAATCGCCACTGTAGCTGTTCATTTGAACCTGAAATCATAAAAATTAGTCAGTCATCTTGTAATATGTATAGCCATAAGATACTAAATTTTCAAGTGTCTGCGACAATTTTCAATGCCTGCATGAAAAAAGTCTGGAGACCACGTATATATATATATATATATATATATATATATATATATATATATATCACGGTTTTCATGAAGTATATCTTTATTTCAACTATCTATTTGTTCATTAATGTTTCTTTTCTTATTGTGTGTCTATATCTTATTTAATGTACATCTGATTCTTTCTTTTTCTAACGTGTGTCTCTATCTTTTTATTGTATGTCTGTTTCTTTCTTTTTCGATCGTGTGTGTCTATTTTTATTGTATGCCTGCATCTTTTTATTTTAAATGTATTTCAATAGCTTTTTAATGAATGTCTGTTTCTTTCTTTTTCGATCGTGTGTGTCTTTTTTATTGTATGCCTGCATCTTTTTATTTTAAATGTATTTCAATAGCTTTATAATGAATGTCTGTTTTCTTTCTTTTTCGATCGTGTGTGTCTTTTTTATTGTATACCTGCACCTTTTTATTTTAAATGTATTTCAATAGCTTTTTAATGAATGTCTGTTCTCTTTCTTTTTCGATCGTGTGTGTCTTTTTTATTGTATGCCTGAATCTTTTATTTTAAATGTATTTCAATAGCTTTTTAATGAATGTCTGTTCTCTTTCTTTTTCGATCGTGTGTGTCTTTTTTATTGTATGCCTGCATCTTTTATTTTAAATGTATTTCAATAGCTTTTTAATGAATGTCTGTTCTCTTTCTTTTTCGATCGTGTGTGTCTTTTTTATTGTATGCCTGCATCTTTTATTTTAAATGTATTTCAATAGCTTTTTAATGAATGTCTGTTCTCTTTCTTTTTCGATCGTGTGTGTCTTTTTTATTGTATGCCTGCATCTTTTATTTTAAATGTATTTCAATAGCTTTTTAATGAATGTCTGTTCTCTTTCTTTTTCGATCGTGACAATGCACTAGGGCACAACTCCATCCTTGTCACAGACTATTTGACCAAGATGGGCATCAACACAGTTCCTCACCCTCCCTATAGTCCAGACCTTGTTCCCTGTGACTTTTGGTTATTGCCTAAGCTTAGAGGCTGTCGTTATGAGACATTTGAGGAGATGAAAGAGGCTATGACGAAGGTCATTGACACACTCACACAAGAGGACTTCCATGGGGCCTTCCAGAAGTTGTTAGAACGGTACAATAAATGCATTGCAGCCGGAGGAGATTACTTCGAAGAGGACTAGAGTTTCATGTGTGTACTATCAATAAAAGTGCCCATACGAAAAAAGTCTGGAAACTTATTAAATGATCCTCGTACGATCAGAACAGAATAGAAGACTGGGCTACTGTTTTAAAACAAAAAAGAAGAAAAAAAGAAAAAAAAAGAAATGGCTCTTGAATTTTAAACTTCCTAATTATGCTAAGAATTATTAAACGTGATATATACTAGTATTGTTGAAGAAGCATAACAAAAGATTGTATGTCTAGGTTAACTAATCAACAAAAAAGGAATGGTATTGTGTTGGTGAATGTTTGTCTCGTTACCAGGCAGTAGAGATTTTTATCACTGAGTCTAACAACTTTTGAAAAGCAATTTCCTATACTGACAAGCAACTCGGAAAATTTAACTCTTTTTCTAATATTATCTAATACTAATTATTCATACTCTCTTAATACTAATTATTCATACTACTTAAAACTAATTATTCATACTACTTAATACTAATTATTCATACTACTTAAAACTAATTATTCATACTACTTAATACTAATTATTCCTAATATCTACTACTAATTTTGCCCTGTCGGCTAAGGCTGTAAAATACACCGACAGGTTCTCTGAAGAGGGGTAAACTCCCCTCCAACGACTGTCCTGGATATGACACTCAACAATCTGATGGTGAGCTTTCATTAATGCTGGAGCTTTGGGGAATATGGATTACTTGATAGGGCCCTGTTTTTGGGTCAAATAGAACTAAACTGTGCTTATACTAAACTGAATTGTTTGAAATAGAATTGTTTTTGTATGCTAAACTGAATTTTAAAAAATAGAACTGTTTTTGACTTTAAGATTGTACTTACGCTAAGCTTAATAGCTTGAGGTAGAAGTGTTTTGACAGTTAACTGCGTCTAACCAAAAAACTAAACTGAATTGTTTGAAATAGAACTGTTTTTGTGAAAAATGTAATTGGCATAAAATAACCTACATGCCATAAAATCCAAACAAAGAAAGAGACTATAATACTTATTATTGATGCTATCTAATGCTAAGTATTAATACGGTGTATTATTAATTCACTTACCTAGGAAGTAGCGTCGCATCAACCAAAAAGGACATCGACACGAGGTTAACGAAGGCATGGACAGCTATCAATAGGCTATCGATTATATGGAAATCAAACCTGACCGATAAAATGAAACGCAGTTTCTTCCAGGCAGCGGTCACATCGATACTGCTATATGGATGCACTACATGGACTCTAACAAAACGGCTGGAGAAGAAGCTAGACAGACGGCAATTACACAAGATTGCTACGAGCAATCTTGAACAAGTCCGGGCGGCAACACCCAACAAGACACCAACTGTACGGCCTCCTGCCTCCTATCACGAAAACTATTCAAGTTAGACGAACCAGACATGCAGGACACTGCTGGAGAAGCAGGGACGAACTCATAAGTGATGTACTGTTATGGACCCCCACACATGGTCGTGCAAAAGCAGGATGACCAGCACGAACATACATTCAGCAACTATGTGAGGATACGGGATGTTGTCCAGAAGACCTACCTGAGGCGATGAACGATAGGGAAAAGTGGCGAGAGAGGGTCAGGGATATCCGTGCTACCAGCACGACATCATGATGATGATGATTATTATTAATTATTCATACAATCTAAAACTGTCTAATATTATCTATCATCCAGTCAGCTCGGGCGGTAGAATACACTGACTGCACCTCTGCAGAGTCGCAAGATCCCGTCAAAGAGTGTCTAGGATATGACACTAGACAATCTGATGGTGAGGTTCCTGTAATGCTAGAGCTTTGTGAAATGTGGGGTACTCCTTTATTGCCATAATTCCCCGGTCCACTTTGGATAGGGTCCTATCAATGGCTATAATTCCCAGGTCCACTTTGGATAGGGTCCTGTCAATGGGTCAAATAGAAGTAAATCGCGTACTAATTCTAAACCGAATTTCTTGAAATAGAACTGTTTTTGACATTGAAACTGCATTTACTCTAAACTGATTTGTTTGAATTAGAACTGTTTTGGCATTTAACTGTGTGGGAAAAACTATACTGATACTAAACTGAATTGTTTAAAATAGAACTGTTCGACTAAAATGAATAGTTTGAAATGTAAATTTTTTTGACAATTAAACTGTGAACTCAAACTAAACTGAATTGTTTAAAATAGAACTGTTCGGCTAAATTCAATAGTTTGAAATGTAAATGTTTTTAACAATTAAACTGTGAACTCAAACTAAACTGAATTGTTTAAAATAGAACTGTCAATTTGTATAAAAATGGAATTGGCATTAAATAACCAACAAAGGTTCATATGCTATAAAACCATAAACAACCACCCAAACTAATATCACCTAATACTACTATATAAAAGTAAAAGTAAATTTTGCGACCGCAGTCAAGGACGACCCGATAGCTTCCTTTTCAAAAGGTACTATACGAAGGTGTACAGAACGGTGCTACTCCATTCCCTGGACTGATTCACTTTACCCTTGAGACATGCCGTTTTGATGGTTAGAGTTAAGCAAAGCAGCGTCAAGTAACACCCTTTGAGTCTTTTGTATGACTCGACCTGGGATTGAACCCCGTTTTCCCGGTGAACGCTCAACTCATTAGGCCAATACTGAGATGAATCATTAGGCCAATACTGTCTATAATAAATCATTAAAGATAAATCATTTGTTTGGTCATTGAACAATTAAATTTATTCCTAAGATGGGACCCTAACAGATTGTACCTATCTAGATAGATATTAAATGATAATAATCTTATCTCGTGTATAAAGTGCGTCTTGCTTTTGGAGAGGGTTTGGTTTTTCTTATAAACCCTGTGTCCTGTTCAGAATTTGAATATAAGTCCCTGAGCTCTTCGAAGTGTGGAATAGCCCTTTAGTTGTAATTAATCATTGCTCAACTTTAGATCTGTATTTTTTAGAGACCCATGTTTGGGCCTGCTTTTGATAGGTTCACTCATTTGGTTTTATATATATATATATATATATATATATATATATATATATATATATCAACACTTGATTGATATTTAATGACAAATCCTATATATTGTTTAATCATTTATAGTCCTTTATTCTACTTAACTGTGAGCAAACAAATGATCAATTTTAAACTGAATTATCTGTAGTACATAGCAATGTATGTAACTGTTTAACGGTAGTAAACAGAACTCCAATTCTTCAGAGGATTGCAGGAAACAGTTTAACTGCGTTCAAAAAGAATTTTAGTGTTAAATAGCAATACTTGAAAGCATAAAAAAGCCCCAACTGACTGGGCTAATATTTGGGTCCAATAGATCTGTTTAAGCATTATTTGTATTTGAAAAGAATAATTAAAACAATATGAAAGTATGCTAATTAGTTGTATAAATAATAGCTACATGAAGATATTATTATTTACAAATGATTATAATAACTTACCCGAAATGATTTCTTTAAAAAATGACTGACTGCGACATTGCATTACCAAACAAAGACTGGCCTGCTGTTAAAGCAAGCAAGCAACCAACAACAAAAAAATACATGTACACAAAATAAAGTCTGTTTGTTAATGTCCATTTTTCTATGTTTGCCAAGCGAAATATTCTGGCTGCAAATAACGACCAATGAAGGAGAAAAAAAATCTTTTGGTGCTTTCAATCCATTTAATGTAAATCTGAAGCAAAATAGAACTACTATGATTGAAGAACGACAAAGGGACGTCTTAAACAGTCGCATTGGTCTTAAACTGCTTTTCATTCACTTGCCCGACGGATAACGTTTCCGTTTCTACCCCCACGGAAACCATCCCTGCTCACACGGAACTGCGTATTAGCTCTAAAGCGATTTACCTCGGCAATATGCAGGATTCGTCACAAAAACGATGGAAGCTGGAAAAAGATGAAAGGCAAAAGAGACCAAATCCGATCCGGGAAGCCGATTTATTTTCTGACAACACAAAACTGAGCCGTATGTTCTTCCATATATTGAGTCTGCATTCTAAGGCCTAAAAGCTATGGAGAAAGAATAAAGAGAATGGGAATGAAATTCCTGGGGGAGGGAGGGAGGGAGAATAAGGCAAAGCTAAAGAATTACAGAACGAAAGATTTAAGAGAGAGAGAGAGAGAGAGAGAGAAAGAGGGTGAGAGAGAGAGAGAGAGAGAGAGAGAGATAAGAGTTTTTATAACGTTTTCTTTACTTTAATTCGAATTTGTAGAAGTCTACAGTTCAATTTGTCTGTCTGTCGAATTGTACAGGATTCTGACGTTAAATAACTTGCTTTAAGTGGTTTAACACGCCAAAGTGCTCCGATTATATCTATCTATTTATCTATCTATACAACTGCATAGGTATATATATATATATATATATATATATATATATATCATCATGTCACGCTTCTAGCACGGATATCCCTGACCCTCTTTCGCCACCCGTCTCTATCGTCAACCGCTCCCGAGAGGTATTTCAGGCCACATTCTGTATAGGCACAGAGCTGTTGTATATGGGTTCTAGCTGGTCGTCAAACCTTTGCGCGTCCATGTGAAGGGGTCCACGGGAGTATGTCGCTTATGAGTTCACCCTTACTTCTCCAGCAATGCCCCGCATGTCTGGTTTGTCTAACTTGGATAGTTTTCGTGATGGGTGGTAGGTGGCCGTACAGCTGCAGCTTTGTGGAGTGTTGTCTGCAGGACTTGTTCAATATGGCGCATAGCATTCTTGTATAGTTGCCGTCAAAATTTTTTTCCACAATTTTTGTTAGCGTATATACGGTGCATCCATATAGCAGTATCAACACGACCGCTGCTTGGAAAAACTGTGTTTAATTCATCGTTCAGGTCTGACTTCCATATGACTGATAGCCTATCAATATATATCTATTCTTTTGCTAGTCACGTGTTGAAGTCCTTCTCGGTTGATGAGACGCTGCTTCTGAGTTCGGTAAACTTGTCCACTAGTTTCCGAGGACCGCTTTTTAGTGTGGAGATGTTGCCTCTTTGATTAAAGAACATGTATTCTGTTTTGCCTATGTTAACACGAAGGCTTTTCCCACTTCTGCCCGTTCCAGGCTAAATGTCAAAGATTCTACTTGGGCGGGTAAATTTGTTAGAAAGGCTTTGTCTTCGGCTTTGTCATCGGCGTAGCCCGGGTCCGTAATTTTTTGTGTGGGGTATCTTTTATTTCTTTCCTTTGCCTGATTACGATTATATATAGCTAGGCAGATTCAATGACACTTTGGGATTTGGTCCAATGATCGCATTGGCGAGGAACTGACAGTCATCAACCGCCATTTACTCTCTCTCTTTCTCTATTCTATCTCAACTTACATATGTGTGCAGTATCACCAATATTGAGTATTCTTTATTCATAAATGTAGCGAACTATATATATATATATATATTGTCTATATTTGTCTCTGCTCCCACCAAATAGGACTTGACAAAAGGTCAATGACCCGAAGGTCGATTATAGTGAGGGTTAGGGGAAGGGAAGTTCGAGCACAGGCCAAGGCTCGAGCTCTGCTGGACTATACTGGTCATCAGCCCACTTAGTGCAATATGGGCCTGATGAGCCTAGCTGGATATGGACCCAAATATGAATCCAAGCGCGGATGCCTGATTATATCTTAAACTGGACCAAGAGGTTCAGGACTATTTAAAAGTGACAAAAGTCTCAATAAAGCAGCTCGCCTACCCGATGGTAGCCCGGCCCGGCCGAAACAGGGGGTCTTTCGGCCTCAAGTCTGGCATTGAGCATTGGCAGTCTGGCATATTATATATATATATATATATATATATATGTATTGTGGCATATTTACTCTGTCACTGTATTTGGTGTTTAGATTTTTATTCGACTTATTTTGTTGGGGAAAACAGAAGTCAAAACTGTGGCATTAGGATTTTTTTTAAATGGTGCAAAACTCTCGCCAAGCCATTCTTGCATATCCATTATAAATAAGCTCGATTCTCATTCTTCTGGTTTTGAGTGAAAGTAATTTATTTGCAACGAGCTTGAGGAACATGGCATTTTTAGTGACTTTGGTTCTAACGGGTTGCTTTATTGATCTCAACTATTGCCAAAATTATTTAAACATAAATAGATTTCTCGTTGGTCAAGTGGGTAGAGCGTTCGCTTATGACCCGGGAGACCGGGGTTCAATCCTGGGTCGAGTCATACCAATGATTTAAAAAATAGTACTTGATATACCTCCTTGCTTAACACTCTGCATTAAGAGGAATGTATCAAGGGTAAAGTGAAGAAACAGACGGTAACTTTACTTCCTTAATATATATATATATATATATATATATATTATAACAGTAATGGTTGTCACTAAGTCATTCTGTTGGTTTGTGTCGAACAAAGTGCAAATAATAGAGAGAATGCTCAATATCTAGGATTGAGCTATTATATAATAATAAATATATATAATAAATAAATATTAATTATATATATATATATATATATATATTTAAATACTTATTAGATATATATATCTAATTGATGGAATTTGATTTAAACTGCTACTCTAGGGGCCTAAATTCCATGAATTGAATATATATATATGTGGCCTCGTGGTTAGAGTGTTCACCAATGGCCATGGAGACCTGGGTTCAATCTCCAGGTAGAGTCATACCAACGACTCAAAAAATGGTACTTGATGCCTTGCTTAATACTCAGCATTATAAGGTAGGCTTCAAGGTTAAAGTGGAGCAATTCAGGGAAATGAGTAGCACCTTGGTGTAGTAGCTATCGAAAAGAGCTTTCGGGTCACCCTTGACTATGGTCGCCAACTTTATTATTATTATAGCTCTATCCTAGATATCGAACCCAGGGGTCGAAGTCTAAATCCCATGAATTATATATATATATATATATATATATATATATACTATTTACCAACCCCTCCGCTCGGGTAGGATATGACACAAGGTCAATTTTTAAGCGGATTTTAACAGGTTTGAATTTAGAGTTTTCCTTTTCCTAGACTAGTTGCCTAACCAAGGCTGAAGAACCTAGTCTGTCCTACTATTTACCCTGGGTTAGAGAATAATTGGATTCATACCTTTCCCAAAGGTATAAGTGCTATGTGAAATGCAATCAGTCTCGTCCAGGATTTGAACTCGTGTCGCCGTGTCCATTTCCTACGACGATAACGACTACACCACGGGCACCTGATATCTATATATATCTATATATATCTATATATATATATATAATCGTTCTGATGATCCAGTGAGGTGAAAATGGGTAGATTCTTTCTGACACAGTAGGCAGTTATATTTCGCTCTTCTTTGTCTATTTAGCACTTTTACGTTTAGCTTACGGAGTTCTGTCTCTGTTTTTTTTTCTTATCATGCATTACATTATTGGTTGATTATCTTTTAGTAGTATGAATGTTTTTAGTCTTTTCTTTTTTTTAATGGATTTTTCTCAAAGATATCAGTTTTTGTGGTATCTTTTATTTGCAAATTGTATCCTCTGTTTGCTTTTTTCCTCACAACATCAGGATTATAGAACAATTATAAAAAATGATAATAAATATAAATATATATATATATATATAAGTGTGTGTGTGTGTGCTTGTGTGTGAAAAAGCGCTCGTGGTTCAATTAATAATCGTCTTGAAAAAGGAACTGTGGGACCCAAGTTCCAAACCTGGAGAATGGTGTTTATATTTCACATAGCATCAATACTCTTAGGAAAAGGAGGAATCCAATTATAACCCTCCAAATATAGGAAAATATTAGGGAAGATTGGTATCTTTTTTATTCGTATGGCAACCAGTCTGGGAGAAGGAAAACACTGAATACAAACGACTTAAACCCTGCATAATGGCTAACCTGGTATATCTTCCTGCTTATGCAAATGTGTTGGTAATTATATATATATATATATATGTAGATATACGAGGATCATTGAATAAGTTTTAAGACTCTTTCATCTCCTCAATTGTCTCATAACGACAGCCTCTGAGTTTAGGGAATAACCAAAAGTCACAGGGAGCAATGTCTGGACTATAGGGAGGGTGAGGAACTGTCTTGGTGCCCATCTTGGTCAAATAGTCTGTGACAAGGATGGAATTGTGGACTGGTGCATTTTCCTGGTGGAAATGCCACTGACCCAATTTGATGAGTGCTGGCCTCTTCCGACAGAATATCTTCCTTAACTCCCTTTAAATCGCAACATAGTAACCCTAACCTTAACACTTTGGTATTGACTTCCTTACTCCTTCCACACCTCTCATCATCTTTCACAGACTCCTCGCCTTCCTTGAATCTCTTATGTCACTCAAAACTGATGCTCGATTCATGCAAGATGGTCGAAAAGCAGTCTAAAGCATTCCATCAGTTTCTGTGGCATTTTTCCAAGTTTTCCAAACAGAATTTTATTGTATATCGTTCTTCTAAAGTGTCAGATTGCATTTTTGAAATTCACCATCTGTGACAATCAGGCTTTAGTAGGGTGTATTCCAATTGCTGCTGTAGCTGTTGATTTGAACCTGAAATCATAAAACTTCAGTCATCTCATAAGATGTATAGCAATAATATACTAAACATTCACGTATCTACAACAATTTTAAATGCCTGTACAAAATATGTCTGGAAGCTTATTGAAGACACCACGTATATATATATGTATATATATAGTTCACCCACGCGATGGTTACACTGACTTCTTCGATATTGACACTGGAGTATAGCAAAGAGATATTTTAGCACAATTTATTTTTATCATCTGTCTAGATTAGGTACGACAAACGCAATAGATCTTATAAAAATAAACAGATCCCCATTATAAAAACTTATACAGTAGAATCTATGACAAACATACACTACGGAGATGATCCTGGACTTCTTGCAAATATACTTGCCAAAAAGTAACACTACTGCATAACCTGAATTTCTACATAAACACATATAAAAAGGGCTTCATGTATTGTAATCTCCTCTTTATTTGACAAACTTCTAAAATTAATTGAGCAGTTCACATACCTCATCTACTGAAAGCTATATTAACATATTCATAAGTAGGCTGTGGACTTCTATTCAGAGGTAGTCGATCATATGGAAATCTGATCTCTCTGATATAATAAAAAAGATTTCTTCCAAGATGTGTCCGTGTTGATACTACTCTATGGATGCACCACGTGTACTCTAACAACTTGCATGGAGAAAAAGGTAGATGGAAAATACACAAAACTGCTATATACTGGTTTTAACAAATATTAGAAGCATCTCCCCACAAAACATTAGTTGTATAGCCACTTACCTTCCATCTTAAAAGGTCCAATCCCATGACGAGTCATACCAAAGACTCAAAAAGGATACTTGATATCTCCTTGCTTAATACTCAGTATTATAAGGTATAAATAAAGATTAAAGTGGGGCAATCTAAGGAAAAGAGTAGCACCTTCCCTACACTACGGTATTGGAGCCATTAAAAAGGGAACCTTCGGGTCGACCTCGACTACATATATTATAAACTTTACATTAAGCAATCAATCTGGATAATCCCGTTTAATAATATATATATATATATAGATATTTTTTTAGGAAAGCTGCAGGACTGGACGAAATTCCCCCGGAAGTATGGAAGACCAGACAATTCGACGACATACTGCTCCGACACTGCAACGCAGTATACAATCAAAATCCGATAGATAGATGGACGAAGGGATGCATACTCCCCTTCCCTAAAAAGGGGGACCTCGGATTAGCCAAAAACTACCGAGGCATAACTCTTACATCCATAGCTGCCAAAATCTACAATGCCCTACTACGAAACCGCATAGAACCCAAAATCGACAACATACTTAGAAAAAACCAAAATGGCTTCCGAAGAAATAGATCTACGACCTCACAAATACTAACCAACCGCAGAATCCTTGAGGGTGTACGGGCAAAGAACCTACAAGCGACATTAATATTTGTCGACTTTACCAAGGCTTTCGACTCCATTCACAGAGGAAAGATGGAACAAATCCTACTAGCGTACGGCATACCTAAAGAAACCGTAGCGGCAATAACGATTCTCTATAGAAACACTAAAGTAAAAGTACGATCACCAGATGGAGACACAGAATACTTCGACATTGTAGCAGGAGTACTACAAGGGGACACGCTGGCTCCGTATCTCTTTATCATTTGTCTAGACTACGTACTTAGAACATCGATTGACAAAATCAAAGAGAATGGCTTCGAACTGACGAAGAAAAGAAGCAGAAGATATCCCGCAACAACAATTACCGACGCCAACTACGCCGATGACATAGCGATACTGGCAAATACACCTGACCAAGCCGAAACACTTCTGCATAGCCTGGAACGAGCAGCAGCAAGCATAGGCCTCCATGTTAATGCACACAAAACGGAATATATGTGCTATAACCAAACGGGGACATCTCCACTCTAGAAGGAACCCCTCTTAAACTAGTAGACAAATTCACGTACCTAGGAAGCAGCGTCGAATCAACCGAAAAGGACATCGAAACGAGGTTAACGAAAGCATGGACAGCTATCAATAGGCTATCGACTATATGGAAATCAGACCTAACCGATAAAATGAAACGCAATTTCTTCCAGGCAGCGGTCACATCGATACTGCTATATGGATGCACTACATGGACGCTAACAAAACGGCTGGAGAAGAAACTAGATGGCAATTACACAAGAATGCTGCGTGCAATCCTCAACAAGTCCTGGCAGCAACACCCCACAAGAAGCCAACTGTACGGCCACCTGCCCCCTATCACGAAATCTATTCAAGTTAGGCGAACCAGACATGCAGGACATTGCTGGAGAAGCAGAGATGAACTCATAAGAGATGTACTCTTATGGATCCCCACACACGGCCGCGCAAAAGCAGGACGACCAGCACGAACGTACATTCAGCAGCTATGTGAGGATACAGGTTGTTGTCCTGAAGACCTACCTAGGGCGATGAACGATAGGGAGGAGTGGCGAGAGAGGGTCAGGGATATCCGTGCTGCCAGCACGATATGATGATGATGATGATGATATATAGATAGATAGATATATTATCATCCACAGACAGTTTTGTTATATCACAACTAGACACCCAGAACGTGTCAAGCTGTGATCGAAATCAGCCTGACTTTAACATCGACATATTATCTAACCGCACAGCCATTTCGTCAGCTCAGTAACTATAACGCATATGTAAGAGCTTTCGTTTGTTTTCATTTCACGCCATCAGACAACTGATTTTAGCATTAGATAATCCACAAGGGTTACTATGCCATAAAGCATCAATAAAGGAAATTGATAATGAGGAGAAAAAGAAACATTGTGGTAGGAGCAGCATTTCCTCATCGATATCTTCCTGCTAATTTCTAATTTCAGGAAATACTACCTGGACCTCATTACTCCTTGGGGTTGCACATTTGCATTACATAGCGGTCTACTTACTGCTCAGCTTCATTACCTCACGCTCTTACTGTTACATAGCCATTCGAAATATGGGAAATGTACATAGAATGTTCATAACATATATACATAGAACATAGGAATTCCGAAACGCGAAAAACACGACTTCTTAGTTCAGGTACGAAACTTTTCATTACCTTTGAGTTAAATGGTTTTTTGACATAAGGAGAGAGATACCATCTTTCTATGCTGTCTTTTCCATCTGCCACAAACAACCCGCCACAAGGCTACTGGCCACGCTTCGGCGAGCCCGGACGCCAGAACTCGACAAAATGACTTTTCAAATCTCCGCCCACGCTTCCGGTGCGTAACGTAACTCACGTCCCTGGTCACATCCTCTATCTGAGATTCTTGTTGTGACATCTGTGAATGACACGTCCACTCTGTGCGCGCGCGTGAACACCTATGCTCATGTTTGCACCTAACTGACCTATGCACTGAGCCGAAAGGTTCTCAACCAAACTAAACCCAAAGGCAAGATATATAAAACGAAATCCCTCGGCCATTATATTACATTACTCTACATCCATATCATGTGATTGTATTGCACATCGTCATGGTAACAAATGCTGGTCATGCTATATGATATGACTTTCCTTCTGATCAACTAACCAAGTGTTATTGCTATTATCGTACATGTAAAAGTCCGCGTTGACAACATCTGTTATTGATGTAACCACTTTTTCTTGCTCAGTCGGCTGGGGCTGAAGAATACACTAACTGCTTCTCTGCAGAAGACTAAGACTCCCCGGAAAAGTGTCCTGGGTATGATACTAAACAATATAATGGTGAGGTTCCAGTAATGCTGGAGCTTTGGGGAATGCAGAACACTCCTTTGTTGCCATCGCTCCCAGGTCTACTCTGTCCAGGAGTTGTAGCATCTGATAGGGTCCTATCTACGTGTCAGATAGACCTAAATTGTGTACTTATGCTAAAATGAATCGTTTGAAAAAGAACTGTTTTGTCATTTACAAACAATTAAATGTGAAAACAATTCAGGTAAACCAAAACTATACTTGTACCAAACTGAATTGTTTGAAATTTTATTCAGCGTTAAATAGCCACAAGTCGGCTTAAGAGGTCCTCGTTCATCTGTTAACAGGTGATGCTATTTGAACATGGCTTTGAACTAAGAATTTTAAGAACCTTTAGAAATCCTTCAGATTATTCCGGGAAAATCTGCAAATGCATCGAGCGTTGTGTTTTCCCCTGTGAATAAGCTTTAAAATTATTCCCACATGTCGTCATGTTTACTAATTTATTTTCTTCCTGCAACATATTGCCAAGTTATTGTGTCTGTTACCTTTTTATACGATTTTAGCTTTTTATTGAGCACTGACCCCACTCGCATAGCCAGTAGCATCTGACCAATTTTTTTTCAAGATACTTTTCTTCTGGTTCCAATCTGAGAGTATTTCTGCATTTTCCCCTTTCGGTCGGACCCCGTCAAAGTCTTTTGTCAACATTTCCTCAATTTATTTTCTCGTTTCTTCATAACTTCTCACCATTTCTTAGGCCTGGTCGTGCTTTAGGTGATAAATGAAGTCATTCCGCTGTCAAGAAGTCCCATAAAGAACATTTTATATCATTTAGCGTATTCAGACTATTGGGTAATCTTTTATTGTTATATCCACGGTGTTTCGGCCGATGCATCCTCCAGTTCTATTCAGGTGTTTCATATCGAACTTGGAAGCCGAACTGACCCGTTTATTTAATCATCAGTGAGTAAATTGTTCTAATTCCATTGACCATAAATTGGTTTAAGTGTTAAGCAATGGTAAGTATTGATTGCTATTTACCTGAAGACAAGATTGAACTTGGGACCGCCCGATTATTTCACTGAGAAGTACCTTAACTATACGCCTATATTCGTTTCCCCAACAGATACTCCTTTCTGTTAAGCACGATTTTTACCTCAGCTTATATTGCTGTTTTTTATTTAGCCTTTTTGCTTATTGGTTCCTATATCGTTTTTTGATTTGCTTAGTTTGCTCCTAAGTCCAGTTTAGTTTGTTTGGTTTTATGGCATATCAACCTGTGTCGGTTATTCAATGCCAAATTCATTTATATATATATATATATATATATATAACCAGTTCAATCTCGTCTAATTCAGTTGAACATAAGTACACTGTTTAAAAGTAAAAAAAAAAAGTTCCATTTCAAATAATTCAGTGTTGTATAAGTAAATTCTTTTGTTTACATACAGTGAAAGGTAAAAAAATAGTTCATTTCAAAAAATTTAGCGTAATTACATAGTTTAGATCTGTTTGACTCATAGATAGGACCCTATCAGGTGCTACTACTTCGGGCCAGATTGTTTAGTTTCATATACAGGACACTCATTGGAGAAGTCTTACCCCTCTGCAGATATGCAGTAGGTGTATTCTTCAGCACTAGCTGATGGCCTAAACTGTATCAGATAGTTTATCATCATATACAGGACAATCGTTAGGAGGGTCTTACCCCTCTGCAGAGATGCAGTCGGTGTATTTAGCAGCTCCAGCCGACTGGACCAAAACATATTAGATTGTTTAGAGTTATATACAGGACACTACTTAGGAGCGTCTAAGCCCACTGCAGAGATGTAGTCGGTGTATTCTGCAGCTGCAGCCGACTGGGCCATAACATATTCGATTGTTTAGGATTATATCCCGGACACTCTATGGAGGAGTCTTACCCCTCTGCAGAGAAACAGTCGGTGTATTCTGCAGCCGCAAGCGACTGGGCCAAAACGTATTAGATTGTTTCGTGTTATATCCAGGAAACACTTTGGAGGAGTCTTTCCCCTCTGCAGAGAAACAGTCGCTGTATTCTGCAACACCAGCTGATTTGGCCAAAACGTATTCGATTGTTTAGTGTTATATCCAGGACACTCTTTGGGGGAGCCTTAACCCTCTGCAGAGAAACAGTCAGTGTATTCTGCAGCTCTAACCGACTGGGCTAAAACATATTAGATTGTTTAGTGTTAAATCCAGGACACTCCTTGGAGGAGTCTTTCCCCTTTGCAGAGAAACAGTCGGTGTATTCTGCTACTCTAACCGACTGGGCTAAAACAGATTGATTAGTGTTATATCTAGGACCCTCATTGGGGGCGTCTTAACCCTCTGCAGAGAAACAGTCGGTGTATTCTGCAGCCCCAGCCGATTAGGCCAAAACGTATTCGTTTGTTTAGTGTTATATCCAGGACACTCTTTGGGGGAGTCTTACCCCTCTGCAGAGATACAGTCGGTGTATTCTGCAGCTCTAGTCTACTGGGCCAAAACATATTAGATTGTTTAGTGTTATATCCAGGACACTCCTTGGGGCGTATTAACCCTCTGCAGAGAAACAGTCGGTCTATTCTGCAGCTCTAGCCGACTGGGCCAAAACATATTATATTGTTTCGTGTTATATCCAGGACACTCCTTGGGGTGTATTAACCCTCTGCAGAGGAATAGACGGTGTATTCTGCAGCCCTAGCCGACTGGGCCAAAACCTATTCGATTGTTTTGTGTTATATGCAGCACAATCTTTGGGGGAGTCTTTCCCCTCTGCAGAAAGGGTATTCTGGTGATCCTTTATCGTATTCAGCTCTATACTTGCTCTACTTAAGATGAAGACAATAGTCCAAATACACTAAATGACAAAACAATAAAGCTTTATCTTAGAAATTTAGACTAAGGATAATAAATCCGTTCTTTATTTCATCTTTCTTCTTGGTGAAATTTCAATCATCAGCAGTTTCGTATAATTCTCGAAAATGTTTTAACGCATATTCCTAGGCGTTGTGCTCTCATGTGAAACATGGCTTTTTTTTTGCCAATTTCGTCTCCCTTCTTTGAAAATGTAATTGGGAAATCTTTTTATTGTATATTCTACATGAGGTTTGAAGTCAAAGTCTTAATTTCGTTGTTTTCTATCTCATTGTTTTATTTGACAGCTAGAGCATATAAAACAACCGAGGCATTACTATGAAAGTTGCAAAAATAAACTAATAAACGTTAATAATAAAATTGTTTCATATAAAAGAAATTCAGTACACTTCAGTTTTTTTTATAAATAATCCTACTGTAATATAATGGCCGAGGGGTTTCGTTTTATATATCTTGCCTTTGGGTTTAGTTAGGCTGAGAACCTTTCGCTTAGCGGATGGGTTAGTTTGGTGCAACATGAGCGCAGGGGTTCATACGGCCGCGCCGGAAGGATGTGTCATTCAGAGATGTCAAAATAAAAATCCCAGATAGGATGTGAATGGGATGGGATGTGAATGATGTCATGCACCGGAAGCATGCGCGGAGGATTTTAGGAGATTTGAGAAAAGTCAGTTGAGTTGAGTCTTGCCGCCTGAAGAAGAAAGATGACTTTCGCTTGCTCGCCAAAGCCAGGCCAGTGGCCTTGTGGCAGGTGTCGCACGTGGTTTGCGGCAGATAGAAAAGTCAGCATAGAAAGATTGTGCCTCTCTCCTTATGTCGAAAAACCTTTTAACTAAAAGGTAATAAAAAAGTTTCGTACCTGAACTAAGAAATCGTAAGTTTTTTTCGTGTTTCGGGATTCCTATGTTCTATGTATATATGTTATGAACATTCTAATTACGTTTCACATATCCGTATTGTGGGTATGTTACACGACGAGAAGATAAGTGTTTAATACGGTTTACAGAAATTGGCTTAGAAAAAATTCTGTGGTAAGAAATCACGCATAGATCAGTATACAAATGTTTCTTTATGGTTGAAAGTTGAGTTTCTTCTCTGGCAGAGATGTGAGAGCTGTCGTATTTATTGTATAATGTTATGAAGTCAATATCTATATTATTTGGTGTTATTTATAACCAAAATCGACAGTACTGAAATCATGTGAAAAGAAAATTCAGATTTGGTTTTAAAATATTCGTATTACATAGAATATATTGATGCAAAGAGTGGACTGTATGCGTAGCATATGTTGTATACAATCACTAACTTTAAAATTATCTTTATGTAGATATCCCTCTATTCCTTTCAGTGTGTATTTCTCTTTTCTACGGCGACAGAAAAGAGACGATATGCGCAAAAGTAATGAGTTCTGAACATGGTCACGAGATTCTCTCATCTAATTCAATTAAATATTAGCTAAAGAGTAGATCTATCTATCTATCTATCTATCTATCTATTGCAATGTGCATATATCGATCTAAGTTGATCAAAACGTTGTTTGTATGTATGTATGTCTTTTTTTCGTTCTTTCTTTCTTTCGTTCTCAAACAGTTCATATCTATCTATCTATCTATCTATCTATCTATCTATCTATCTATTGCAATGTGCATATATCGATCTAAGTTGATCAAAACGTTGTTTGTATGTATGTATGTATGTATGTATGTCTTTTTTTCGTTCTTTCTTTCTTTCGTTCTCAAACAGTTCATATCTATCTATCTATCTATCTATCTATCTATTGCAATGTGCATATATCGATCTAAGTTGATCAAAACGTTGTTTGTATGTATGTATGTATGTATGTATGTCTTTTTTTCGTTCTTTCTTTCTTTCGTTCTCAAACAGTTCACATCTATCTATCTATCTATCTATCTATTGCAATGTGCATATATCGATCTAAGTTGATCAAAACGTTGTTTGTATGTATGTATGTATGTATGTCTTTTTTTCGTTCTTTCTTTCTTTCGTTCTCAAACAGTTCATATCTATCTATCTATCTATCTATCTATCTATCGCAATGTGTTTATATCTATCTAAGTCGAGTAAAACTATGTATGTATGTATGTATGTATTTTTTCGTTCTTTCTTTCTTTCGTTCTCGAAGAGTTCATATCTATCTATCTATCTATCTATCTATCTGTCTAATGGAAATCGGACCGGACCGATAAAATGAAACGCAATTTCTTCCAAGCATCGGTCGTATCGATACTGCAATATGGATGCACTACTTGGACGCTAACGAAACGGCTGAAGAAGAAGCTAGACGGCAATTACACAAGAATGCTGCGAGCAATATTGAAAAAGTCCTGGCGGCAAAACCCCACAAGGCACCAACTATACGGCCAACTGCCTCCCATCACGAAAAATATACAAGTTGGACGATGCAGACAATGCAGGACACTGCTGGAGAAGCAGGGACGATCTCATAAATGATGTACAACTATTGACCCCCGCATATGGCTGAGCAAAAGCAGGACGACAAGCTCGAACATACATACAGCAGCTCTTTGAGGATATGGGATGTAGCCCTGAAGACCTGCCAGAAGCGATGAATGATAGGGAGAAATGGCGAGAGATGGTCAGGGATATCTGTGCTAGCGGCACGACATGATGATGATGATGATGATATATCTATCTATCTATCTATCAATTGCAATGTGTTAATATCTAAGTCTAGTAAAACTATGTATGTATGTATGTATGTATATTTTTTTTCTCGTTCTTTCTTTTTTTCGTTCTCGAACTGTTCATTTTTAAATTTCTAAATATCTATCTATCTATCGATCTATCTATTGCAATGTGTTAATATCTATCTAAGTCTAGTAAAACTATGTATGTATGTATGTATGTATGTATGTATTTTTTCGTTCTTTCTTTCGTTCTTGAACAGTTCATTTTTATCTATCTATCTATCTATCTCAAACTGTTGATATCTCTGTATTTCAATTTATCAATATCTGGAGGTAATACCCGTGGCTTAGTGGCTAATGAACTGTACTATGACATCATAGTAATCGAATTCGAAATCATGTCGGGCTATTGCGTGCATTTTCGGATTATACCCTGGAGGAATGGATGAACCTTCTTATCCCCTCCCAGCTATGGGTTAAATCGTACGACAACAGTTCTACAACGATGAATTTTACATTAAATAACCTAAGAAGGTTGATATGGCATTAAACAAAGAAAACAAATAAAGCTGTTCTTATCTATTTATTTATCTATCTCAGACTAAGTGGGTTGAGTGTTTGCCAATGGTCCGGGAGACCTGGGTTCAATCCCAGGTCGCGTCATACCGAAGACTTTAAAAACGGCACTTGATACATTCTTGCTTAACTCTCAGCAATATAAGGTACGTATCAAGGATAAAGTGGAGCAATCCAGGGAAAGGAGTAGCGCCATCCCCTAAACCGAGGTGTAGTAACTATTGAAAAGGGAGCGTCCTGGGCGCCCTCGACTACGGTCACCAACTTTATTATATATATATATGTGTGTGTGTGTGTGTGCCTGTGTGTGTGCGTGTGTACGTGTTTACCAGTGTATGTGTGTGTGTGTTTCTGTGTATCGATCTCTCTATGATATTGATATGTATATATATATATATATGCACACACACACACATATATATATATATATATATACAGAGAGAGAGAGAGAGAGAGATAGAGAGGGAGAGAGAGAGAGTGAGAGGGAAAGAGAGATTGATAGACTGTTAAACATGAACGAATTGCGATCTCAATTGGTAAATTTCTCTCAAACTCAATTTGTTCATATCTATCTCTCAATCAATCTATCTATGAAGAAAATAGAACAACAAAAAAGTAATATGATTTTGGAGAATTTATTATAAAGGAAAATCAATATTAAAACGTTTCAGTTTTATCAAACCTTCACCAGGGCTTTACTATGGTTAAATACGTGTTGCTAGAACAACGATAAATGTTTTTATTTTCTTCATACTGTCGGAATCATTTTCATTCTTGACTCCCATCCTATCTATCTATCTATCTAGCTAGCTAGCTAGGTAGTTATCTCAGTCTACCTACGCTTACATTATATCTCTTCCGGCATATATTACTAGCAATGCATATAAATTATAACCTTTATCTTTAGAACTACGTGCTCACTCTCACCAGTACTTTCTTGAAGATAACGTAGCTGTTGTAAACTTTCTTGTCACAAATCCTCTTAACAGACAGTATTGCATGCATCGTGATCGCGACAGACATTGGTAGATGGATTTCTTTTCTCGATATAAATTCCTGATTGATATACACATCAGTAGATTGACATAGGAGTGGATGTCCTGAATATCTGTAACCTTGGAAAGCTAGACGGGCAAACAAATACACGACAACGGCACTGGTGAATGGCGAAATGTACAGGGCGTTGGGGGTGTCGGATGGGTGAGGGGATAAAGTTATTAAAAGAATCAGACAATGAACTGAAGATAACAAAATATACCAGATATTCTGGTATTTTCTCGGTGCTTGGCAGATTTTCGTTCGCTGAAAATCAGGATGCACACTTGCGTAAGCAAACAGGGAGATTATGTACTAAATTTTTCCTAAGCAAACACTTTTTAATGCGGCGTGCTTTTGTGACTAAAGACTTTATTATTAGTCTTTTTCCTTACGGACACTCTTACTCTTTATCCATCTTTTTATTAATCTATGCTGTGCGTATCTATCTATTTATCTATCTATACCGGTAAATTCATATCTATCTATCTATCTATCTATCTATCTATCTTATTCTGTTCATATCTATATCAGTGTGCTCATCTATCCATCTATCTATCTATCGTATTATGTTCATATCTATCTCAGTGTGCTCATCTCTCTTTCTCTCGGTCTCTGTCTATCTATCTATCTATCTTATTCTGTTCATATCTATCTATCTATCTATCCAGTGTGCTCATCTCTCTCACTCTGTCTCTGTCTCTGTCTATCTATCTATCGGTCTATCTTATTCTGTTCATATCTATCAATATCAGTGTTCTCATCTCTCTTTCTCTCTGTCTCTGTCTCTGTCTGTCTGTCTGTCTTATTCTGTTCATATCTATCTATCCAGTGTGCTCATCTCTCTCTTTCTCTCTCTCTCTCTCTCTCTCTCTCTCTCTCTCTCTGTGTTTCTGTCTCTGACCATCTATCTATCTATCTATCTATCTTAATCTGTTCATATCTATCTATATGAGTGTGCCCATCTCTCTCTCTCTCTCTCTCTCTCTCTCTCTCTCTATCTATCTATCTATCTATCTTATTCTGTTCATATCTATCTATATCAGTGTGCTCATATCTATCTATCTATCTATCTATCTATCTATCTATCTATCTATCAATATTATTCTGTTCATATCTATCAATATCAGTGTGCTCATCTCTCTCTCTCCCTCTCCCTCTCTCTCTCTCTATATATATATATATATATATATCTTATTCTGTTCATATCCATCTATATCAGTGTGCTCATCTCTCTCTCTCTCTCTCTCTCTCTCTCTCTCTCTCTATTTATCTATCTTTCTATCTATTTGGTGTTTTATTCAACTTATTTGTTATTTTTAAAATGTTTTACTTCTTGCGTAGAGTCGCCAATTTCTAAGTTCATTATTCTTTAGCCTTGATTAAGTAATTTTACTTTAGAAGGAAAACCAACTTTTAGATGAAGCTCTATCATCATTATTTACAATGTTTTCTTTAACTAGTTTTCTGGTAGCTGCTGTTTTTGCCGTTTCAGAAATAATGGTTTAGTTTGGTTTGTTTGATTAATGGCATATCAACGTTCGTGGTTTATTTACTGTCAATGCAATCCTTATTCAAGTACAGTTGTAGTACAATTTAACTCATAGTAAGGGAAAAAGGAGGTTCGTTATATAGTCTGAAATTTAACATATCAGCATGCCTGGAGTTTAAACTCGCATTATCATATTTACCTACCCCTCCGCTCGGGCAGGATATGACACAAGGTCAGCTTTTAAGCGGAGTTTAACAGGTTTGAATTCAGAGTTTTCCTTCTCCTAGACTAGTTGCCTAACCAAGGCTGAAGAATCTAATCTGTCCTACTATTTACCCATAGCTGGAGGGAGAATAATTGGATTCATACCTTTCCCAAGAGTATTAGTGCTATGTGAAATGAAATCAGTCTCGTCCAGGATTTGAACTCGTGAGGCCGTGTCCATTTCCCGCGACGATAAACATTACACCACGGGCACCTCCAACTCGAATTATAGCCCGTTAGCCACTACACTGCTGGTGACCCCCCCTGGAAATGGTAAACCCGTAGAAATAATTAACAATAAAAAGGGAGTAGTAATATATTGATTAAAATTAATCATAGTAATAATAATACTCAAACGTATTTAAACTCACACAATCTTTTGTCTTTCAAAACTGAAAGCGGAAACATGAAGCTCCAAGTATCATTACCATAATCTATGGATTTTCTTGCATAGTGGTTGATCGTCTGTTTGGGACAGAAAGCACAAAAACTGACCCTCAAATGCAGACTCTTTTGTGGTTAATTTTTATTTATTGCGGACTTTTTGTCCTCATCTTGGTAGTTTTTTTTTTTTTTGTTTTTTTTCTTCTTTCACTACGTTTCGGTCAAACTCCACCTCTGGCCTTCTTCAGGTGATTTACCGTGACCTCGGATAGGAATGCTGAGTCTTGTAATCGTATCCCCAATAATTACAGTAATTACTTCCATAGATGTTGTCTTATCACACCACGTTTTTGACCAAGTAAACTTGGAAGTATTTGAAACCGCTATCTTCTGACAATGCTCACCTGGAACCGTAGAGACTCAACGCCTCTATCCGCTGCACCACGGGTCCCGAAGGGCGATCAAGGGTGGATTTTTGGGTCTTATAAATCCTTATCTGGTCTTCCAGAGTCGAATTTTTGTACTTGTCTTTTAATTGGAATCATTTTGAGATGAGGCTTCTTAATCTGAGAATTAATTTTTATTTATTGCGGACTTTTTGTCCTTATCTTGGTAGTTTTCTTTTTTTTTGTGGTTGTATTCTCTTTCCGATGCCATGAATATATTGTGGCGGAATCACCCACTCAACAACTCTCCATAATACCGGAAGACACAGCAATACGAAGTCAGTCTAGATCCGGAAGCTAATCTCGCCCCCGAATGGTTATGCGAACTAGCTTACCGTCCTATGTTCTTGTAACGATCCTTTGTTCTTTAAAATACGTATATACCTATACTATAACCGTGTTGTTCTGTTCTCTTTGTGACCCCTTCCAGGGCCATACATATATGTCCAAAATATAACAGAAACAATATGCCGCGAAGACTATTTTTTCTAGAAGAACCAGCTCTTTTTGTATCTTTGAATGGTCCAATCTTACTCGATTCTCACTTCGCTAATCTCACAAATAACTCTAGCTACCAAAAGAGAGAATCGAAGAACTCATTTTTTTTATTATTATGGTTCATAGAAATGCAAACCACAACTTCCACTTTGATTGGACGGCTGGTAACTTGGATCTTTACTTAAATGACCAACCGAGACTGGGGATTTCGGCAACTTTTTTTTTACTTCTGTTTTCATTTCGGCGACCTCGATCTATCATATTGAGTAAAAGCGGGTATTCCGCATAACATTTTGAACTTTGTCAATTAGTCTCACTTCCGGTCGCTGGCTTTTTCAACATGGCTTATCTATTCGCACCAGGTGACTACTTGAATAGAGACAATCTTTCATTAATACAAAGTACAGTTCTGACATTTGAATGCCAAGTAGAACCATCACTTACTGTGGATACTCAGCTGCAAATATCACAAGAATTAATACTGTTTATGTTGTGAGGTATTCCTTCCTTCACATTGATTAAAAACACTCCTCAGTTTGTGCCATATTAACGTTAATAATTGTCATCATAATATTTTCTGAACACACTTGGCATGCACCTTTCAATCCACACACACACACACACGCACACATATATATATATATATATATATATATATATATATATAAGAAACAACTTGTTCTTTTTTGCTACAATGTTCAACATTAGGTATAGATAGATAGATAGATAGATAGAAGCCGATTGAGATTTGTGCCTATTGAGATTAAGATGCTTGTGAAGATGAAAGTAGGTACAAACTGATTGAGATAGATAGATAGATAGATAGATAGATAGATATGAACAGAGTAAGATAGATAGATAGATAGATAGATCGATAGATAGGTAGAAGCCGATTGAGATTTGGGCGTATTGAGATTAAGGTGCTTGTAAAGATGAAAGTAGGTACAAACTGATAGAGATAGATAAATAAATAGATAGATATGAACAGAGTAAGATAGATAGATAGATAGATTGATAGGTAGAAGCCGATTGAGATTTGTGCCTATTGATATTAAGATGCTTGTAAAGAAGAAAGTAGGTAAAAACTTATTGAGATAGATAGATAGATAGATATGAACAGAGTAAGATAGATAGATAGATAGATAGATAGATATGAACATAGATAGATAGATAGATAGATATGAACAGAGTAAGATAGATAGATAGATACGAACAGAGTAAGATCGATCGATCGATAGATAGATAGATATGAACAGAGTAAGATAGATAGATAGATAGATAGATAGATAGACAGATATGAACAGAGTAAGATAGATAGATAGATAGATAGATATGAAGAGAGTAAGATAGATAGATAGATAGATAGATAGATAGATAGATAGATAGATATGAACATAGATAGATAGATAGATAGATAGATAGATAGATAGATATGAAGAGAGTAAGATAGATAGATAGATAGATAGATAGATAGATAGATGGAGTTTGAAATAGATATATGAATAAATTGAACGATAAATTGAGAGATAAATAGAGGGATCGATAGAAAAAAAATAAAATATAGGGATAAACCCACTGAGACAAATTGATAGGTTGATATCAAATTATCAAAAGAGAGTCATGTATATTCCGTGTCAAACGTCTGGGAACATCTGTCGAAACTGATAAAAACGCAAAGGAAATGTTTGTATATACAATTTTAATTCTTTTGATTTTTTTTTTTTTTTGGTTTTTAAAGCATATCGACCATGGTAGATTATTTAATGCCAAATCCTCTTTATACATATATATTGAATATATATGATTTGGTTTGGTTAAGTTTTATGGCATATCAACAATTTCAGGTTATTTAATGCCAAATCCTCTTTAGACATATTTATCAAATATATAGGCTTTGGTTTGGTTTGTTTTGATGGCATATCAACCATTGTAGGTTATTTTATAGCAAATCCTCTTTATACATACATATTGAATATATATGATTTTGTTTGGTTGGGTTTTAGGCATATCAACAATTTTAGGTTATTTAATGCCAAATCCTCTTTAGACATATTTATCAAATATATAGGCTTTGGTTTGGTTGAGTTTTATGGCATATCAACCATTGTAGGTTATTTTATAGCAAATCCTCTTTATACATACATATTGAATATATATGATTTTGTTTGGTTGGGTTTTATGGCATATCAACAATTTTAGGTTATTTAATGCCAAATCCTCTTTAGACATATTTATCAAATATATAGGCTTTGGTTTGGTTGAGTTTTAAGGCATATCAACCATTGTAGGTTATTTTATAGCAAATCCTCTTTATACATATATATTGAATATATATTATTTGGTTTGGTTGGGTTTTATGGCATATCAACAATTTTAGGTTATTTAATGCCAAATCCTCTTTAGACATATTTATCAAATATATAGGCTTTGGTTTGGTTGAGTTTTATGGCATATCAACCATTGTAGGTTATTTTATAGCAAATCCTCTTTATACATATATATTGAATATATATGATTTTGTTTGGTTGGGTTTTATGGCATATCAACACTTTATGGTTATTTAATGCCAAATCCTCTTTAGACATATTTATCAAATATATAGGCTTTGGTTTGGTTGAGTTTTATGGCATATCAACCATTGTAGGTTATTTTATAGCAAATCCTCTTTATACATATATATTGAATATATATAATTTTGTTTGGTTGGGTTTTATGGCATATCAACACTTTATGGTTATTTAATGCCAAATCCTCTTTAGACATATTTATCAAATATATAGGTTTTGGTTTGGTTTGTTTTGATGGCATATCAACTATTGTAGGTTATCTAATGCTAAATCCTCTTCACGCAGATGCATGTAATATATTGAATTTGTACCCGCTTTGTTACACGTGATTAAATGATCTAACATTCTCTTTCTAATAATTCAAGGAAATTAAATAACTATTATAATTTCTCACTAACAATTCAATTAAACATAAGTAATGTGTTTACTCACAGTTAGATGATCAGACGGTTCTATTTCTAACAATTCAATTCAGCATAAATTATTTGTCTGCACTCTGTTTGAATGTCAAACAATTCTATATGATTCATAGATAGGAGCCTATCAGATGCTACCACCTGAGCAAGAGTCGACCTGGGAGTAATATCATTCCCCCAAAGCTTTAGCATTTCTAAATCCAGACCATCAGATGGTTTAGTGTCATATATAGGACATTCGTTGGTGGGGTTGTCATAGCCCTTTGCAGAGATGCAGTCGGGTTTCAACAGCTCCAATCGACTGGACTCTGACAGGAAAATTTTGGTTTCTTTTTTTAATGGCATATTAACTTTCCTGGTGTATTTCTTGCCAAAACTATCCTTGTAGAAGAATAGTAGTGGTATTATCTAATCTATAGCCGGGATGATAAGGAGGTTTCTACCTTTCCCACGCAATAGAGAGATAGATGTTCAAATACGTTTATTCCATCCTTGCAGACCTACAAGTTACTCACTACCACACTGTGACTCTCTCATCTAACCGGTATGAATCAAATAATACCATTTTTCCAAACTCTTATCCCGCCAGGCACAAAGACATGAAAACGTCGTAATAAATATATTAACACTCGACCAAAGTTATTTATTGTTTGAAAGTAACTCACCTGATTAGATTTGAATGTGATATTTGCTTTTAGATTTTATCAAGCTACAAGTGTCCATATATATATAAATATATATATATACATGTGTGTGTGTGTGTGTGTGTGTGTGTGTGAAGATAAGAAGTTTATTTGAGAGAGAGAAAGAGAGTGAGAGAGAGAGGTGGAGAGCGAGTTTCTGTGTATGTTTAATTTCTAAAAATATAAGCAATGAATAAATAATGAAATGTATTCTGAATCAACGGGTTGCCATATATAAAACTTAACTATCTATTTACTGTGAATCCTTCTTAAGACATTTATATTTTACTATTACTATATCTTGGCCGACTTCTAAAACAATAATGAATTATATATATATATATCAGGGGCGGAGATGGGACTCGTGCTACTCGTGCCCGGCACGACCAATAACTCGGTCAATGTTATTCAAAATGGATTAAAAATCATCCATTAATTTCAAGCAAACATATTTAGTCTGATCTCAATTAAATTACGTATCTATTCAAGTTTTGATAACTAAGTAGCCAAAAGTTCATAAATATATCTGGGAATAATACAACGATGCTGTTTTGAACGGATGGTCTTTGTCCGGCCACCGTCAGATCCATTGAACATCCCATAAAATCGGCTATAATGTTGAACACGCGTAATCCGTGCCAAGCACAAGACCCTTATAATAACAGTAATGTTAGAGAAATCCGCTCTTGGCTGTAGCCAATAGCAAGAACAACTCAAAATACCGTGCTCAAAAAAATTAGCACAATGTGACTGCTGACAGCTGTCTTGGGAAGAGGGAGAGGGACAGAGAGAGAGAGAGAGAGAAAGAAAGAGAGAGGGGGGATAGTAGATTATAGCCGTCGCCGACGTCATCATCATCGCTATGGTAAATGTTGGTTAAACGGCGTGATTTAATTCGTTTTTTCACTAACAGATCTCTATTTCTTTAATGAATGTTGCATATATTACATTCTGTAACTAAAATTTGTTTATTTGAATACATTTTCAACAAATAATCTTTGTCATCAATTTCTTTATTCTAATAAATATCTTTTTCTCGTCATAGTTATGAACATCTTCTCTTTTCTTCTATACTTTTGAAAGGAAAAAAATTATCTTATCTACTGTATTAACAAGACTGCAAATTATATAGAATCTTGATTGTTTACAAAAAATATATATACATATATATATATAATGAATATATAATATAAATTATTTATATATATATATATATATATGTGTGTGTGTGTGTGTGTGTTATTTATATCAATATAGACAGTATTTCTGTGAAAATGTATGGTAATCATCTCGATCTGATCGCTCTGGTTTGCGATCTATAAACTTTTCCTCTATATACACTAAGTACCTGTGTACCGGACATTGGCCTAGTGGTTAGAGTGTTCGTCAATGGCCCGGTCATACCCCAAAAATGGTGCTTGATGCCTCCTTACTTAATACTCAGCATTATAAGTTACGGATCAAGGGTAAAGTAGAGCAATCCAGGAAGAGGAGTAGCACCCTCCCCTACACCTTGGTGTAGTAGCTATCGAAAAGAGAGACTTCGGGTCGCCCTAGTCTATGGTCGCCAACTTTTTTTACTTACTACCTGTGAGAAACATTTTACTTTATTTTTGCAACAACTTTTGGCAATCTATTTTGATCAACAAATAAAATCATAGGAAATAATAGTTTCTTCTTTTTAAATTGATATATTTAAACCTTTTACGTAACACACTCTTCTGAGTTGAAAATCCAGGTCTTGACTGCAAACTGTATCTAACTGTAAGTTTTCTGTTCTGGAGATCAGATAAGAGTTAAAATACCCGTTTATTGCTATTAAAGGCATGACCACTTTGAGACATGCCATTGGTACCCGTGAAGGTCCAATCTATGGTTCAAGTAGATCAGCATAATATAATTATTCGAATGTAATAGAACTGCGTACGAAAAAAACCTTCCTCAGAAATGGAAATCAGACCTAATCGATAAAATTAAACGCAGTTTCTTCCAGGCAGCGGTCGTATCGATACTGCTATATGGATGCACTACTTGGACACTAACAAAACGGCTGGAGAAGAAGCTAGACGGCAATTACACAAAAATGTTGCGAGCAATATTGATCAAGTCCTGGCGGCAAAACCCCACAAAGCCCCAACTATACGTCCACCAGCTACCCATCAAAAAAACTATCCAAGCTAGACGAACTAGATATGCAGGACACTGCTGGAGAAGCAAGGGCGAGCTCATAAGTGATGTTCTCCTAAGGACCCCCGCATATAGCTGAGCAAAAGCAGGACGACCAGCTCGAACATACACACAGCAGCTCTTTGAGGATACGGGATGTAGCCCTGAAGACCTGCCAGAGGCGATGAACGATAGGGAGAAGTGATAAGGGAGGGTCAGGGATATTCGTGCTAGCGGCACAATATGATGATGGTGATGATGACCAAAGTTCTTGCCTTGAAATGTTAAAATCAACCAATTGAACTTCTGATCGAATTTTTTTCATCTCAGTTGTTTTGGTTTTTGTCACTGGTGTTTTACGGTATATCAGTCCTTGTGGTTTTTTTATTGCCATGTCCTGCTTATCTATCTATCCATCTATCTACCGATCTATCTATCCAAACCCCTCCGCCCGGGCAGCATATGACACAAAGTCAATTTTTTTTAAGCAGAGTTTAACAGGTTTGAATTCAGAGTTTTCCTTCTCCTAGACGAGTTGCCTCACCAAGGCTGAAGAACTTAGTCTGACTACTATTTAATCATAGCTTGGGGGAGAATAATTGGATTCATACCTTTCCCAAGGGTATTAGTGCTATGTGAAAAGCAGTTAGCCAGGTCCAGGATTTGAACTTGAGTCGCCGTGTCCATTTCATACGATAATAAGCATTACACCACAGGCACCTACCAATCTATCTATCTATCTGTCTATCTATCTATTTTTTTAATTGTTATACCAATTCAATAATTCTAACAGTGATAAAAAACAAACAGATGATACAATTTCCGAATAAAAATATTACACAAAGTGATATCTGGGAAAGATCCTTAAAAAAAAAGAAAATACAAAAATATACGTACCTATAGGATACAGATCCTATATAAATATGCTTGATAGTAAAATATAAGGCAAGTGATAAATATTGCAATTTACGAATAGAGGAGAAACTTGTAGCTTCCTACAATAATTCAAAGGTCGGAAATGTATAATGTATACAGGCATAAAAAGTATAATTACTTGGTAGGAAAGTATGTTTTTTAATGCAAATTTCATTCTTTCTGGCGGCCTTTTAATCAATGAGATGTATTTTGGTCAGACCTTTCTTTAGCTAGAATTACACTATTGATCCAATTAGGTGAAAACTTGGTAGATTACTTCTGGCTCTGTATAATTAAAAATTCTACTTTCCAAGAAGTTGCAAAGAGCCGCATGGTTTCAAATAAATAACAATTACCATTCTTTTGAAAATCATTGAACAGTTCTAATTGACCCATAGATGGAATTGTAGCTTGTATTACCAATCCATTTTTACTATTGCTGTAGATTAGTATATTTTGTTAACTATTGTTATCCTTTGAGAAAACGGCTTCGTGCTGACAAAGAAAAGAAGCAGAAGGTACCCAACAAAAACAATTACCGACGCCGACAACGCCGATGACATAGCGCTACTGGCCAATACACCCAACCAAGCCGAAACACTACTGCATAGTTTGGAACGAGCCACTGAAGGCATTGGACTCCATGTTAATGCACAAAAAACTGAATTTATGTGCTTTAATTAGAAAGGCGACACCTCCACACTAGACGGAACCTCTCTGAAACTGGTTGACAAATTCACCTACCTAGGAAGCAGCGTCTCATCAACCGAAAAAGACATCGACACACGGCTAACGAAGGCATGGACAGCTATCGATAGGCTTTCGATCATATGGAAATCAAACCTGACCGATAAAATGAAACGAAGTTTCTTCCAGGCTGCGGTCGTGTCGATACTGCTATATGGATGCACGACTTGGACGCTGACTAAACGGTTGGAGAAGAAGCTAGACGGCAATTATACTAGAATGTTAAGAGCAATCTTGAACAAGTCCTGACAGTAACACCCAACAAGGCTCCAACTATACGGTCACCTACTACCTATCACGAAAACTATACAAGCTAGACGAACCAGACATGCAGGACACTGCTGGAGAAGCAACGACGAGATCGTAAGTGATGTACTCCTCTTGACCCCCGCATATGACCAATCAAAAGCAGGACGGCCAGCTCGAACATATGTACAGCAGCTATGTGATGATACGAGATGTAACCCTGAAGACCTGCCAGAGGCGATGAATGATAGGGAGACGTGGAGAGAGAGGATCATGGATATCTGTGCTAGCCGCACGACATGATGATGATGTTATCCTTATTTATTTATTTCATTTATTCATTGATTTATGAACTTGCGTTGCAATCCGAGTCGTTGAGGAGTTGTTTTGTTTATGAAACAAGAAAAGCGATCAGTCTCGTGCTTTTTCAATTATCATTATTTAAGGGAAAAACAATGGGCCTTGCTCATCGGGTTGATGTAGTCAAATCATGAAAAGCTCTTAGGGATACGTGATGAGAGTTCAAGTCGAGGCTATTATTTCCAATTCATAATACCTAATTAATAATAGAAGAATGTAAAACACATCTGGTTTTCAAATAAAATAAAAGATAATAATGAACCAGACATTCTCTCTCTCTCTCTCTCCCTCTCTCTCTATCTCTATCTCTCTCTCTGTCTCTCTCTCTGTTCACCTCAACAAAAAAACAAAAACAAAAACAAAAACAAAAAACAAAAGAAAAAATATGAAGGAAACTTCCACATCTAATTCCTCTTTCCCTACCATTATCTACAACGTTGCACAACGATTCCTTGCAGGATTGGAATTAATTCCAAAAGATATGCTGTGGTAACATTTCACCGACAGACTCTGTTGAGGTTTAAAGAATTGATTTTTTTTAAATCAAGAAAAATATTAAATTGTTTGAATTGTGCTCGATGTTTTTTCTTCATGATTGTTTTGTTTCATTCGCGATCTGAGCCAACACAATTGTCCTTAACCGAGGTCATCTTTGTTTTATTGTTGACACTCACGAAATTCAATATTTTTTTCCAAAAAAACCCAAAAAAACCCTAGAACAATGACGATACAGATTTGGCAAAATAATCTGTTTTAAAAGTAATATATTTAGCAATCAAGCTACCAAATCTATCCAATAAAATTCATCCAATAACATTACTACTTGCAACCCTCTTTATTTCTGAATGTAAATGAATGCTTGATAGACTAATTGATTTGAACACCGTGTAAAACTTTTTATGTAACATCAGTTACTGAAATGCCGTTCCCAATTCTAAATATTATTCAAAGAAACTTTTATAAAATCCATTGAACCGTTTTAAACGATACATTCAACAAAATTCACTGAATCATGCACCAGGTTTGAATATATAGCATCCGAAATTTTGTCCATCAGAATCAACATCTTTAAAGCCTTAATTGCCTGTAGCATTGGATGTCTTTGGCAGCATATCTATCTATCTATCTATCTATCTGTATGAAAATAATGTGCTCAGGTTCAAGAATGTTATTGACAAAATGTGTTTAGAAATCATGTTTAATATATATATATATATATATATATATATATATATATATATATATATATATATATATATATATCATCATCATCATCATATCGTGCTGGCAGCACGGATATCCATGACCCTCTCTCGCCACTCCTCCCTATCGTTCATCTCCCTAGGTAGGTCTTCAGGACAACAACCTGTATCCTCACATAGCTGCTGAATGTACGTTCGTGCTGGTCGTCCTGCTTTTGCGCGGCCATGTGTGGGGATCCATAAGAGTACATCTCTTATGAGTTCATCTCTGCTTCTCCAGCAATGTCCTGCATGTCTGATATATATATATATATATATATATATATATATATAAAAGGTTTTGGCATTGAATAACCTAAAATGGTTGATATGCCATGAGGCTTAACCAAACCAAATCAAACATATCCCATATATTTGTATGAAGACGATTCGGCATTAAATAAACTACAATGGTTTATATGCCATAAAACCAACCAAATCATAGTTATTTAATATATATGTCGAAAGAGGATTTGACATTAAATAACCTACAAAGGTTGATATGCCATAAAGCCAAACTGAACCAAACCAAATCTTATATAATATTTACATCCATATAAAGAGGATCTGGCATTAAATAGCCTACAATTTTTGATATGCTATAAAGCCTAACCAAAACAATCTATCTATCTATCATAGTCCGGTACAATCTTTCTCTCAATCTCTTTCTCTCTCTCTCAGTTCTTATATATGTACATACATACGTGCATATATATATGTGTGTGTGTGTGGATGTACGTATCTAGGAATACATAAGTGGACGAATTAGATTCATAACTTTCTAAAGGGTATTAAAGCGATGTGGAAAACACTGCTGTCCAGACTCTATACTCAGGTCACCATATCAATTTTCTCCGATAGCAACCATTGCACTGTGTAAATAGGATTATTTATCTTATATATCATCAGCATCATGTCACGCTGCCTGCACGAATCTCCCTGACCCTCTCTTGCCACCCGTCTCTATCATCCATTGTTCCTGGGAGGTTTTCAAGGCTATATCTTTTATCGGCATAGAGCCGTTATATATAGTTTCTAGCTGGTCGTCCTGCTTTTGCTCGTCCATGTGAAGGGGTCCACAGGAGTATATGAGTTCGTCCTTACTTCTCTAGCAGTGTCACGCATGTCATGTTCGTCTAACTTATGGACAGCTATCGATAGGCTATCGGTCAGACGTGACCGATAAAATAAAATGCAGTCTTTTTCCAAGCAGCAGTCGTGTCGATACTGCTGTATGGATACACTACATAGACGCTAACTAAATGTATAAAGAAAAAAGTTTGACGGCAATTACACAGAAACTACTGCGAGCAATATCTATCTATCTATCTATATATATATATATTGAAACACCCCCCACACACACACGTATATATATATATATATGTGTGGGGGGGTTCATAATCATCAAAGCATTGCAAAAGCACGGATTACTTTGACGTTACCTTCGTATCCGTTCCTATCGTCCATCGCTTTTAGTAATTTCTCTAGACGGCATCCAGTATCCACCAGAATTGATGAAAGCTAGATTTTGTTGATCAAGCTACACTTTTGTTTATGCGTAAGTGTCCAAAAGAGAAGATCACTTATGAGTTCGTCTTTGCTTCTGCAGTATTACATGAATGGATTGTGTGATGGAAGATAAGTAGTCATACAGCTGTGGTTTTGTGGGATGCTGCTTCCAGGATCTGTTGAAAACAGCACACAAAAACCATAGTAGTTCCCATCTACCTTTTTTTCAAATGCATGAATCGGAATGTTCTTCAATCCCCTATGAGTAAATAGTCGAGAAAATTTAATTCTTTGACCTTGATGAAGCAGCTAGTCTCAGAGGATGAAAACGGAATTAAAATCAGATTTACTCTGCTGTAAAAACTAAGTGACCAATTTCAAGAATTTAGAGAAAGTCTTGCTGTTGAAACGTTTCCCTCTAAAGATAATGATAATGTTTCTTTGGCTTTTCAAGATCTTTACAAAAAAAAAAAAAGAAAACAAAATCATAATATATATAAAGATCCATTTTATGAAACCTTTACTGCTCAAATCGTTTTTATGCCTTCTTTGAATGGCCGTTAAACAGATTGAAAGCTAGCGTGAGTTAACAGAGTTTGATTGACAGATTACAACCCTTAAAGACAGTTGAAAGCTTGGTTCACATCGAAGGATTTTGGATCAGTTGACTAAAATTCTATGAGTTAGAAGTTTGATTTCAACTTTGAATTATATATATATATATATATATATATGTTGTATCGTTGGTTCAATAAAGGTATTCCACAGGTACAAGCCGAAGAGTTTGCAAGTCTATCAGAGAGCGATGAACACTTTTTCCCCTGAGGTAGACAGACACATATCTTTAACGGTGTCATACTAAAAAGATTCACTGAGTGTATAGTTCCGGTATAACAATATATATATATATATAAGTATATATGAATGTAACGCAGAATAATCTCAGTTGTATTTTCTCAATGCTATTTAGTGAATTTAGGGCACGTGGTCTAAAAAGCATTCCTACTCCTCCCATAACGGAATTGACGGAGTTTTTCGATGCAGATAATGAGACAAATATCCATCCATTACTAATATCCTGGTATTGTATTTCTTGCTCGCTAAAGTAGTATCTATGTTCTTTTATACATACTATGTCTATGTAATGCTCTTCTATTGACGCTATTAGCTCAGGTAACAGACCAGTTCTGTTAAAAATCATAACGTTAAATGTCGATATGTGAACTATGTTTTTGCATCTAAGTAACTTTGGACTGGATCTGACTTTGAGCTTCGTAGAAGATTATTCGAACACTGAAACCAGGCCTGCAATCTCAGAAGAATGCCTACTTCGTTTTTCCGCGCAAATGACGATGCAGTTTGGATATATATGTTATTCGGAATCTTTTGTTGACTGTTTTTATCTCATCAATAATCGGTTCTCTTATTGATGAGTACCAGTAATTTTCTGACTGAACTCTTTGACCCTAGCCATTGACTTTTTAATTTCTCCCGTCGGGCATCTGGTGTGGCTTGCCGTTGACTCATCATTGGATTCATCAACCTTACTTCACATACACTATGGTGCCTCCCATGGTTTCTATTGAGAATTATTGGTTCTATCAGAGAACAATTTTTCAATTGAATTAATTAAGTTTTAACTAAGTTAAAAACATAATTCTTTTTTCTGAGTGTTTTATTTTATTTTATTTTAAATCGTAGCTCGAACTTATTTTTTTTTCTATTGCTAAGACCAAGAGCAATTAGGTACTGTTAGTTTATGTTCAGTGCTCTGAATTTGACGGAGGTTACATCATTTAGATCTTCCATATCTGCCACTGATTAGTGGCTTTAAAAGAACATGTTTGATAGTAAATTAATAGTATTTACCTTTATGCATTTAAACAGCCAAAACGTACAAAGAAGAAAAATACAAGTAAAACAATACGGACCTGCGTTTTGTTCAAAATTGTAAAAACAATGAAAATTTTGAAGACAATACATACACACTGTCGGGTTTATTTGGAATAAACAGAAGAGCGTTGCGTTTTTTTTTCTCCCTTCAGCTTCGTATTTTCACTTTTAATTTTGTTTTACCTGTATTTTTCTCCATTGTAAATTTTGACTTTTTAAATGAATCGAGACACATAGTGTTAACTCATCAGCGAACTATTACGCAAAGCATTAACAAAGAGGTGTGGAGAAAGCGTTGGTAAACTGTATATATGATATAGGAAGGTAGGAAGGAAAAGAAGAGAAAAAAATAATAAAATCATTTAGTCACGTGGTCAAATGTCAGAATAAAATCAGTGCAGGGCTTCCAACGTTCAGGTTAGAAATAAAAAGAAAACGAAGCAGAAAGAAAAATAAAAAAATTCAATAATAAATGAGCGTTATAATATGTAATACGTCTTACGCAATATACTATGCGAGTTTGTTATGCAATAGTCCATATATACTTCACAGTTCTATATTGTTATTATGGGATGGGAAAACAATAATCAAATTAAAATTCTTAGAAGAATAAAAACTGGATAAAGATGACTCGCGGTAAAGAATGCTGTTTATAGAAATGTGATTAGTTAAACCATTGGCTTGGTTTGGATTCATGGCATATCAAGTATTGTAGGCTATTTAATGCCAAATCCTCTTTACACGAATATACATTATATATACGATTTGTTTGGCTTGGTTTAGTTTGGTTTGATGGCATATCGACCATTGTAGGTTATTCAATGTCAGATCATCTTTAGACATATATATTAAATGTATATGATTTAGTTTGTTTTGTTTTTATGGCATATCGACGGTTTTAGGTCATGTAATGCCAAATACTTATTATATATATATATATATATATATATATATATATATATATATATATATATATATACCAGACCAAATCATATATATCTTATATATATATATATATATATATATATATATATATATATATATGATATATATGATTTGGTCTGGTTTTATGGGATATAAACCATTGTAGCTTATTTAATGCCAAATCATCTTCATACAAATATATTAGATATATATGATTTGGTCTGGTTTTATGGCATATAAACCTTTGTAGCTTATTTAATGTCAAATCATCTTCATACAAATATATTAGATATATATGATTTGGTCTGGTTTTATGGGATATAAACCATTGTAGCTTATTTAATGTCAAATCCTCTTCATACAAATGTACTAGATATATATGATTTGGTTTGGTAAAGCTTTATGGCATATCAAACATTTTAGGTTAGTTAATGCCAAATCCTTTTTATACATGTATATAAAATATATGATTTCTAAACACATTTTGTCCGTAACATTCTTAAAAGCACATGAGCACATTCTGTTTCATACAGTTAAGTGGTTTCACTTATTTCTATCAAATACGAATAATTCTATGTATTATCAATCATTTATAAATTAAATTACCGAGACAAAAAAAAAAAAAAAAAAAAAAAAAAAAACATCAAGCACAGCGTGTGACTTCCGGAACCCCTGAACAATTGTTTCGACTTTATTAGGTCTCATCAGCTGTGGATACCATGATCTCTGCCACGGGTGATCATACCAGCGACCTCAGAATGCAGAGCCGAAACTCTACCACTGGGGGTCTGGTGTAAATCGCTAAATTAACCTGTCACTAACAAATGTACGCCTACTTAACCTGATGAGTCTTGAAAGGTACCTCCGTACATGTTCACCTTCAGGGCTACATCTTCCCAAGAGGTTAATTCGCCGCGAATTTGCCATGACTGGTTAATTTGGCATGATTTTTGTGCGATGTGACCATGTAGGTCAGTGGTAGATTGACGGTTCTGATGTTGCTGGTTCGATGTCCAGTGGGGGAGATCACGGTATACACTTCTGATTAGATCTAATACACTCCTTCCCAGATTTTCTGGTCATGGTAATAATTCAAGTTATGATATAAAATACCTCAATACAAAAATATATATCTTTATCGTTTGTTTGTAAGCATCTTAATATTTTCAAGTATTGCTATGTATCACTAACAATTGAAGTAAACATCTGTCAATTGTTTACACACATTTAAATGATCAAAAAGTTCTATTTCAAACATTTCAGTTTAACACAAATAAAAAGATTTTTGTTCACACACAGTTAAATGTAAAAACAGTTCTATTGCAAACAATCCAGTTTAGCATAAGTACATAGTTAACAGTTCTATTTGACCCATAGATAACAATCTATCAGGTGCAACCACTCTAAATCTGAGTGGACCTGGGATTATTGGCAATAAACGGGTACTCTGCTTTCCTCAAATTTCCAGTATCACTGAAGCCTCACCATCGGATTGTTTAGTGTCACCCGTTGTTGGGGAGTCTTTTGCTTTTGCAGAGATGCAGTCAGTTTATTCTGCAACCCCAGCTGACTGGGCCAGTTACACCATAGTCTTATATCGACAGAAAATAAAAAATATCGGGAAAAACCCTTCATGTTTTGAACTAATAATATTACTGGATAGGTCTTTTGACATTTCTGGAGGACACAATATCTAAGAAAGTATATGATCCTTTTTCAAATACAGGCCAAGAGTGTGTCCTCACCGCTTGGAGCCCAGTCGGCTGTGGCTGTAGATTACACCGACTGCTTCTCTGCAGAGGGGGGAGACCCCCTCCCAAACGACTGTTCTGGATATGACACTAAGGAATTTGATGGTGAGGTTCCAGGGATGTTGGAGTATTGGTGACCCCGGAATACCTTTTCATTGCCATCGGTCCCAGGTCTACTCTGGCCTTGAATGATAGCACCTGATAGGTTCCTCTCTATGGCTCAAATAGAACTAAACTACGAACTTATGCTAACCTGAATTGTTTAAAATAGAACTGTTTTAATATTTAACTGTGTGTGGACAAGAACGATACTGATACTGATACTAACAGAATTGTTGGAATTAGAACTGTTTGACTTAACTGAATAACTTAAAAAAGAAATGTTTTTGACATCTAAACAGTGTACTCATGCTAAACTGAGTTGTTTGAAATAGAACCGATTATATGTATAAAAATTGTGTCAGCGTTAAAAAACCTACAAAGGTTGATATGCCATAAACCTAAACAACCGACCAACCAACCAACCAACTGACCGCTTCCAAGGAATTAGCGTAAAGCCATACATATATATATATATATAAGCAACAATAATCCTCTTGAAAATTTCGCTTTGTCTAATTAAGAACAATATGAGAACAAACAGATAACTTTTATTTTCCTACCTTGAAACATTTATTCACTTATCCAGCTTTGAACCCCATTGATCTTGAATTAATCATTACTTATGTTCGATATTCCTTATAATTGGGGACGAACATGGTCTTGGCCAGTCAATGAATGCACGTAAGTCCATAAATACAATCATGTACGTCTACTCGTACCTTTAAGGAGATGAAGTTCAGTGCGATGTATGAAGCCGGAGTTCCTGTCAAACATTATTGAACAATTGATTTTTTCTTTTAATCAACTATAGGAGTTAAACGTATTGCAACGTGAAGAGAGATACCGTTTTTAGAAAGAGGAATCACATAGGGCGTATCGAAGTTATCTATCGAAATAATAAATTTGGCACGTTTCCCATCTTCGTCTCGGAGCGTTTTGGAAATCGTCCAAAGATTCTTAATTGGTTTTTCTTTAGAGCGCCTGTATCTGGCGGGCACCATGAGAACCGTTCCTTAACTCTGCGAACACTTTGGGTCTTCTTTTGTGATTTTTCTTTTGACTGATATCGAGGTTATGGGGAAAGACCTATGTTTTAGTCGAATGTAGCTGGTTTCGGATAACATGTTCAAACTATATATTTGCACGAGAAAGTAAACTCTATGACCGATTAGTAATATATATATATATATATATATATATATATATATATATATATATATATATAAAGTGATTAGCAAAGACACTATTGGTAAGGAAAGTAGGGGAACTCTAATAAAATAATAAAACAAACGAAGGCCTTTTCGTCCGGCGCTCTTCAAGTTTTTTATACACCGGAAAATTAGATAAAAACGGGGGTATATATTATATAATTTGGATTACCAGATAAGAGGTGGAAAAAAAAAACCTTAAGTCACCACTGTATCTAGCAGTTCCCTAAAATATTTAAAGTATTATTGTTTAAATATATATATCTTTTGCATAAAGACAAAAGAAAGAAAAAAATCCTTTTTTTTTTCAGATTCCATTCCAGTCAGAAAAAATATGATAGCATCTAATTATAATTTTAGATATTTCATCTGAAGTTGTTTTTTACCTTATTTACCAACCCCTCCGCTCGGGCAGGATATGACACAAGGTCAGTTTTTAAGCGGAGTTTAACAGGTTTTAATTCAGAGTTTTCCTTCTCCTAGACTAGTTGCCTAACCAAAGCTGAAGAACCTAGTCTGTCCTACTATTTACCCATATCTGGAGGGAGAATAATTAGATTCATACCTTTCCCAAGGGTAATAGTGCTATGTGAAAAGCAGTCAGTCTCGTCCAGGATTTGAACTCGTGTCGCCGTGTTCATTTCCAACGACGATAACAATTACACCACGGGCACCTCCACAAATTGGTTTTTACAAAGCTTAGTAGTTGGACTTATGAGAAGTTGTAGGAACCTGAAATAAATTTATAATCATACCAAGAAAGAGAAAAACAGTTTTTTCATTTGTTTTTATGAAAAAGATTTTCTAGCTCTACACAATGAGTGTTGATGTATCTTTAATCCAAAATTAATTATACATCAATAGCCGTTAGTAGTGAGCATTCATATTGGTTACTCTTACACCTTGAATTTCCTCCTTCGATCATATAAAAGAAGAAAAAAGGTGCCCGTGTTGTAATGGTTATCGTCATCGGAAATGAACACGTCGACACGAGTTAAATCCTGGACGAGACTGATTGCATTTCACATAGCACTAATTCCTTTGGGAACGGTATGAATCCAATTATTCTCCCTCCAGCTATAGGTAAATAGTAGGGCAGACTAGGTTCTTCAGCATTGGTGAGGCAACTTGTCTCGGAGAAGGAAAACTCAGAATTGAAACCTGTTAAACTCTGCTTAAAATTTGACCTTGTGTCATATCCTGCCTGAGCGGAGGGGTTTGGTAAATATCTATAAAAGAAGAAAAAAAAACTATATGTATATATTTGTAGGGGTGTGTGTACCTGATTCTGTTTGGTCTTTTTTTAATGGCATATCAAATTTCGTGGATTATTAAATGCGAAAGCTATATTTGTAAAGGAGCAGCAGTGATACTAAGTAAGCTATAGCTGAGAGGATAAGAAGCGGGTGTTATACATTTCTTAACCGAATTAATCCGAAAGTGAAGGAAATAACGTGAGTGTAGTTTGAATATATATATATGTACTATAATCAAACGGGTGACATCTCCACTCTAGACGGAACCCCTCTTAAACTAGTAGACAAATTCACTTACCTAAGAAACAGCGCCGTATCAACCGAAAAGGACATCGACACGAGGTTAACGAAAGCATGGACAGCTATCAATAGGCTATCGATTATATGGAAATCAGACCTAACCGATAAAATGAAACGCCGTTTCTTCCAGGCAGCGATCGCATCGATACTGCTATATGGATGCACTACATGGACTCTAACAAAACGGCTGGAGAAGAAGCTAGACGGCGATTACACAAGAATGCTGCGAGCAATCTTGAACAAGTCCTGGCGATAACACCCCACAAGACACGAAATGTACGGCCACCTACCTCCTATCACGAAAACTATTTGGAGGTGCCCGTGGTGTAATGGTTATCGTCGCAGGAATTGGACACGAAGACACGTGTTCTAATCCTGGACTGATTGCATTTCACATAGCACTAATACACTTGGGAAAGGTATGAATCCAATTATTCTCCCTCCAGCTATGGGTAAATAGTAGTACAGACTAGGTTCTTCTGCCTTGGTGAGGTAACTAGTCTAGGAGAAGGAAAACTCTTAATTCAAACCTGTTATAATCCGCTTAAAAAATTGACCTTGTGTCATATCCTTCCCGAGCGGAGGGGTTGGGTAAATATGATCAAGAAAACTATTCAAGTTAGACGAACCAGACATGCAGGACACTGCTGGAGAAGCAGGGACGAACTCATAAGTGATATACTCTTATGGACCCCCACACACGGCCGTGCAAAAGCAGGACGACCAGCACGAACATACATTCAGCAACTATGTGAGGATACGGGATGTTGTCCAGAAGACCAGCCTGAGGCGATTAACGATAGGGAAAAGTGGCGAGAGAGGGTCAGGTATATCCGTGCTACCAGCACGACATGATGATGATGAGTTTGAATATATAATAATGTTAGAAGAGTGCTCGCCAATGGCCCAGGAGATCGATGTTTAATCCCAGGTGGAGTCATAGCAAAGACTAAAAAAAAAAAACAAAGAAAATAAAAGAAAAAAAAAGGTACTTGATGCTGCTTTGCTTTAATACTCATCATTATAAGATACGGATCAAAAGGAAACTTATATATATATATATATACATAGAGTCCCTTGGGAAACGCTAGCAGTTAGAGAAAGACGTGCACTCGTGAAAACTTCCTCCAAAAGCTATCAGAAGAACCCAACAAACACAAACGCACGAAAACTAGAAAAGCCACAACATCAATTAACAGGAATATATCTAAAAGAACAGGCAGAATACATACAAAATCAGATAGATAATATTAGAGACTCGGTGGAAGATAGACAATCCAGGATAGCCTGGCAAACAATAAACGAAGTAAGTAGAAGGAAAAGCACAGCCAAAGCAAAATTGAAAGCTGCAAGCCAACCAGCAAGAGTAAAACTGTGGGAACAGCATTTCAAAAATCTACTAGGAAACCCACCGGAAATAACGGATGAACCGATCACCAGAATTATTAGTAAGCAATTAGACGTTAAACTAGCTCCTTTCACCAAAGAAGAACTCGACTCAGTTCTCAGAAGAATTAAAATAGGAAAGCTGCAGGGCTAGATGAGATCCCCCCAGAAGTGTGGAAGACTAGACAATTCGACGATATACTGCTCCGGCAATGCAACGCAGTCTATAGTCAAAATAGGATAGGAAGATGGACGAAGGGATGCATCTTTCCTTTCCCTAAAAAAGGCGACCTCGGACTAGCCAAGAACTACCGAGGGATAACCCTTACATCCATAGCACCCAAAATCTACAATGCCCTACTACGAAACCGCATAGAACCCAAAATAGACAACATCCTTTGGAAAAACCAAAATGGCTTCCGGAGAAATAGATCCACAACCTCGCAAATACTGACCATCCGTAGAATCTTTGAAGGTGTTCGGGCAAAAAACCTTCAGGCGACATTACTATTTGTCGACTTTACCGAGGCCTTCGATTCCATACACAGAGGGAAGATGGAGCAAATCCTACTAGCATACGGCCTACCAAAAGAAACCGTAGCAGCGATAATGATTCTCTACAGAAACACCAAAGTGAAAGTACGTTCACCAGATGGAGACACGGAATACTTCGACATTGTTGCAGGAGTACTACAAGAAAACACACTAGCCCCGTACCTCTTTATCATCTGTCTAGACTATGTGCTTAGGACTTCGATCGACAAAATCAGAGAAAATGGCTTCGAGCTGACTAAGAGAAGAAGCAAAAGGTACCCTGCAAAAACAATCACGGACGCTGACTACGCTGATGACACTACTGCATAGTCTGGAACGAGCTGCAGCTGGCATTGGCCTCCATGTCAATGCAAACAAAACTGAATATATGTGTTACAACCAAACGGGCAACATTGCTACACTAGACGGAGCCTCTCTGAAACGAGTAGACAAATTCACCTACCTAGGAAGTAGCGTCTCATCAACCGAAAAAGACATCGACACACGACTGACGAAGGCATGGACAGCTATCGATAGGTTCACGATCATATGGAAGTCGGACCTAACCGATAAAATGAAACGCAGTTTCTTCCAGGCAGCGGTTGTGTCGATACTGCTATATGGATGCACCACATGGACGCTAACTAAGCGGCTGGATAGGAAACTAGACGTAAATTACACAAGAATGTTGAGAGCAGTATTGGGCAGGTCCTGGCGACAACACCCCACGAGACACCAACTATACGGACACTTGCCCCCCCCCCCATCACGAAAACTATACAAGTTAGAGGAACCAGACACGCGGGACACTGCTGGAGAAGCAAGGACGAGCTCATAAGCGATGTACTCATGTGGACCCCCACATATGGATGTGCAAAAGCAGGAGGACAAGCGCAAACTTACATACAGCAATTATGTGAGGACACAGGATTTAACCCTGAAGAACTGCCGGAGGCGATGAATGATAGGGAGAAGTGGCGAGAGAGGGTCAGGGATATCCGTGCTGGCGGCTTGACATGATGATGATGATATATATATATATATATATATATATATATATATATATATATATATATATATATATATATATCACATTTAACAGCATCATCACCAGTTTGGGATTATTTGATGATTATATGTTGGAGAATCACGTTCATATTTCTTTTTTTTTTTTTTTTGTGTAGTTGTTTCTGAGAATGTATTTTTTGCACTCGGTCCTATCGAAAATAAAATATTTTTAAATTTTTCTACTTGACACACAGATGAATCAAAAATACTTTTACCTGAGATTAATAGCATTGAAGAGGTATCACAACTCTCCAATGAGGGAAGAACAAGTGGAGAGGGAATTTACGAAAGAAAATAATTTTAGTTCTGGTAAAGGGAAGAATTTTCGGGAAAAGTCTTAAAGGTATCTTTAGAATGTGACTGTTATATTCGAAGTTGATCGCGTCTAAGAAAGTTTTATTACTCTTTATATAGAGAGGATCAAGAATTTAGTGTTTTTTTTTCTTTGTGTAATATTTCAGTTCGAATTTTTCTTTCTCATACTATTTATATAAATATATATGGCTCGTTGTATTTTTCATTTTATTATTATTAACGTTTTCGTTTAGCTCTAATACCACTTTGCTTTGAACTTAAAAACACAATGTATGAATAAAAAGACAACAACTAAAAAATTAACTCCCTGTTCTTTATTGAAGATTTAACCATATTTGGAAAAATTGATGACAATTAAGTAAACAAGTAATATATATATATATATATATATATATATATATATATAAATTTTAAATAGCTACAATATATTCCATCTTTAGTTAATATATACCGCATATATCAAAATTTTATGCTTTCTCTTTTCCTTTTGTCTTTCTTTTTCTTCTTCCGTGTGGTTCGAAATCTTTCTCGATAAACAAACGGAACATAAGTCAAATGACTTTATTTATAACAACAAACGCTGATTCACTAATTAAACGGCCGAAGTTTTCTTGTTATACAATTTTCCCTTGATTTTTGTATTTTGCACTTTTAAACATCTATCGTTGATTTAACATCACCAATATCATCCCTCAAAGCCCTGGTGATGGTTCATTAGAACCGAAACGCTATAGTGTCGATTTTGTTTCTCAATAAATCTCTCCTTCAACTTGGATTTCCTTGTCATTAATTTTTCTTTATATACATACATATATATATATATATATATATATATATATATATATAAATTTTCTGACTATATATATATAATTATAATGTTAAAGATAATGCAGAGCCATATCAATAAAATTGGTCGCCTATCTCAAAAACGACTTACATTTAATACCGAGATTGTATATTGATTGAGGAGATTCTGAGTCAGGTGTTCCCCCACGGTACACAAGTTTCCTTTGATTATTGATGTGTGTTACCAGCGTTAAAAAAAGAAGCAGTCCTTTGAACTTGAATAACTGAAAAAAAAAGTTATCTCGATTTTCCAATGACATTATCATCTCATTATATAATTCCAATTAATATCACTGAATTAACAATTAATTACTTAGATCTTATAAACTGACTTCGCACGTGAATTTCACAGAAATTCTATTCTCGTTTAAGTTCAGTGCAATGAGGTCAGTTAATTCAAATATCGCATAATTGACTTAACGCTTCGTTATTGGAAAACTGTGAATAGAACAAAGGAGTGTACGAAAAGGCTGCCTCTTGATCTAGAATTCTCACCACGTGATGAAAAACCGACTACGGTTGGTGGTATGGGGGGGGGGTTACTGCTGGCGATTTTAGGGTTAGTAATCATGATACCTTAGCATCAAAACCAGGCTCCAAGAGTATTATTTTGTGATGGGTTTATTGGCCACACACTTGACATTTCTTTTCAGCATGGGGAAAGCAATCTAGTGGAAACTGTGCAAGAAATTAAAAGTTATTTATTCAAACAAATTGTAGATGCAAAAACCAGAATTTCTTCGGAAATTAAACAGGTAAAATAAATAAGGCAAAATTTCGTCAGGGTTGATTCTTAAATTCAGGACAGAGTGCACAGATACAACATTTTTATCGATAATTCACACATAAAACAGTTTAAGAGTACTTTAAGATTTTATGTTGACTATAATTTGTGTAAAATATCAATATTCCCGAACTGTTTTTCTGTGATGAATACCTTGCAGTAAGTATTCAAAACAGACGTCTCTCATTAACATTAAAGAAATGCAAGAGTATGTAATCAACTTTACGAATCTCATGTTCAAAGAGAAAAAAAGAAACAATATGAAAGACAACTTTTTCATAAACCTTTTGAACATTCTTACATAGTTGATGAAAAATACGAATTTCTCTGTCAAACGCGAATGAAAAGCTTTGCAATATTTTGCTAGTACGTATTAGTTTGCGGTGTTTATATCACTTGACGGACGCAATTCAACCTGTTAGAGCTTATCCTCTGTGTTGTGCTTAATGACGATGTATCCTCATCCTAAATAGATGGGGACAATCGTTCAAATAATAAAAGTTATGAAGCACTATCTAAAAAATTCATACGATATATATATATATATATATATATATATGTGTGTGTGTGTGTGTGTAAGTAAAGTTGGCGACTGTTGTCGAGGGTGATCCGCAGTCTTCGTTTTCAAAAAAAATGGTGAGTGTTAAACATGAACGTATGATATAGTATTTTTCAGTCATTGGTATGGCTCGACCCGGGATTAAACTCCGGTGTCCTGGGCCATCAGCAATCACTCAACCCACTTATTTGAATACACACACACACACACACACTTATATATATATATATATATATATATATATATTCGGCTATGTTTTGCCTTGGTTCACTGCATATGTGATTTGAATGGTGCACAGGTGATAGTACAACGTAATCTAATTCGAGAAATTACGATTTATGAATTCGAACTGGTCCATAACGTCACTGAAGCAAATAAAGATATTTATAGTCCTTAGGTTGAAGGCACAGTTGATCACAAATGGTTCGATCGGTTTGTAAGAAAGTTGGCGATCTGGCAAAATCAGGTTTACCTACACCCGTGGATTCCAAGAAGGTTTCGTGGTTGGTTGTTTTGTTTTACGGTTACCAACCTTTTTCAGTCCATATTGAACAAGTCCTGGCAGCAACACCCCACACGGCGCCAACTATACGGCCACCTACCACCTATCACAAAAACTATACAAGCTAGACGAACCAGACATGCCGGACACTGCTGGAGAAGCAAAGACGAGATCGTAAGTGATGTGCTCCTGTGGACCCCCGCATATGGCCAATCAAAAACAGGACGACCAGCTCGAACATTCATACAGCAGCTATGTGATGATACGGGATGTAACCCCGAAGTCCTGCCGAAGGCGATGAATGATAGGGTGACGTGGAGAGAGAGGGTCAGGGATATCCGTGCTAGCCGCACGTCATGGTGATGATGATGAACGCCTAATTAAATCAGTTTGATAAAGATTTTTACTTGATAGTTTTCACTTAGTCAAAAACGTAGTGCGATAGACAACAACTATGGAAAGCAGTAATTACTGGGGATACGGTTACAAGACTCAGCATTCCTATCCAAGGTCGCGGTTAATCACCTGACGAAGGCCAGAGGTGAAATTTGGCCGAAACGTTGTGAGAAGAAACAACAAAAAAAGTACCAAGATGAGGACAAAAAGTCCGCAAAAAAAAAAATTAATTCTCAGATTAAGAAGCCTCATCTCAAAAGGATTCCCAATAAAGACAAAAGTTTTTACGTTTCAAGATCTTCATATCCTCAAATTTGGATGAGTAAAGATTTTTTACACACAAATTAATGTAAAAACAGTTCTATTTCAAACAATCTAATTTAGCATAAGTACACAATTTAAATGTCAAAAAAAGTTCTACTTAGTTTAGTCAAATGATTCCAAGGATAGCTTTTTATCACTATCAATTCAATTAAACATCAGTCATTTGTTTACACCCAGCTAAATGTAAAAACAGTTCTCATCCAAATAATTCAGTTTACCATGGGCACACAATTTAGTCCTATTCGAGCCATAGTTATGACCCTATCAGGTGCTACAATTCCGGACTAGAGTGGACCAGGAAGCAATGGCAATAAAAAAATATAGGTTGGGGATGTCTTACTGTTCTGCAGAGATGCATTCACTGTATTCTGCAGCCCTGGCTGACTGAGCCATTCAAGAAAGTGCTTATAGTGGTAGAAGTACTCAGATAGTATCAGATGAGCTCGGTATCTTAGAGTTCCAGATGATCTTTCATCTTCAGGGCTTTGGCAAACGTATCCACTGCTGCCTATTTGTGCCTAATGTAAGCAAAATATTGCAAAACTTTCGACTCACCCAAGGAATCCACTGCCCAGTCGGCTATGGCTGTAGAATACATAAACTGCATATCTACAAAGGGGTAACCTATTCGCAAATAAGTGTACTGATATATGACACTAGATAATCTGATAATGAGGCTTCACTAATGCTGGTGCTTTGGGTAATGCGGAGTAACACTTCATTGCCATCGCTAACAGGTCCACTCTTGCCTGGAGTGGTAGCACATAATAGGTTCCTATCTATGAGTCAAATAGAACTGCTTAATCTAAGTTCAAACAAATGACTTGTGCTCAATTGAATTGTTAGAAATAGAACCGTTAGGTCAGTTTACTGTGTGTAAGCAACTTGGAACCATCTAACTTGTTGACCTATGTTTACAAATCATATATATATATATATATATATATATGAACCGTTTTTTTGGCATTAAAGAACCTACAATGGTTAATATGCCACCGGACCAAACTAAACCAAATCACACAAGATTAATACACGCCACGTTACCAATTTCTTAGTCTTGTTGCACCACTCAGCAGGAAAAAGCTTGCTCTCCAAGATTTGATTTGATATGGAGGTTTATTAGATTTTAAAAAAATAATAACCATCGTGTTTTTGGAATTTTATTTGTTCTAGGCTATCTTTTTGTTATTAATGTATTGATTCTATGAAGAAGATGTGGGATAACGAGGAAAGAGAGAGAGAGAGGGGGGGTAATCGACTTCTTAGTATGACCTGCAGAAACCTTTGCTCGAGGGTCTTATTCAACGCTTGACAAACCCCAAGATGGCTGAAAATCGAAAGGTAAAAAATAGAAACAGTGATTTTCTTTTAATAATACACGTTTTGCTTCAAACTGTTGAAGTTATAAAAAGCAGAATAGCTGCAGAACGGAATTAAGAAAGATAAATCTGGACATTTTTATAATTAAAACGTGAATAAAAATAGATTTTCCTTTTTATACAAATAATAAAGTTTCTTTTTCTCTATCATACGTAAAAAAAAACAAAAGATTATATATATATATATTAGTAGGGCAACCTTGTGTTTCCATGATGGTGGTGATAACATCACATATATGAGCATAGTTTTAATTTTTTAAATGAAAGGGAAACCGTAAGTAAAAAAGTTAGACGTTTAAGAAAACTATTCAAAAGTAACGCAATTCCCTAACCTCTGGGGAAAAAATAACCCTAGATGGACTGACATGCCGTTAAAATCAATGAATCAATATATACATTTAAAAGATATCATAAGAAAGGTATATAAAAATAAATTCTAATATAAATTTTACTTTTTCTTTATATATACATATATATATATATATATATATATATATATATATATACATATATATATATATATTGGCATCTACAGACAGACTGTTTCGTTCTATCAAAACTCATCAGTGTGACTAGACAGGCTAGATTCACGAAGCTGGGATCAAAACCTGGTTGACTGTAACGCCAATCAAAGATTCTACCACTCAGCCATGAGGAAACCAGCGCAAGCGAAGGAAATTTAAACGTCTATGTATCACATTTGTTTTTATATATATGTATACCCTTAACGGCTACCGAGAACTCAATTCATTTGAAGAGCCTTGCTTTACGCTAGTGGCAACCATTACTTCCTTCGCTAGAGAGCTCAAACCGACAGGGGTAGGGGAGTATATATTTTGTCATCCACAGACAGGCTGTTTCGTTCTATCAAAACTCATCAGTGTGACTAGACAGGCTAGATTCGCGAAGCTGGGATCCATACCTGGTTGACTGTAACACCAATCGAAGAATAAAAGTAGCCTCCATTTCAATAGCTACTGCACCAAGGGGTATCGGAGGATGCAACTTCTTTCCCTGGATTCATCCACTTTACCCTTGATACGTACCTTATAATGCTGAAAGTTTAGTAAGGAAATATAAACTAGCAGTTTTTGAGTCTGGCCATTGGTGAACTCGCTACCCACTAGCCAAGAGGCCGATATATATATATATATATATATATATATATATATATATATATATATATATATATATATATATATATTTTAATTTTGAGAATAAATAAAATAAATTGTTAGATAGAAAATTGTGAAAAAGCATATAATACATATGTACTACGCATAAAAAGTGGAACTGATTAATTCTTTCTAAATATCTTTGAAATGTCAAAATATAGTAAATAAATTAAATATTTGTTTTTGTTTTTAGTTTTAATATATCTATTAGTGTATCGTTACGTGAAGTTATTATTTAAAGTTTAAATCTAATTTAATAAAAAATCTGTAATTTAGGTCTAAATATAATTAAAAAATTATTAATTAAAGAAAAGTTTAAAAAAAAAAACAATTTTACTACATTGCTAACCGAAATTTAAATTTAAAACGGAAGTGGGCTTAATGAAGAGGTAACTCTTCACCCCTCCCACTATCCCCTCCCACTCCTATGTGTCTATTCTAGTTTTTTTTATCAAAAATATCTGAAGAAGTCCTGTTACTTTTTTCGTGTTTTTGGGAATTTCAAAAATGCGTAACAGGATTGAAATAAATTTATAATCCTATGTGACCGGTTTCGTTGTTTTTCTTAAAGAATTTATTGCTCTGTATTATTGGTACATTGAGCTCTTTACCAGGAAAATTTTAAATATTCATTCATGAATAACTTCTTGTCCTGATGGAATTACTCCCAACTCCGGTTTAACTGGACCAAGAATACACACTATATATATATATATATATATATATATATATATATATATATATATATGCCAACTGTGTGATGTGCTTTCTCTTAGTTTCGGTTTCATTGCTTAATCGCATATCATCCTTTAGCCTTGGAGCTATTTTAGTTTGGTTTGGTTTCTTTAATGGCATATCAACTCTTTTTAGGTTATTTAATGTCAAAGCCATTCTCCTAGAAGAACAGTAGTGGTGCTATTTAACCCATAGCTGGGAGGATAAGGGGGTTCATGCCTTTCCCAAGTGAACCCGAAAGTGCCCGAAAGTGAACGCAATAGAGCGACTGGAGTACGAACTCGCGTACTACGATTCCGCAATCCACCGCTTTAACCATTACACTACGAGGACACCCCCTTGGAGCTATTTAGTAGAACGGTAGTGGTACTATTTGACCTACAGCAATGGAGTCGATATTTTTCCGTGTGTATTGGCCCAAGAGTTAACGTAATAGCGTTACAAGATTTCGTACTTGTTTATCACCACGCCGCTGTTTAGCACATTAGCCGTTACGTCACTGATACTCCTTTTTTCTTGGTTGTGTTGACAGTCAATGCATCAGCTGTCGACCACACACGAGTTTTTGTATTAACCAACACTTCCGCACGAGAAGGACGCGATACAATATCAATTTTTCCAAGTTTGATCTCTTTTTAACCAAGGTTAAATTCCCTTTCTACCCTACTCTTTATTTATCAACAGAGGAAGAATAGTGAATTGAATTACAACGACCAGAAAATACGCCGAACACCTACGCACGCTATACGGGGACACTGAACAGCTGTTTCAACCTTATTAGGTCTCATCAGCAGTGTATACCTGAATCTCCACCACTGGAGATCGAAACACCGATCACAGATTGCGGTGCCGAAACTCTACAAATGAGTCACCAGTTCATATCTCACGCAAGTGACGCCAAATCAACTAGTCGTACTATGTGAAATGCACACATCATCCTCAAGGATTTGAACTTGCATAGCTGTGTTTATTTCCTAAGACTTTAACATATACACCAAAAGCCCCTCCAAAATATATGGAAATATTGGTAACAGTCTGCTGGAATAACGCTAAGTGGTGTACAGTGATTTTTAGGAGAACTGTTGAACTTGGAGTATACTCAGTGTAAAGGTTTTGATTTTAGCTCTGCCATATAAGATTTGCAAAGATGTTTGTAAAGATTTTTTAAGGCCTAATATATATATATATATATATATATATATATATTAACTACCCAGTCGGCAGGGGCTATAGAATACACTGATTGCACCTCTGCAGAGGAGTACGACCCCTGCTAACGAGTGTCCTGGATATGACACTAAACAATCTGACGGCCATGTTCTAGTAATGATGGAACTTTGGGGAATGCAGAGCACCCTTTCATTGCCGTCGAACCCAGGTCCACTTTGGCCCGGTGTAGGAGCACCTTATAAGTTCCAATCTATCGGTCAAAAAGAACTAAACTGTGTAGTTTTGCTAAACTGAATTGATTGAAATAGGACAATTTTGACATTTAAACTGGGCACTTATGCTTATCTGTATTGTTTAAAGTTGAAGTGTTTTTGACATTGAGACTGTACTTACGCTAAACTGAATTGTTTGAAATAGAACAGTTTTGACATTTAACGGTGTGTAAACAAAACTATACTTAGACTAAATTGAATTGTTTGAAATAAAACTTTTTGACAAAACTGAATTGTTTGAAATAAAAATGCTTTTGACAATTAAACTATGTATTTATGCTAAACCGAATTGTTTTAAATAGAACTGTTTAGTTGTATAAAATGTATATCGCATTGAACAAACTACAAATGTGGATATGACATAAAAATAAACAAACAAATATATTTCGAGTTGTTCATGATATAATATTTACCGTCATAGTAAATAGACACACTTATCCGATTTCAAAACTTGGACAAGGCTATCAGTATTTCAAACAGCGTAATACTTTACGAAAACGTATGAATTCAAATCTTCTCTTTCAGGTTATGGGTTTTCTGAGCTTTTCAGCCGAGGTATTGCAGCTAGTCAAAGAGAAAGAAACCTCTGAATTCAAACTTGTGAAATTTTTTATGAGGAGCTAGTGATATATATGGGTTATGCATATGAATTTCCGTGGATAATTTATAGGAATCGGTGCTCTCGGTTGGGGTGTCTTTGCCCTTCTATTCTTCTTTTACTGGAAGAGGGCATACTGTGAGACGCTAATAAACGCAACTTTCAGTGGTGCATGTCTTTTGCTTTTAGCTCTACTAATAGGCCGGCAAAATATCATGGAACTTCGCCGCTTTTCCAGTGACTTGTATTTCATCCGAGAGGCCCCCGACTGCTGTACCCCAGCAGTTCTCTATTATATATATATATAAACTAGCTCTTTAACTTTTTAAACACAGTGTGGAAAGGAAAGTGTTTCAATTTTATCGAAAGCTCAAACATTATCCTTCTATATGAATACTTTTTTAATCACCCTCTGGCCGTCTCCAAACAATATCCGATACAAGAGTGTCGCAGCTGTCCGCAAAGTCCAGAAACAACACAAATTTTAATCAAGCAAAAATGGAAGATGAACCAGTATTGAAAAAATATTGTGCACATGCTTCATTTAGTATTCACTGAAAAAAGTATTAACAAGCAGGATATTATTTAGCTGAACTGAACAACAAAACAGCGAAAACAAAAGTGGAAGTGATCTTCAGTTTTGTTTATACAAACTTACCTAAAACTATTCATTACCCAGTCGGCTGGGGCTAAAACATACACCCACAGCACCTCTACGGAGAGGTACGAAGCCCGCCCTAACGAATGTCCTGGTTTGTCTCTAAGCAATCTGATGGTGAAATTCCAGTAATCCTGGAGCTTTGGAGAATTCGGAGTACCCCTTTCATTGCCATCGCTCTAAGGTCCACTAGGGCCCGCAGTGGTAGAGCCTGATAAGGTCCTATATATTGGCTAATAGAACTGAATAGATTGAAAAAGAACTGTTTTGGCGTGTAAACTGTGAACTTATCCTGAACTGATTTTTTAAAAATAGACCTGTTTTGACATAGGAAATGTACTTAAGCTAAACTGAGTTGTTTGAAATAGAACTGCTGTGATATTGAACTCTGTCTAAACAAAAACTATACTTATACTAAACTAAATTCTTTGAATTAAAGCTGTTTAACTAAATTGAATAGCTTGAAATAGAAACGTTTTTGAAAAATAACTGTGTACTAATGCTTAATTGAATTGTTTGAAATAGAACTGCCTATTTGTATAAAAATGGATTTGGCATTAAATAATCTACAAAGGTTGCTATGCCATAAAACTCAAACAAACAAACAGACAAACAAACAAACAAAACTATTTATCCGAACAAAATATTCAATAAAATTATTGCAAAATATACCGCACAACTGAGAATGGACCTGTTAGTAGGGCATCGCCTGCGCAGGAGTAATGTAATATAATAGCCGATGGACTTCGGTTCATGCCTTTGAGTTTAGTTACGCTGAGAACCTTTCTGCTCAGCACATGGGTTAGTTGGGTGCAACATTGAGGCAGGTGTTAACGCGGGCGCGCACGGGCGGATGGAGGTGTCACTCAGATGTCACAATACTCCGAGACAAAACGGGTGACGGAGTGCGAGTGACGTCACGCACCGGAAGCGCGCAGAGGTTTGTGGAGATTTGAAGAAAGTTAGAGTGTTGAGATTAGACACTGGACGAAGACGGTCGACTTTTGGAGCTCGCAGACCCGAGGCGAATTTGCGCCTCATGGAGGCCGCACGAGATGGGGGCCAAATGAATAAGATAGCATAGAAGATTGTGTCTCTCTTCCTTTCGTCGAAACCTTTAACTCAAAGTTAATAAAAAGGTTTCGTACCTGAACAAGAAGTGCTTACGTGTTTTCGAATTTTGAGACTCCTATGTTCTTTATATGTTCTATCGTTATGAACATTATATGTCCAGTTCGCACATAGCGTTAATTGTGATTATGGTACAGTAAGACGTCAGCTAAAAAAAATAGGTTTCCCTGAGTATGACCCTAAATTGTATCTGATGGTGCAACTTCAGTTATGGATCTGTCGAGAGTGTCGAGTGCCCGTTTACAGTCATTATTTTCAGTTCCACTTGAACATGGTGTGTTTGTAACAGCTAAAGTCTTTTCTATCGGTTAAATAGATCTGTTTACAAATTGTATATATTTGACAGGATATCATATAACTGTGAACAAAGAACATGAAAAAAACTGCAGAAAAAAATAGATATAAGGGTATAATACATACAATTTACTATCCTTGATGGTTTGGTTTGTTTTCTTTGTTTAATGGCATATCAACTCTTTTTAGGTTATTTAATGCCAAAGCCATTCTCCCAGAAGAACAGTAGTGGTACTATTTAAACCATAGCTGGGAGGATAAGGGGGTTCATACCTTTCCCAAGGGTATTTGTCCGAAAGTGAATGTAATAGCGCGACTGGAGTACGAACTCGCGTACTACGATTCCGCTGTCCACCGCTTTAACATTACACCACGAGGACACCCCCTTACTATCCTTGAGGCATGAAATAACACAAGAAGGGTTGATATACCGTTAAAATCAATCAATCAATCTATGGACACTATTTGACGAATTCTGGAAAAAACACTTATTCAATAATGATTTATCGAAGCTCTAATTTGTTTTTTTGGGGCAGAAATTCAGTGCAGTTGAAGGTGCAAAAGTGAATATATTTTAGAGGTCAAATATTTGACTAAAATTATAATTCATCAAGTAATATTGGTCAAATGTGATAAACATCATGGACACTGAATGACCTTGGAAATCGCAATTGTATGAAAGCAGCCCTCTTTAGAGTGGGGTTTTCTTAAGAACTAAAATTTTGTTTATTAGGCAATACATTGGGGTCCCTGTAAGGCCTAGCAAACAGGGGTTTCTATAACAGCAATTTTCCATTCGAAAATACTCTCTTGTTCATGGGGCAATGTGCGTTTGATAAAGCATATTCATTTGGGCTAAGTAAAGATTTGGAAACAGACGGGTGATCGACAGCAAAACCTAGACTGCTCTATGGCACAATCGGCTAGGGCTGTAGAATACACCGACTGCTTCTCTGCTGAGGAGTAAGACCCCCCCCCAAAAAAAAACGAGAGTCCTGTTATGACTCTAAGCAATCTGATGGTGATGTTGCAGCAATGCTGGAGCTATGGGGAATGCGGAGTAACCCTTTATTGCCATCACACCCAGGTTCACTTTGGCCCGGAGTGGTAGCACTTGATATGGGTCCTATCTATGGGTTGAATAGAACTAAACGGTGGTTGGCGTTTACTGTTTTTATACATTTAAACTGCGTATTTATACGGAACGGAATTGTTTAAAATAGAACTATTTTGACATGAAGACGGCACACTAAAGCTAAATGGAATTGCTCGAAATAAGACTATTTTGACATCTAAACTGGGTACTTATGCTAAACTGAATTATCTGAAATAAAACTGTTTTGACATTAACTCAGTGTATTGCCCAGTCGGCTGGGGCTATAGAATACACCAACTGCACCTCTGCGGAGGGGTAAGACACCCCCAACGAGAGTCCTGGATATGACACTAAACAATCTGATGGTGAGGTTCCAGTGATGCTGGAGCTTTGGGGAATGCGGAGCACCCCTTTATTGCCATTGCATACAGGTCCACTCTGGCTCGGAATGGTAGCACCTGATATGGGTCTTATCTATGGGTTAAATAGAACTAAACTGTGCTTCTTTCACTATACTGATTTTTGCATTTAAACTGCATATTTATGCTAAACCGAATTGTTTAAAATAGATCTGTTTTGATATATAAATTGCGTTCTAATGCTGAACTGAACTGTTCGAAATAGAACTGTTTTGACGTTTAAACTGTGTACTTATGCTGAACTGAATTATCTGAAATAGAACTGTTTTGACATTAACTCAGTGTATTGCCCAGTCGGCTGGGGCTATAGAATACACTGACTGCATTTCTACAGAGGGGTAAGACCCCCACCAATGAGTGTCCTGCATATGACACAAAACAGTCTGATGGTGGGACCTTGGGAAATACGGAGATCCCTTTTATTGCCATTGCTTCCAGGTCCAATCTGGCCCGGCGTGATAGCACCTGATAGGGCCCTATCTATGGGTTAAATAGAACTAACGGTATACTTATTCTAAACTGAATTGTTTGACTAAACTGAATAGCTTGAAATAGTAATGTTTTTGACAATTAAACCGTGCTTACATTTAAACTGCATGCTAATGTTAAACTGAATTATTTGAAATAGATGTTTTTACACTAAACTGAATTGTTTAACATAGGACAGTTTTGACATTTAACTGTGTGTAAACAAGATCTGTTCTCGTACAAAACTGAATTTGCTGAATTAGAACTGCTTGAATAAACTGAATTGCTCGAAATAGAAATGTTTTTCACAATTAAACTGTACTTACATTTAATCTGTGTAATTATGCTAAACTGAATTATTTGAAATTGAACTGTTTTTGACATTGAAACTGTACTTACACTAAACTGAATTGGTATATATAACTGCTTGAATAAATTGAATAGTTTGAAATAGAAATGTTTTTGACAATTAAAGTGTGTACTCATGCTAAACTGAATTCTTTGAAATAGAACTGATTATTTACATAAAAATTGATTTGGCGTTAAATAACCAACAAAGGTTGATATGCCATAAAACTAAACTAAACCAAACCAGACCAAACCTAGACTGCTCTAATGTAAAACTAGTTTGTTGAATTCCTGATTGCTTCAGTAAATATATGCAATCTGAGCTTCCGGAAGAAACGCTTTTCCTGTGTTGACCCCTCAGATTTGAAATAGAATTGTGTTCTTTTCGCATCTTAAAAACTTTACTTTTCATCACCATCGAGAAATCCTTCTCTTTCTCCATCGTCAATTAAAATCCACCGACGACTTTAATTTGTTTATTTATCTTTGTGTTATAACTATATACACACTTTCATTTAAGTTTGTTTTGGTTTAATTTTATGCCACATCAACCATTGTTGGTTATTTAATGACAAATCAATAAGGTCTATTTCAACCAATTCAATTTATATTTGTCTGCACTCAGTTTAAATGTCAAAATGTTCTATATATGAATTTAATTTTCACGACTAGAAAATCTGGTGAACACTCGCCCCTGACATACGGAAACATTGGACAGCTGTTTCGACCTTATTAGGTCTCATCCGCAGTGTATACCATGATCTCCCTCACTGAAGATCGAACCAGCGACTACAGAATACAGAAATAGAGATGTACATTTTCTCTCTTTTTTTAAGTAGAAGAATTATATTATGAATTGAATTATCATGACCCGAATAAGAAAAAAAAAATGTTGTTCTAATTCCTTGCCCTTGGGGTTATAATATTTACCCCTGATGCGTATTACAATTCTCCTCGGAAGACGTGAGCGGTGTCCTCTGTAAAGAGTACGGATATAATTTGCAAGACAAATTCATATTAATTGGCCACTCAATTACCATGACTAGTTAATTTGGCGCCACTTGTGTGCGATCTAGACAGATGGCTCAGTGTTAAATTTCGGCTCTGCATTCTATGTTCGCTGGTTCGATCTCCAGTGGGGAAGATCACGGTATACACTGCTGATCAGACCTAATAAGGTCGAAACAGCTGACAAGTTTTTCTGTATGTCACGAGCAAGTGTTCGCCAGATTTTCTGGTCATGGTAATTCAATTCAAAATACAATTCCTCTACTTAAAAAAAAGAAAATGTTCTATTTGACCCAGAGATAATGACCCTATCATGTACGACCACTTCAGGGAACAGTGGACCTGGGAGCGATGGCAAAGAAGAGATACTCCGCATTCCCTAAAGCTCCAGTATTACAGGAGCCTAAACATCATATTGTTTTGTGTTTTATCCCGGACACTCGTTGAGGAGGAGTCTTACCGCTATGCATAAATGCAGTCGGTCTATTCTACAGCCCCAGTCGACTGGCTTATACACTTCCATGCAAATATGTAAATATGGATTATCTATGCTTGCATTCACCTGTACAGACATGCTCACATCTTACATGCATATGCACTATACCTCTATGAATGTATACTCGCCCAACATGCATATTTGCATGTAAATATGTGCACCGAGACACAGAAAAACTTATAGTATCACACCAACTCGTCAGTTTTGTGAAGAAATCTTTGTCTCTGTTGAGAAAGTAGTTGATGTAATGTAGGTATCACCGAAGGTCAGTTCAAATTCTCGATATATCCGAGTAAGCTATTAAATATTAATTAGAATCATCCACTCCTTTTTGAACAGAAGTATGTATATCATCATCGACCGTTGTTACAACTGTAAGGTTGACGTGTCATCGAGTTCACCAATAATTTCCACAAAAGAAATGTTATTTTAAATACATTAAAATCAATTACAGAAGGACGGAACGTGTCTGATGGAACCGATTGATAATTAGAAATCATCCGTTAATTCATTTACTTGATTTACGTGCTGCGTTGTTCGAATTAAACGTCTATTTGGAATCTTTTCACCTGTTCAAGTGCCGTAATTTTATTAGACTTCGATGCCTACAGAGAAATATGAAATCAAATCAAAGTCACACAGTGCATTTGAGTAACGGTGACCGCCTGATATGCAAGCGTACTTATTGTAAATTAATACTCCACAAAGAGTACTACCCTGTCAGTGGGATTTGAAATATCCTGACTACATTACCTATTGAAGGCTAAGACGCCCTTAGTATGACGCTGAACTGCATTTGATATTGAGGCTCCATTTTTGTAGGTCTCGTGGAGTACCCTTTCATTATCATTACTCCCAGGCCCACTATGACCCACAGTGTTTGTACCAGTTAGAGAAACATCTATCTATCAAATATATTTTTTTGCAGCTCATTCATATTTGATAAAATTCTGTACAAAAAAAAAAGAAACATCTATACAGGAATTTGAATATTAATTTTATACAAATGTGATTCCCTAACCACAAAGGAAAAATAACCCTGGACGGATTGATATGTAGTTAAAATCATTCAATCAGTCAACCCTTCAGAAGTTCAGTTATTCCAAGTACTCCCAAGTTACATCTTCGTATTATTTTATGATCGATCTATTTTACACATCCATGGTACCCTAACTATGAACAATAGTGTGATAACCAGGATACACCTAAAACGGGTGTCCAGGTTATCTCATTACAGGGTATTAGTTAAGAAAGGATGAAGAAAATAGAAAAATAAAGTATTTGAAATGTGATGAATTTATTTATTTATTTAAAGAGGATGCTGACAACATATTCTAAAACACGACAGCAGGGCGTATAATAGTGAAGGTTTGTGTCAAGTCTTTCAAAAGAAAGGAATCAAAATATTGGCTCGTCAGTGTGTTTGGTTAGTTTGTTTAATAGCATTGAAATCACCGTTAATTTTTATTGGTTTGGTTTGTTTTGTTTTTTTCTACGGGCAGAGCAACCATTGTAGGTTAATTAATGCCAAATCTTTTTTCTCCTATTTACCAACCCCTCCGCTCGGGCAGGATATGACACAAGGTCAATTTTTAAGCGGAGTTTAAAAGGTTTGAATTCAGAGTTTTCCTTCTCCTGGATTAGTTGCCTCACCAAGGCTGAAGAACCCAATCTGTCCTACTATTAACCCATAGCTGGAGGGAGAATAATTGGATTCATACCTTTCCCAAGGCACTAATAGTGCTATGTGAAATGCAATCAGTATCGTCCAGGATTTGAACTCGAGTCGCCGTGTCCATTTCTTACGACGATAACATTACACCTCCAAATCTTTTTTATACATATCTATGTTAAATATATGATTTCATTTGGTTTTGTTTTGTGACAATACCCCTTCGGCCTCCCTGAATACATCCACTTCTTCGAAACAATTTCAATCTTGGCCCGTGACCATCTAGTGGTTCCGATAGGGGTATCACACATTTCTTCCAGGCTAGAGAAATACAATCAAGGAAGTGTGAGAAAAAGAACAAAGAACAAACGAACGATAAGGCTTGGGTCAACTCAAGTGCAAGAAGGTTAAGTTCTGACACTGCATTCTCTGTAGACTAACACTAGCGTGTATTTCTAGCGAAAATTCTACAAACCACGAGGAGTGCTGACTCACCTTGACTGGTCGTCCCTCACTGCTGCTGGACCTTATCTCATGCCGACTGGTCTCTTCTGCCGTCCGTTATCGACTCCCAACTGCCCCTCTCCGTCGCCCGTCGCCAACTGACTTCTCTGGGTTCCTTCTTCCAACTCCCTACTGGCGTTCCCTTACCTACTTCCGGTCACGTCAAGATCTCGAGTCCAAACCCTTTGTCTGGTTTCGCGCCAAAACAAAATTGGATCGTCTGCTTGGCGGACCACCTACATAGTGTCACAGTTTGGTTTGGTTTAGTTTTATGGCATATCAACCATTGTAAGTTTTTTTAATACCAAATACTTTTTATACATTTATACCAAATATATGATTTCTAAACACATTTTGTAGATAACATTTTAAACGGGCTTGAGCACATTTTTCACACAATTTAATGGATCCTCTTATTTCCATCTTATACGAATAATTCTATGTTATTATTCGTTTGCTCACAGTTTAATGTTTTTACCTATCTATATCATAAACAATTCAAGATCAGTCATTTGTTTACACACAGTTAAATGAGCAAACATTCTTATTTCTAACAATTCAGTTTAGCATAAGTACACAATTTAAAAGTCAAACAATTCTATTTAGCCCATTAACAGGACCCTATCAGGGGCAACCACTCTGGGCCAGAATGGACCTGGGAACAATGGCAATAAAGTATACTCCGCATTCCCTAAAGCTCCACAATAACTGGAGTCTCATCATCAGATTGTTTAGTGTCATATCCTGACACACGTTGCTGGGGAGTCTTACCACTCTGTAGAGATGTGGTCGGTGTATTCTGTAGCCGCAGCTGACTGGGCGACTCGTTAGGGGAGTCTTACCGCTCTGTAAGTATACAGTCGGAATATTCTACAGCCCTAGCCGACAGGGCTAGTGTTAGGAAAGTCTTAGCGTCTGCAGAGATGCAGTAGATGTCTTCTGTAGCACAAGCTGACCAGATTTATTTAATGCCAAAGCCATTTTAGGAGGAAAAAAATCAGTATCATTTAACTCATAGCTAGAGATATGGATACTAGTCCGAAAGGAAACGTGAGAGCATGATTGTTGTTCAAACACATTTATTGCGATGTTGCAGTCCAGAATGATAGCTATTAGGCGATGCGTCGCTCTCTCACTATTGTGACACAAATTCCTTAATTTCCTTCAAGTATATTTCTATCAGCAAAACCCTTTTCACGGAACTTGAGTTAATTCTTTTCATTATTTTAAACTTTTAATCATTACAACCCTTTTCATTGCCAACATTTAAGCTTATTACTAATATTACTCTGACTAGCCTTGCCCAATCGGCTGGGGCTGTAGAATACACTTACTGTACCTCTGCAGAGAGGTAAAACCCACTCCCAATGAGAGTCCTGCATACAACACTAAACAATCTGATTCTGAGTTTCCATTGATGCTGGAGCTTTGGAGAATGCGTAGCACCCCTTCATTGCCATTACTCCCGAGTCCACTCTGGCCCAGATTGGTAGCACCTGATAGGGTCCTATCTATGAATCCAATTATTCTCCCTCCAGCTATGGGTAAATAGTAGGACAGACTAGGTTCTTCAGCCTTGGTGAGGCAACTAGTCTAGGAGAAGGAAAACTCTGAATTCAAACCTGTTAAACTCCGCTTTAAAAAATTGACCTTGTGTCATATCCTGCCTGAGCGGAGGGGTTGAGTAAATATGATAGGGTCCTATCTATGGGTTAATTAGAACTAACTGCATACTTATACTAAACAGAATTGTTTGAATTAGAACTGTTTGACTAAACTGAATTGCGGAAAATAGAAATGCTTTTGAAAATCAAACTGTACTTACATTTAAACAGGACCCTATCAGGTGCTACCACTTTGGGTCCGAGTGGACCTGGGAGTGATGGAAGTAAATGGAAACTTCCCATTCCCCAAGTTTCGGCATTACCGGAAAATCCCCATCAGTTTGTTTAGTGTCCTATACAGGACACTCGTTGGACGGGAGGAGGTCTTACCCCTTTGCAGAAAAGCAGTAGGAGTATTCTGGGTAAAGAAACGACTGAGTTTGAGTGGAAGAAATGTTTTCTCAAAGAAGAGCAAATATTATTTGAATTTTGAAACAGCATAAAAAATTATCATAGCTTCAAATAACAATTATTCATACAAATAATTTGAATAATGTTATATGATGTCAAGTTTTCTCAATACTCATAATTTTCTAGCCCAGTCGGCTGGAGCTGTTGAATACACCGACTGCATCTCAACAGAAGGGAAAGAACGCCCGACAATGAGAGTTTTGTGGCCCAGTCGGCTGGGTCTGTAGAATACACCGAATGCTTTTCTGCAGAGGGGTAAGATCCCGCCAACCAGTGTTTTGTAGCCCAGTCGGCTGACCTGTAGAATACACCGATTGCATCTCTGCAAAAGGGTAAGACCGCCCCACAACGAGTGTCTTGTGGCCCAGTCAGCTAGGTCTGTAGAATACACTGACTGCTTTTCTGGAGAGGAATAAGACACTGCCAACGAGTGTTCTATGGCCCAGTCGGGTGGGGCTGTAGAAGACATCCACTGCATCTCTGCGGAAGGGGTAAGCCCCCAGCCATCTAGTGTCCTGGATATGACATTGAGCCATCTGATGGCGTGGCTTCCGCTTTGGAGGTTTGGAGAATCTGGAGTATCCTTTCATTGCCATTACTCCCATGTCCACCTTGAACCGGAGGGTTTGCACCTTTTAGGATCCTAATTTTTGGTAAAATAGAACACACTGTGTGCAAGCAAATGACTGATGTTAAATTGAGACCGTTATTTAGCAATACTTGAAACTATTTAACTGTGTGGAAAAACGATCTCTGGCTAGTTTAAGAATCTTATCGACAAAATGTGTTTACATATCATATATATATATATCTTATATATATGCATAAACAGTACTTGGTATTAGATAATGGTTGATATATCATGAAATCAAACTAAATCAATCATGATTTTCAAACTGATCCATTTGTTTGCAGGATTATATTGCTTCAACTGATCCAAGGTTTTGTTAGTTTGGTTTCTATGTTTAATGTCATATCAACCTTTGTAGGTTATTTAATGCCAAAGCCATTCTCCTAGAAAAACAGTAGTGGTACTATTTAACTGGGAAGATAAGTGTGTGTGTACCTTTCCCAAGGGTATTTGCCCGAAAGAGAACGTAATAGAACGACTGGAGTTCGAACTCGCTTACTACGATTCCGCAGTCCATCGCTTTAACCATTACACCACGAGGACACCCCCAAATTATTCCTAGTTAGTCTACATAATTTTTCCATAAATATATTTGACACATCGATGGAACCCTTACAGGTACTACCATTCTGGTCTGAGCAGCACTGGTGTTAATGGCATTTAAAGCGTACTTCATAATTCTTAGGGTTTCACCACCAGAAACGTTTAATAATCCACTCTGCTTTATGATATAGCTCGATATCTGGATAGAAGACATGTTTATTTTATTCAAAGTAAGTAAAGTTGGTGACCGTTGTCGAAGGTGACCTGAAGGCTCCCTTTTCAATAGCTACTACACCGAGGTGTAGTGGAGGGTGCAACTCCTTCCTCCATTACTTTATATAAGCAGGTCGTATCACATAGAAATGTCGTGTGGGTGGGAAAGGTGACCTCTGGGGATTCTGTAAAATACTATAATTTGACCATAATGACAAATGGGATATGGACAACCTGGAATCAATTCTAAAACTTAAAACTATACGATCCCCTGATACTTTGAGATGCAAATACATTACCTAATCAAGGTCAAAAGACCAGGCTAAGTTTTAATGAACAAACAGGGTTTTCACACCAGCTTTAACTGATGATTTTCCACTAAAGTCTGAGTGCTAGCAAATCTTGATAATCCAGAAATTTTTATTATTCTATCCACTCTGTTGGGTATCACCTACCTTTTCAGCATAATGAGCTAGGCCATTTACCATATATGGCAATAGCTCTAATACCAGAGCGGAGTCCAATTCAGATCAGTCTGAGATCAGTCTACGAGTCAGACCAGATGAGCCGTTCCTATTGTTGAAGTATATCCTTACTCTATCACTAATCCTATGTTCTTATTACTAACAGTCTCTCTCTTGTAAATACTCTTTCCTGGAAATATAACTATTTTCCTCACATATCGTGGTTTGTCTTATTATTACTACTACTTGTGTTCACTAACTAGAACACAACATACTCTAAGCTCACCTATAATGTAGATGGTCTCGATTTTACTGCTGATCTTCAGCTCTTCAACTTTCCTTTCTAAGCCCATGGAAACCGTTTCAAGAGCACCATTTATAGTTGACATCACCGTCAACCTCAAGTTCCACATTTTGTTCAGTTCTTTAGCAAGATCTATCTATCTATCTATTTATCTATCTCAGATGGTCTCGATTTTCTCGCTGATCTTCCCTTCTTCAACTTTTCTTTCTAATCCCCTGGAGATCGTTTCAACAGGCCCATTTACAGTTGACATCACCGTCAGCCTCAAGTTACACAGTTTTTTTCAGTTCGTTGGCAAGATTCATCTATCTATCTATCTATCTATCTATCATTGTTCCCTTTTCTGTTTCTTAGTTTTTGTTGTTCTGTTGATCTGTATGTTGTCAGCGTTCTTTCTGGTCGCTGCAATTAGTCTTTCTTTGGTCTTTTTAATGTCGTCTTCGAGTCCTCGAATTGGTGCAAATCATGCTATCTTCAATGCTTGCAAAAAGATCTTCCTTTTTCTTTTCTTGACAAATATAGTCTATGTCATCTCTAGGATGTAAGGACTTCTGCATCGTCATCAGCTTTGTTTTCCTCTGGTCCATTTGTTAAAGGTCTCTCCTAGTCTATTTTCAAAAAAGGGTCCAGTGTTTCTAACAAAGGAGACATCCCAAGTGTCTATTCTTTTTAATGAGGTTTCTGCCGTTGAGTTTGGTTTCGAGAGGCATTTTTGTTCGTCTATAGAATCCTTTTGTCGTTTTTTGTTTTTTTTTCATCTTCACTTGTTTGATGGTGTTCACTTCCAATTCACCCAAGTACTTGCAATTTTCCTTTTCTCCAAGTATTCTAATTCATTCTTGTTTTGTCAGTTCTATTCTCTCCGTTATTTATCTTTTCCCACTTTTTATTAGAAACATGGCTCATTTTTCTCGGCCAATCCCCTTTTTTATATCCGGACTGTATATTCTTCTTCATATTAAAGTCTCCAAGTCATTTAAAGTAGATAAATTCTTCTTCCTGTTCCCTTATTGAATCCTTTTTGTTCTTCAGGAAACAGTCTATGGTTTACTAGCGAGTAATAGATTCCCTCCCTAATCTGTGCTGTTAGTAATTTCTATATCATAGGTAGGCACGTTATCGGTTTTTAGCTGTTGAGGAGAGTTCCTTTTTAAAAGTTATTCTGGATCAAGGAGGTCTTTCCGTTTGTTATCCATTATGGTATATATAATTTTTGCAAAGCATCTATTCATTTCAAGAGCAAGTCTGTATTAGATAGACGTGCATTTTTATAAACCAAAATCTATGCATGTCATCGTGGATTAGCGTTTTCCAGTTGATTAGTTTTTTGAAAATTGGTCTCCGTGATTCCAGGTGTATGTACACCTCAAAGCCTTCTTCGCGTCCTTTTAATTATTTTTCTACGTTATTTATCCAATGAACTTTCTGTTATATTCTTTTCGTTCCATTATTTCATTCCAAATTTTTTTTTTCCCACCTTTGAATCTAATTGTTGGTATGTCCTCGTGTATTCTTCACAGACTTGTTAGTAGAATTTTCTTTTATTGTTTTGTTGTTTTGTTTATATTGCTTGACCCTGTCTCACTATCTTTTACGTCGTCCGTTCTTTCGCTTACATCTTTTAATTAGTCTTTTCTATTTGCCTTTCACACTTTTTAATTGTTCTTTTCTGGTCTTTTAATCCAAACACAACCCTATGTTTTTCTTTCCTTGATATCTTAGCTTTTTTTTCGCAATTCTTTTACCTCCTTTTAGCCAAATTTCCTTTCCAGGTTTTGTATTTCTCTTCGGGTTCCTTTGGGGGAGACCGATATTATCATTAGGCAGTTTTACTCCTGCATAAATTAACTCATTGGATTTTATGATCTTGCCCGTTGGAAAATTTGGTAATAATTTGTTTATCTTTTCAGTCAATACCAGCTCATTGGCCTAGTCGGTAGAGTGTTCGCCAATGGCTCGGAAGGTCTGGGTTCAATCCCAGGTCGCAGGCATATCAAAGACTTTAAAAATGGTACTGGATACCGCCTTGCTTAATACACAGAAATTTAAGGTACGTATCAAGGGTAAAGTGGAGCAATCCAGTGAAAGAAGTAGCACGCTCCCCTACACCTCGGTGTTGTAGCTATTGAAAAAGGAGCCTTCTGGTCGCCCTCGACTACAATCGCCAAATTTACTTACTTTCAGTCTCTACCTTGACTTTGGTAATGTTCTCTCTTTTTCCGTTGTGATTTATTTATTTGCATTGACTCTAGTGGTTTGCGGGTTTGCGGTGTTTTGCTTCTCATTATTTTGCGTTTCTTATTGGCTAGGGTAAGTCTTGATTTTTAGATTTAAGCATTTTGGTTTTGATAGAAAAGTCTTGGTGCTATTCTTCTCGATTTAGTTATTGTCATATTTCTGGTATCACAAGTTCAGTAAACAAACATTTTTTAAATATCATTTTAGCTTGTTAAGCAAGTCTCCGGCTTGCTGTATCAAATCAAGCGATTATAACCCAAATTTCAGTCAATGTTTTTCTCTCTGTGTTGTATCTATCTTATCATAACAGTGAAGTAATTTCTGTTTTCTTACCAAGTCTATTTTTTCTGTTTGTATTTCTGAGTTGGGCGGTGATTTTTGAGATTTTTTTTTCTCTAACTGAAATTAGAAAAAGCCATCATCAAGAGAGTATCTTTGGTGTGGGTCCGACATTGGCTTAAGTTAAGATTTGTCATTTTTCCTTCGTAGTATGTTGTGAGTAGATCAGAGCCAGGGGTTGTTTATTTCCTATGCTCTTATCACATATATAATCAGGTATTTTTAAAACCAATACTGCAAGTGGGCTACATGCATGTTATATACCCTACCAAGAAACATTAATGGATTTGTTCCAGTCCTCATAAATATGTTGATCATTAATGTGAGGGGGTGATTTTTGAAGAGTAAGATGTCACCAGCAGCAGCGGATACTTTCTTCACGCCGCTGGGGGGTATTATATTTTGTTAATGTTATATAAATTTCTCTTTCGTTTCCAACCCAAGTTTTGGTTATTACTCATTTAGTAACCTTTTGATAGGTTACAACTATACATTAAAAATGAAATCGTTTCAAATTTCCTTAGTTTTAACTAGGTTACCCCGCAAAAACAATTACCGACGACGAGTACGCCGATGACATAGCGATACTGGCAAATACACCCAACCAAGCCGAAACACAACTTCATAGTTTGGAACGAGCAGCCGCACGCATAGGCCTCTATGTCAATGCACACAAAACGGAATATATGTGCTATAACCAAATGGGGGACATCTCCACTCTAGACGGAACCCCTCTTATACTAGTAGACAAATTCACTTACCTAGGAAGCAGCGTCGCATCAACCGAAAAGGACATCGACACGAGGTTAACGAAAGCATGGACAGCTATCAATAGGCTATCGATTATTTGGAAATCAGACCTAACCGATAAAATGAAACGCAGTTTCTTCCAGGCAGCGGTCACATTGATACTGCTATATGGATGCACTACATGGACTGTAACAAAACGGCTGGAAAAGAAGCTAGACGGCAATTACACAAGAATGCTGCGAGCAATCTTGAACAAGTCCTGGCGGCAACACCCCACAAGATACCAACTGTACGGCCACCTACCTCCTATCACAAAAACTATTCAAATTAGACGGACCAGACATGCAGGACACTGCTGGAGAAGCAGGGACGAACTCATAAGTGATGTACTCTTATGGACCCCCACATATGGCTATGCAAAAGCAGGACGACCAGCACGAACAAACATTCAGCAACTGTGTAAGGATACGGGATGTTGTCCTGAAGACCTGCCTGAGGCGATGAACGATAGGGCAAAGTGGCGAGAGAGGGTCAGGAATATCCGTGCTGCCAGTACGACATGATGATGATGATGATATTTCAACAGTCAACGGTATATATATTCATTTGTTTTTTTAGACTGTTACATGGTGCGTGAATTGGTTTTGATCTGATAATTTTAGTTGTCTAAAACTGAGAAAACCTGATAAATTTTGTTGTATTGGTTTATAATGAATTTTGCTCCGTGTTTCGAGTTTTCTGCGTCATTACTCCATCTCTATCAGCTCTCTGGTTTGCTGAAACGACAAAATCTCTTTTTGCGTTGTAATTCTTTCACACCAGAGTCAGCTGACGAGGTTCTCAGCAGTCACAGTGTTATATATTGACCCTCGACCGAGCCTTCAATCAAGATATGCGCCTGTGTAAATAAGCGGAAGAACAGCGGAAGTAGGTGGACGTAAAACAATAATATAACCAGGGCACAGACGGTTTGAGTCAGTTGGAGATAGGATGCCGAACCAGCTTGCCGACTGAGGGCTTTGGGCCCTCAGTGACCCACTGTTGAGCAACTCAGCCAAGATGAGAAAGAAGTGCTGCGATGGTCAGAAGAACTTTGGGTCAATATAGCAGTCTGTCCCTGTCTCCATCTCACCTCTCACACACAACCAACATCAACCCTTTCGAGAATAAAGTGTGAGAGATATATTTTTATAAAGAAGTGTATTCGTTCGTTCATTGAAGTTCGTCATTATGTTTGATTATGTTTCTGCTTATATTAATAGTTGTATATGTATTACGGTATACAACAACAGTAAGTCTCCCCAATTCTTTAAGACTCTTTAAAGTATTCTGCTCGATTTCAACAATGCTGTAGTCTGGAGAGTCTCAATTATTCCTTTGATTTCAATCCATAATTTTCTTCAAGCCCAGGAGGACCGATCCATTCGCACAAAGTACATTTATAATCACTGTCATTCTCATGTTCAACAACATTTTAGTTCTCTGGCAAGGTTCAAGTATTTTTTTCTATCTTTTCACTTATTGATCCACTCGAATGGCAAAATCGTCGAGTCGACATATTCTTTTTCGCTTGATAATTAACTCTACGTCTGGTCATCTGGTGAGGGATTATGTAATGCATTTTTAACTCAAAATCCTCATGAATTGTATATTTCTCAGTCTTTTTTTTTGTATATTATTATTATTTTTATTATTATTATTAATTTACGTTTGCAAATTTCTGACATCAGCGTCAGCTGGTAGTCTTTAACTAGATTCTTAATATCAGCAAGTCCCCTTAGGTCTACAGGACTATTCTCTGTGTTCTGGCTGATCTCAACCATGCTATTATTTGGATGATCTTGATTCTTCCTTTGATTTCCAAAATCTTCCCGTCCCTTTTTCAAATCTTTGGGAACCCCTTCTAAGCACACCAGTTGCAATTGGTAGCCCCGGCTCTCTCATATTCCACAGCTTTCTTATTTCTCTGGCAAAGACTTGGTATTTGTCTCTCTTTTAGCTCTCTTAGGTTTTTATTTTGTGGTTCGCTGAGAAGGCAAAATCCACTCGACAACAAGTTTAGTTTTTTGTTAACTATATCACGGTCGGACCTTCTGGCTGGAATTATTATTATTATTATTATTATTATTATTTACCCTTTAAAGTTTTTCACTCGAGTTTGAGTGACAGCAAGTCTCCCCAAGTCTCCAGGACTCTTCTCAGTATTCTGGCCGTTCTCAATAATGCTGTCGTTTGGATTGTCTCCACTCGTCCGCCATTATCGTTATTATTATTATTATTTCACAAGTTCTTCACAGCTGTTTAACAACTTAACTTAAGACATTCACAGAAGTCCAAATGAGATCAAGTTTTCTCTGCACTACAGCTGGTTTTCTATTCATGAGAAGCATCACTTCTTCTTCTTCTTCTTCTTCTTCTTCTTCTTCTTCTTCTTCTTCTTCTTCTTCTTCTCTTTTACAACAACTAAAACTACTACAACTCACAAAAAATAAAAAATAAAAATTAAAAAGATTCTTTGCTTTTCCTCTTTCTTTTTTCTTTTTCTCTTTCTCTTTCCAGATTTTCTTTTTTATAACCATTTTAGTCTCTTTTACGCATCAAGGCTTCTTCTTCTTCTTCTTCTTCTTCTTCTTCCTCTTCTTCTTCTTTATTTCTTTTTTCTGTTTCTTTTTATAAATAGCTACTCTTGTTCATTCTTTCTTCTTCTTTTTAGGGCTTCCTTTATCTTGTTCTTCCTTCTTTTTTTTTTTTTTAAAAGTCTTTTGTTTATTCATCTTTTTCTTCTTATTACTTCATCTTCTCATTCTTTCTTTACTTAAAGCATGTCTTCTTCTTCTTCTTCTTCTTCTTCTTCTTCTTCTTTTTAACATCTTTTCTATTTTTTCCACTTATCTAACTTCGATACTCGATTCGCAACCATTTTTAATAACGTCATCGACAAAATCCCCGCAAAACATTCCAACATTTTAAGATCAGAAATCCTGCGCATGCGTTCTAAAGGTTTTCATACACAGTTGCCTGAAACCATCATTTCGCACTACAATTATCTCCCCTGGCGACTACATGAACCATATATTCCGCCTTGGAATGATGGCAGCCATATTGATTATGACCATTGACATCTTGGGGCGATCTTGGAGATGTCATAATTGATTTTAGAATCCGTAAAAGTCGTTTCAGTCAGTGCCACTAAGATATTATTAGATGGCGGTAAACGTGGTTCGGTAAATTGTGAGTATTGTAGATGTCCTTTACACAAGGGCAAAGTGTAAATGATACTCTTACGTTCTCTCTCACCCCTTTAACACGGTTACATAGATATTTTAATGCGTACCGCAGCCTATCAAGATATTTATACATGTTTAGATAAATGCATATTTCTAGGAGTGAATATGCTAGGATACTCATACACAACGCTCGATAATACACACACACACACACACACACACACACACACACACACACATATATATAAATATATATATATATATATATATATATATATATATTTACATCGTCATATTTTAGCAATAAAATTGAAAAGCCAAGTTGGCTGCAGTTTTGGAATTCTCTCAATGTATCTCAGCAGATGTGTAAGACGCCCGCACAACGAGTGTCCTGGATACAACACTAAATATCATCTGATAGTGAGACTTTAGCCTTGGAGCTTTAAGGAATGGGGAGTACATCGTCATTGCCATTACTCCCAGGTACACTCTGGCTAAAATGAAAGTACCTTTTTGGTCACATCTAAGGGCAAAAAATAACTATTTAGTATTAAATTGAATAATTAATATCAGATAGGAGTACTTGAAACCATTCAACCCCATGAAAGAAAAAATGAGCTCTGACTTATTTTAGATTTTTTCCAACAAACTATTCATTTAAAAATCATATCTATGGACAGGATTAGTAGAGCAGACTAGGTGTTTCAGCCTTGGCGGGGTAACTAGTCTAGGAAAAGGAAAACCCTGAATTTAAACCTGTTAAACTCCGCTTAAAAATTGACCTTGTGTCATATCCTGCCCGAGCGGAGGGATTGGATAAATATGATGAATAGGATTTGGCGTTAAAGAACGCACAATGTTTGATAAGCCATAAAGTACAACCCACCAATCGAACTGTAAAATTGAAGTCTTTTGTTCTCATAAAAGTTTCTGTTCTTCTTTGATTTTCATCTTAGATTTAGGCAAGTATAAGTCAAATTGCTGTAAAATAGGTTAGACATATATTCCGTTGAACTGGGTGACTATTAGTTTCCCGCCTACGTGATCAATCTTGAAATGTATGTCGGTTAATTGATATTGAACGTTCTTACTCTGATCAATTTTCCAGTGATTACTCTCTTTGACTGATCAAGCATTTCGTCCCCCCAAAAAACATCCTTTTTTTGGGGGGGGGGATACAGAACTTTCCAGACGGCTGATGCATCACTTCCACTAGAGAGAATGCATAGAGTACGTGATACACTTGTCCAAGGATCTTACCCCAGGATATTTGTTGGAGTAGAAAAATGAAGGATGGCTTTCTGGCATTTTTTTCGTGGAAGTCACAGCGTCGGTCTTTACACAGAACCAGGCAAACAGCTCTTCATTCTCTGGATTCGTCTGGTCTAAAAAGTATCCCATTTATCCCAAAGTGGGTTATATAATCTATGGTGTGCAGATCAACGACTCCACAACATGTGACGGGTTTTCCAAACAATGTCAATTGTGATATCGTTGAAGTGTGACACTAGGTCTGAGGAGGTTAATCAAAAAGAAAATTATAGTTAGAGATATGATAAAGCGCAAAGCAGAAAGGGTTAAAATGCACTTTCTTTTAATAGGCCTGAGTATTTGTTGAATCTGTGATAAGCCAATGCTTGAAAAGTTGAAAAGTTAAAATGTTTTATAATCAATTGTTTCTCGGGGATTGTTTTGGCTTTAGCTAAAATTATGACGACGTTGTTTGGGTGACGAGGTCAAAAGGGTAGATAAGACAATTTGACAAGCCGGTTACAGAACGAAAATTAAAGAACAGCCTGGGGAAATGATATTTTCAACGCCTGAAAGAAAGATTTTTTTTTTTTGCGTAGGCGTTTTTCGCAGCCTTCTGGAAGAATATATAGAGATTACCTTTTCCACATCCCACCATGATCTCCGCATATGTTTTTAGAGATTAAAATATCACATCGTAAAAAGTGATCATCCCTAAAGAGGATTAGGGTTAGTTGAAATGTTGAATAAGTCGGAGTTTTTATAAGGGGTTAAACATATCTCTGATCCCTAATTGGAAAAGAATTTTGACCTCCGCCGTGATTAGAATATCAATTGATTAAAATTGCCACCCCGAAAGAGGAGTGGATTAGGTGAAATATAAAACATTTTTCCAGAGCAGAGGAACAAATCTCTAATCCCTAATTTTGAAAAAAATTCTTGCGTCATTGACTAGAATCATTGAGTTTCGTGCTGACCCATACCCACCCCTATTTTGATTGCATATAAGCTGTGTTTTCGCTGATTGGGGGCCACTCCCGATTTTTCACTGGAGTCCATGCTACTTGAGGACATCTGAATCGAAACTTTATGCTAGTCTCTGAAGGATCCCAAAATCTATTTTTCATGTAGAGGCCAAACCAGACTAGTTTGGCACAATGCCATTTTTAAGATGGTTCCGAGCTTAATACTGTAGCCCAGATACGCCCAGCAGCTCCAAAAATGCTTCAGCCTCGTCCGCATTCTCATAAAAAGTGGCACCAGGCGATAAACCTAGTCCTTCCGAGGGGGGTTAGAACCCTGGGTAACGGCCTGCTGAGGCGCGTGACGTAATAGCTGGGCTCCCCCGGCATCCACATCACGATGTACCTTTCTGAACTTCTGAATGATTTTGATATCTCTGGTCCACAGAGCAAATTTGTGCCCTGTATCGGTAAATGTGAGGGTACAATGACCACTGTGGCCAACTGGACTAGTGTGGGTGCAGTCAAATGAAACATTGGTTTAATGCATTATAGTCTCTTCACTTGTCAGTGATGGTGGATCTGCAACACCTCCTTTTGATTGCTTTCCATCTCACAAGAGATGATGCACGGCACTGATCAGCGTTTAACTAGTTTTCCGGCTCCGTTTTGATCTGCCCGCATAGCAAGGGAATGAAACTTCCAGACGAGTGAAGCGAACATAGGTGTAAAAAATGAAATGAAATATCGATCTTCAGATTAATAAATTTTCGTTTCTCTGCATTAATTGAAAAGTTTGCGCAAAAACAGAAGATACAGTCTTTTCTTGAAAGAAAACTCAATATTTGTCAGAACGTAAATATTTTTAAAAAAGCGAAGATATATGCAGCAGTTTTGTTTTGCCTTTATCTAAATGGATATTTTTTGTGTGTGAAAAGACCTGTGTATTCGTTTGTAACTATGTTTGAGAAAAATATATGAATGCACTCAACATTGCCGGAAAGATATTTCTATGCGCTCAAGATGGCTGAAAAGATATATCTATGCGCTTAACATGGCGGAAACTAAAATTTTCAGCCGCAAGTGAAGTGATAGGAATTGTAATACAATACAAATATTCTTGTAAACAATAACATATTCGTTAGATTTTAAGATAAATTTACGGGGTGGAAATTAAATTCTTTTTTAAAGGAAAAAAGTGTTAAATGTTCATTCAAAAGATATTAACTGAAAATTATTTTTGCGTAGGGTACAGAATTAATCCTAAAAACGTACTGCTGGTGTGTTATCTTTATGAATAGTAATAAGATTTTTTAATGCTATTTATAACATTGGGGTAGGTTCAAATATATGCATATGTATATATTTCTTTAAGAAAAAACAAAATACGGTCATATTAGGATTATAAATTTATTTCCATCATGTTATGGGTCTTAATTTGTATCCCAAATAGTAACGGCCCAAATAGCTCAAGCATACAATCTTTTTTAAAAATGTAATGTCAGTTAAATTGAGGTCTTTACCAGTAAAATTTAAATGTTCACTGTTGAAAGTTTTTTGTTTTTTTTTTGGTCCTGATGGAATTACTCCCAACTCCGGTTTAACTGGGCTCAATAACACATACACACACACGAACACACACACACACATATTTATATATATATATATAATCACCCGTTGATCAAAATTCAAATCTTGGAGGATGTTTTATTTCACTTAGCGCTAAAACTGTTTAAATGATATTAATCTAAATATTTCCCTTGCTGTTAAGGGTTAATAGTCGGGCAGAATGAGCTCAATAACCTTGGTTGAAGGAAAGGAAAACTCTAATCTCAAACCTGTTCAACTGTGGTCAAAATTAACCTTGTGTCGCTTCCTACTCGCTCACGGGTTATATATATATATATATATATATATATATATATATATATATATATATATATATATATATATATATATATATATATATATATATATATATATATATATATATATATATATATATATATATATATATATATATATATATATATATATATATATATATATATATATATATATATATATATATATATATATATATATATAGTAATTGTGACTCATAACCGTTTAAAATTTACTTCGCAGCTAATGGTTCCTTGTGGCTGAATAGTTAGAAGCTTAACTTGGCGTTTAAGTCAACCGGGTTTCGATCCCTGCTACGGGAAGCTAATGTCTAGCCACACTGTTTAGTTCTGATAGAACGAAATAGATCTGTCTGTGGATGACTATCGCGATATATATATATATATATATATTGTAACAGAGTTGATTGTCACAAATTCACTTGGTGGGTTTGTGGCGAACAAATCTGTTATATATATAATGATAATAAATATATATTAGATTTTATATATTTAATGACATGGAAGTTTGTAAAACTTCATGAAACGTCATGTCCTTATTCTCTATTCACTTATCCGATGTTCTTGTCTACTAACAGTCTCTCTATTGTATATACTTTTTCCTGAGAATATAGCTCTATTTCCTCACATATCGTAGTTTGTCCTTTATTTAATACTACAAGCGTTCACTCACCAGAACGCAACATGCAGTGCTTTTTGCGTTTTTTTTTTTTTCGAAGATTTTTTACAGACGTTATAATTATTGAGAATATGAGTGTGCAGTCAGTGTCTTATTGCGGTTTAAAATATCAAAGAATATCGTGATGATCCTAACATATACACTGCATAACAGTTCTTCTATCTAGCTCCTTCTTTGGGGAAGGCAGCGGAAATTCATTCACATCAGTCCACGGTTTTTTCGTTGAAAATTATCATCAAGACCCATTTTCCTCAACTGCAACGATATTGTTGAGAAACCGATCATTTTCCTGTCATAAAAATAACGACCTTATGTCTTGCCATTTCTTTCCTTTTTAAAGACGATTGATACTGTAATCGTGTCTCGCTATATATGTGCGATCTTCCTAATTCTTATCAGTGAGAGTATGAAGAAGCCAAACACTCAGCTTATTCATAAATTCTATCTTTTTCAATAGGTCACAGATTCTTGAAATAAAGGGATGACTTCAAGTACTAATTATAGAGCACTTTTGAACAGAATGCATTCAACTAATTCGCTTAATACATCATGATCAAGCTCTGATAATCATCCTGGTATGGGTTCATCTCTTAAAGACGTAACTCCAGAAGGAAACTTTGAAAGCAACTTTCGGACTTGGCAGTCCGTAATAACACATTAATCAAAAACACTATGAATCTTTCTCAGTTGTTTCTGCTGCATTTTTGTTATTTTTTTTATTATGCCAAAAGTTTACAAGTACTTTCTCTTCTTTTATTTTACGGGTGTGTGGTTATAGATTAAATTTTGATGTTTAATCCTATACGGCAGAAATAAGAATGACTGATGTAGGCTCTCTTTAACCAGGTAATATTCATGGTTTCATTTAAGATAATGGAGATTCAAAAGTCATCCCTTTATTTCAAGAATCTATAACTTCATTTTTTAAGAACAAAAATTTTCTGTGACTCAGTCCATTATATATATATATATATATATATATATATATATATATATATATATATAAGTATCATTTGGTCCAGTTAAACCGGAGTTGGGAGTAATTCCATTAGGACACGAAGTCCTGTTAATTTTTTAAGTGTTTTTTGAATTTTCAAAAACACATAACAGGATGGAAATAAATTTATAATCCTAATGTGACCGGTTTGTTGCTTTTTTCCTAATGAATATATATATATATATATATATATATATATATATATATATAGTATTATTCGGTTCAGTTAAACTGGAGTTGTGAGTAATTCCACCAGGACAAAAAAAAAAAACATTCAACAGTGAACATTTAAATTTTCCTGGAAAGAGCTCAATGTAACTGACATTACAGAGCAATAATTTCTTTAAGAAAAAACAAATACCGGTCACATTAGGATTATAAATTTATTTCCATCCAGTTATGGGTTTTGATATATATCCCAAATAGTAATGACCCAAAAACCTCAAGATTCTTCTGATTTTATGGATAAAATATTCATTTTATTCATAAGATCCGAGGAAGGCCTGTTAATTATTTTGGTTTTTCTGATTTATATCTATAACCCAGAGCAGAATGGAAATAAATTTATAATCCTAATGTGACCGGTGTTTGCTTTATTCATAAAGATATATATATAGTCATCCACAGACAGACTGTTTTGTTCTATCAGAACTCTTCAATGTGGCTAGACACGGAGGACGCTCGAAGCCAGGATTGAAACCCGTCCAACTTTACGTTAGACTAAGATTCAGACCTCTCAGCCACTAAGCGGACCACATTGGTTAAGGGAATTTATAAGGTATTTATTTTAGCAACAACAGCAGCAGCCTTTACATTTTTTATACCCTATCGGCTACCAGAGTGCTCAATTCCTTCGAAAAGCTTTGCATTATGCTAGCGGCGGCCGACAATTCTTTCGCCAGAGTGCTCAACCACCATGGATTCAACAAGTTATATTGATCAAATCCTGGAAACAACATCACACAAAACACCAGTTGCCTGGAGTCCAACTTCCTATCTCTAAATCCAAATTAGAAGAATAATCCATGCGGGGTATTGCTTCACATGGCTGTGGCAGTGTTGGCCGACCAACAAGAACTTACAACAGCTCTTTACAGATACGGGATGTAGTCCAGACGAGCTCCTGGGAGCGATGGATGATAAAGACAAATGACGAGTTAGAGTTAAAGAAATCCGTGCTAGCTGCGTGACTGGATTATTATAATGATTTAGGGTCATTCAAAAGATAGAAGAATCATTCAATAGATAAAAGAGAGTCATTCAATAGATAACAGAATGTTATTCAATTGATAAAAGAGGGTTATTCAATTGATAAAATAAATATTGATGGAAGAATCTGTAATAAGAAGCATTGCTTATAGTTGTACCTTTTCAAGGAAATCGTTAGAAAGGGGTCCCTCAAAGTCTCAGAAGACTGTCAGAATTATTTCTTTACTGACCACTGTACCCTAAAATGTTTCCTTACCGGAAAGTCAGTGCATTTTTAATCTATAGAATGTCTTTTCAGCACAGGCTAGTGGAAAGAAATCCATTTCAGCCCATTCGTAAAAAAACATTTTGACCAAAACATGTTTCTCTGTACGGATGACCCATTCTTCTAAAAACTTCATGTGTTTTTCGATTTTCAGCCACACAAATATTGATGACAGCTCTGTTCAAGCCTGGAGTACTCTGTCCTATTGTTATATTTTGACCTTCGACCCGGCCCAAAAATGCTATTCCAAGGTGATGCACCGGAAGGAAGTGACACATTCCAATGGCGAGTAACTGAAAAAGATCGCGTGGGCGGATTAAGGCTTATGATATGGGACAAGGTGAAGGTCCCACGATGCCACTACAGTGATATAGTGGAAGAGAGTAACCCCTGAACTGCATGACAGTTATTTCCGCTTGATGACGATTAAACATTCGATTTCAAAGATCCAGTGGGCGATCGTGTGGGCGTTGAATTATTATATAATTGAATTGACTTGGGTGCCAGAGCAGTTGCCAGCAGACTTCCAGAGAGTTAGAGACGAGATGTAGTAAGGAAAGCTACACCAGACCGATGGGGCTTGAAGCCCTGATGAACTGGGGTCCAGAGAAGATGCTGATAAGATGCAGTAAAGAAAGCCAGCATCCAGCAGTAGACCCCAAGACCTCTGGTTGAGCATCTAAGAGAACAAGAAAGACACAACGTGACGGTCATAAGTAGTGGAGATCAAAATATGAAGTTTATGTTCAGTCTCCAGCACCCTCTCACATGCAAACCCTTGAACAACCCTTTCGAACCCTTGCAATAAATTGAGAGGTAAAATATTGTAAAGAAGTCTTCCTGCGTCCTTTATTCTTGCGTCTGTTATCATTGCATCGGTATTTATCCAGTATATATATGTATATTCTGCATGGATCAGCAGATGACTATCTAACATAACGCGATTTGGTGCATGTGCCAGCAGAGTTCTTCAAAGATTCAAAACAAACCTGGTTACCGTAAACGACAGTTTTTAAGCATCACAACACAACATCAACGAAAAGGACAAAGAAAAATGCTGGAACTGAAAGAAGTAAAAAGAAAGAAAAACAAGAACAAACTAGCAATAAAAAAAGAGGAAGGAGAAAGGAACAGACCGACGCTAAAAGAACAGAAAAGAGACGGAAAGAAAAAAGAGAAAAAAAATTGTAAGTAGAGCTCTCATTCATGTAACTTCTATTTCTCTCTGTTATTTAAATTGGGTATAATTGTGAAAGATTTGTTTTAATGACAAGGGCCTTTCTAGAAGCATAAAATTGGAAATAATTTTTTTTTTTTTAATGTGTGGTCCCTAGATAAAAATTGAAATTACTGCTATGTGTAATATTGTATCGAAGTGAGGGAGGAAAAAAGAAGGGAAAACAAAAGATGATTAAGGGACAGTTGCTGTCCGTTTTTTTTTTTATAGACAGCAATAGTAAATAAATTTTATCAATGGGAATTTTATCGTAAATAGTTCTTTGTAAGAAAAAAAAATTCGTTGTAGCTTTTCATTGGTCCAGACAAGTGGTGATTGAAAATTAGAATTTCAGTCCAAGATTTGGAATCCCGCATATCTGTAGTTAAGATCTTTTGGGCAAGTTTTTATGTTTGGAACTTGTGGATTGGAAATGAGAATTTTAATCCGAGAAATGTAATCCTGGGAGCATCAATGGGTTTGTCCAAGAATTTCGCACACTGGTGGTTTGTCTGAATAATGCGCATATAATTTTTCGATATTTATGAAGTTGGGAGAATCAATATTTTCGGCGCTGGTAGAATCAGGCCGGTTGTTTTGCTGTGGAAATTGTTGATATCAATTATTGAAGACATAGGTATTGTCTTGAAAACGGTCTTGCCGTGGTAGCAGAGTAACTAAGAGACAGATGTTTTTTTGTGTCTGACGAGGCAGACAGGTATTTTGTGAGTTCCTCCTGGAGTGAAGCTTTGAGATTGTTATTGCAGAAGATATTTTGAAACAGGGTTTTGGATGTAATTAAGAGATGCGCAGAATTTTGACGGAACCAAGTGTGGCGAAGATTCGCAGATTCGGAAATATTTTGAATTGGGAAATGTTGGCAGAATTGATAAAAGTTTGGGTTGTTTAGAAAAAAAACCCAGGATATTTTGTGAAAAGAAAAAAAAAGAAGAAAAATGCTCGTAGTCTATTGAAAAAGTTGTATTATAAATCAGGCCTTATTTATGGTACTATAGACTGAAATTGAATAAACTGGGAAGCGAACGTATAGTTATCGTGTTAAGGTAAAGACAGAGAGGTAGATATAAAGTTAAAAAAAAGGGACATAGAATGAGCAATTTATTATAAAAAAAAAAAGAAAAAAGAAATGAAAACCAAAACAAAAAAATAAACCTACAGGACAATGAAAATGGAGAAAAACAAAAAAACAAAAAGAAAAAAAAAGAAAGAGAAACTTAAACATTGTTGAACACAGCATATAGGGAAAAAAAAGAGAAAAAAAGAACAGACATTTTTAGTGAAATAGACAGTACATGACTACATAGATTGAAAAAAAAGAAGAAAAGAAAACTGAAAATTTTTGAACTGTGATTAAAATATTGTTTTGACTTGTAAAGTGAAATTTTTTGAGTTTGTTTGAGTTTAAAGGCGACATTTGAAATTTTTTTCCTGTTCATATTATGAAATTTGACGAAAACCATTAACAGAGGATGTTATACTAGGTTTACTAATATTTGTAATTATATTGATTCTAAAATTTTTGTTTTAGAATTTGGGGTTTTCGTGGAAAAGGAAATATTTTTGGGGGGGGTTCTGTTTTGAGGAATCGGTGGCTGACGCAAGAATAGGACAGACATTCATCCAATAGGTGCATATTGTTGTAGGGTAGACGGCAAAGGAAGTAATTCTATCGGCCCATAAAGTTGCAAAGGCCTATGGAGGCTTCTAATTTTTTTTAGTTTGGAGTTCAGAGGATGGAATAAAAGAAAAAAGGCGTGGACTACTCCAAAATTTTGTGGATGCTGTTTGAGTCTTTCAGTCAAGATGGTGTTTTGGATTCGTGTGTGATTTGGCAAAGTGAAATGAATCTGGGAAAGGCGAGGTGCCTATATATTGGTAACCACGAGGGTTCCTGATTAAATTGAAAAGAAACCCGGCGTGGGTTTGATCAGGTAAAGCATGTTTCCTCAAGGGCTTGCAAACCAATGGGCATGGAAACAGAAACTTAAAAAAAAAAAATGGGTAACACATTGCTAATTAGTATTTTGCGTGGTCTATTTTAGGTGGTTTACAGCATGCGTGCCAGATTGTGATACATTCGGATGTATTGTGATACGTTGTTTTGGGCCATGATTTTTGTAGTTTTTGTGGAATGCTTTGGGCCTTGAAGATATTGTGTTTTAGTTTATGAAATTCTCCGGTTACTCCAGGTAGGAACCTGTTGAGCAAAGAACTGGAGTGTGGTCATGAGGAATCCAGGCGAAATGTATTGCTGGAATGACCAGGGTCACTAAGTTTGTGACCAGGATATGGGACCAGAGTATGGTCCTTTTTAGGGTTTTGAAATTTCTTCAAGGAATTATTGAGGGCCCGTTGTGTTGAGAAGATAAAAAATGCATCCGTATGGTACCTTGATGCACACATGTCAAGATGGCCAACCACGCAAAGATAGTAAGATAAATTTAGATAATAATTAGCCGGGCAAGTGTTACAAAGAGAGAAGGTCGCCTCCTAAGTAAGATTTTGTTTGCTGTAGTTCAAGTGATTCTTTTTTGTGTTTTCAACCGTTTATTGTCCTTGCAAATTATTCTGTAAAATATGTGTGAGAGTGATGGAGACGAACGTGAAGAAAATTCCACATGTGGAATTTTGAAAAATAATTAACGGATGATTGTTATATTTTGACCTTCGACCCGGCCCAAAAATGCTATTCCAAGGTGATGCACCGGAAGCAAGTGACACATTCCAATGGCCAGTAATCGAAGGAGATCGCGTGGGCGGATTAAGGCTTATGATATGGGACAAGGTGAAGGTCCCACGGTGCCACTACAGTAATGCAGCGGAAGAGAGTAACCTCTGAACGGCATGACAGTTATTTCCGCTTGATGACGATTAAACATTCGATTTCAAAGATCCAGTGGGCGATCGTGTGGGCGTTGAATTATTATATAATTGAGTTGACTTGGGTGCCAGAGCAGTTTCCAGCAGACTTCCAGAGAGTTAGAGACGAGATGTGGTAAGGAAAGCCACACCAGACCGATGGGGCTTGAAGCCCTGATGAACTAGGGTCCTGAGAAGATGCTGATAAGATGCAGTAAAGAAAGCCAGCATCCAGCAGTGGACCCCAAGACCTCTGGTTGAGCATCTAAGAGAACAAGAAAGACACAACGTGACGGTCATAAGTAGTGGAGGTCAAAATATGCAGTTTATGTTCAGTCTCCAGCACCCTCTCACATGCAAACCCTTGAACAACCCTTTCGAACCCTTGCAATAAAGTGAGAGGTAAATATATGTGTAAAGAAGTTTCCCGTGTCTTCATTTCTGCGTCCTTCCTTCTTGGGTCTTTATCGTTGTGTCGCTCTGAATTATTCTACATATATATGTGCATATATGTAGATGTGAATCTACATATGTGACTATATAACACCATATTTTACCAAAAATAGACATTTTGAGGAATCAAAATAATTTTCCCATAAACCAGTACAAAACAATGAAGACTTTAGATTCATAAGAAAAAAATTCTGAACGAAAATAAGATGCTTTCTCAAAAAATTCCTCCCATTTATTGAATGACCTTTATATATATATATATATATATATATATATATATATATATACCATAGCCATATACATAAATATACGAAATGTAGATGGGATGTTCATATATATATACATAGGACATAGGAATCTCGAAACACGAAAAACACTTACGACTTCTCAGTTCAGGTACGAAACTTTTTATTACCTTTGAGAAAGGCACAATCTTTCTATTATGGCTTTTTCATCTGCCCCTCCATCTCATGCGACACCTGCCCAAGGCCTCCGCGAGCAGGCGAAAGTCAACCCTTCTCCTCCGGTGTCTAGTCTCAACTCTACTAACTTTCTTCAAATTCCCCAAATCCCTGCGCGCTTCCGGTGCATGACGTCATTCGCATTTGCTAGCCTCGTTTCCCATCTTTCGCTATTGTGACATCTCTGAGTGATACATCTGCTCCGCCCGCGCGCACGCGCGTGAACACCTGCGTTAATGTTGCACCTAAGTAACCCATGCACTGTGCCGAATGGTTCTCAGCCTAACTAAACCCAAAGGCATCAAACGAAATCCCTAGGCCCTAATATATCATCATCATCATTCGAAAATCATGTAATTTTCATGCTATAAATTATCAATTTTGGTGCAAATTAGGCTCAAGCAGTTGTGATTCATCAATCTGATCTTATGTATTCGATGACCAATCAGCGCTTACGTATTCTTTTTAAAAATATCTTTGAAGTTTGCAGATGAAATTTTTTAGCTTGCTGCGAAAGTTTGACGGATCAAAACCAAAATACTTTAATTATACTGGTCTGAGGGATTATTTATTTCGAGCCGTCCAAGCTATAAGGGTAGGTGACTCAGAATTTGATAATCTCTGATGGGGTCTTTCTGTTGAGGGGAGTATGATGTTGCAAGACCCGAAACTCTCCGATGACCCAGAAGTTTAAACATCACTGACGACACTTACTGGCGCCGGTTTAAGAGCGTATATTCAAGGTAAGAAATGCTTTCCCTCCCAGAATATTAAAGGTACATTTTCATCATCATCATATCGTGCTGGTAGCACGGATATCCCTGACCCTCTCTCGCCACTCCTCCCTATCGTTCATCGCTCTAGGTAGGTCTTCAGGACAACGTCCCGTATCCTCACATAGCTGCTGAATGTATGTTCGTGCTGGTCGTCCTGCTTTTGCACGGCCATGTGTGGGGGTCCATAAGAGTACATCTCTTATGAGTTCGTCCCTGCTTCTCCAGCAGAGTCCTGCATGTCTGGTTCGTCTAACCTGAACAGTTTTCGTGATAGGGGGCAGGTGGCCGTACAGTTGGTGTCTTGTGGGGTGTTGCCGCCAGGACTTGTTTAAGATTGCACGTAGCATTCTTGAGTAATTGCCGTCTAGCTTCTTCTCCAGCCGTTTTGTTAACGTCCATGTAGTGCAGCCATATAGCAGTATCGATGTGACCGCTGCCTGGAAGAAACTGCGTTTCATTTTATCGGTTAGTCTGATTTCCATATAATCGATAGCCTATTGATAGCTGTCCATACTTTCGCTAACCTCGTTTCGATGTCCTTTTCGGTTGATTCGACGCTGCTTCCTAGGTAAGTGAATTTGTCTACTAGTTTAAGAGGGGTTCCTTCTAGAGTGGAGATATCCGCCGTTTGATTATAGCACATATATTCCGTTTTGTGTGCATTAACGTAGAGGCCTATGCTCGCTGCTGCTCGTTCCAAACTATGCAGTAGTGTTTCGGCTTGGTCGGGTGTATTTGCCAGTATCGCTATGTCATCGGCGTAGTCGGTGTCGGTAATTGTTGTTGCGGGGTACCTTCTGCTTCTTTTCTTCGTCAGTTCGAAGCCATTCTCTCTGATTTTGTCAATCGATGTTCTAAGTACGTAGTCTAGACAAATGATAAAGAGGTACGGAGCCAGCGTGTCCCCTTGTAGTACTCCTGCTACAATGTCGAAGTATTCTGTGTCTCCATCTGGTGATCGTACTTTTACTTTAGTGTTTCTATAGAGAATCGTTATTGCCGCTACGGTTTCTTTAGGTATGCCGTACGCTAGTAGGATTTGTTCCATCTTTCCTCTGTGAATGGAATCGAAAGCCTTGGTAAAGTCAACAGATATTAATGTCGCTTGTAGGTTTTTTGCCCGTACACCTTCAAGGATTCTACGGATGTTAGATTAATAGATTAATCATTAAAGTTTTGGTCAGATTTTGAGCCTGCTTTAATCGTATATATAAGCGATAAAACAAATACATATTTAGTAGGTTATAGATTTATTCTACGACCGACCTAAGACTTTTAACTTTATTTCTTTCGTCTGAAAATCGTATATTCTATGCATTCAAGAATGCATTTAACTTCAACATCGCTTAATTATTCTAAATTGAATTAAGATATTGCTTACATTAATTTATTCGCAATCCTATTCAATCTTATCCTTGCTGATTGAACTTTAGCTGCATTTTAACGCCCAGAATTAATTTCTCTTTTACATTATGACACACTCACACACAGATCTTTTACACTCACAAAATATATCAACTAGATGAAGACAAGCGCAAACTGTCATACTTCATGCATGAACTTTAACCTCTCTCTTGGAATAATGAAATCTGATTAATATTATATTTTCTTACAACAAAAGACTTTGTAACTTTCGTTTTTCAACAAAACATTCGATCAAGTTAATTAATTAATTATTAATTATTAATTAATAATTAATTATTAATTAATTATTCATTTCTAAATTGGTGTCTCATTCAATCATTTTTACGTTTATACGACTCACGCACACACACACACACACACACATATATATATATATATATATATACCGGGCTTTTAGTCTTATGTGTAGAGTGTTCGCTAATGGTCTGGGAGAGCAGGGTTCAATCCCAGCTCGAATCATATCGAAGACTCAAAAATGGTATTTGATGGCGCCTTGCTTAGCACTCAGCATTATAAGATAAGGATCAAAGGTAAAATGAAGCTATCCAGGGAATTGAGTTCTGCCCTCTCCTACACCATGGTGTAAAAGCTATTGAAACGGGAGCCTTCGGGTCACTCTCGACTAAGGTCGCCAAATTTTTTATATGTATATAAATAATGCAAGGACATGTTGCAGTTGACAAAACAGTACCTGTGAAGCCTTAACATCTTCTTTCGATGATTACCTGCGTGATATCTGCATTAAGTTAGCACCATTAACCCATACCGCCCCAGGAATAAGTTACAATAGTAACAAGCTTTATTCAGTTTTCTTCACATTGGAATGTCAAATGAAGAAACAACCACGTCATATAATCCTTTATTGTAATCAAAACTTTCCAGTAACGAAAAGTTGACACAATGTTGCAAGAATTACATTAATTAACTAGATAACACGTAAATATACCAAACGTGAACGTAAACGAAAACAGAATACATTTATGGTGCGGCAGATATCTTACTAATATCTTATCATTTTCTTAACATACAATCAGTCAGGATCATAAATTGGATAGGTGCACCCGTGTGATGAAAGTAAGCTTAGGCAAGCGACAGTAGTAGCTCCATCCATCTAATTTCTCGCTGCTGTTTTTCAGATACGATAAATTTCGACCATGTTTTTGACCGGTTTACACCGTAAGTTTGCCGTTGAAACGATATTAAAATCCAGTGAAACTAATCGTACACGGATAGCCTTTCGTGCTCATTTCGTATTATGTCGAAATTATGTTGTTCATGATAGAAAATCGATAGTGTTAAGTGTTGACAATTCTATCCGGAATAGCATCATTCTGATGTAACTTAAAATGACCCCGAAAAGCAGTCTGTGTAGCAATTAGAGCTTCACCAGTCTAAAAAGAACGTTTCAAACACAAATACATTGTATGCATCGGTCGAAGCCATGATTGTAACGTATTGTATCGGGAAAATAATGAGGAGACATTAGATAAATTGAGCCACTATTTCTACTTCACGAAATGATTTCCGGCGGACACTCTCTATCTAAAAGATGAACAACAAAGATACGACAAGAATATTTCTTTGGTGTTATATACTTTTTGATCGTTCTCATAAAAACAATTAAGAGAAAAAGTCTAAATAGATTTTAAAGAAGTCCAATAAAAGAAGTGATGAGAGGCCCGTTGTGTCATGGTTACAGGCAATGGACATGGTGATTCAAATTTCTAGGCGAAGCTATATGCAAAGCGCTGATACCCCTGGGAAAAGTATGAAATATTCTTTAGTCAGCTATTAGTAAATAGTGGGGCAGACTGGCCTCTTTAAATTTGTTATGGCAGCCAGTATAGAAGAATAAACCTTCTGAATTCAAAACTGACCTAGTGTCATATCCTTATTGTGCAGAGGGGTTAGGTAGATATATATAAGAGAAATGACATAAAAAGAACAGGTGATACGGAGTGTCCATTAGCTGAATGAAAATTATTTTCTAATATTTAAGTGTATTCACCAGACCTTTATATGGTCTTTGCTTTCGTAGAAAACTGGCATTGAGCTCTCCATTTGGAAGATGAATGCTAAGCAGAGGTGATGTGCGCATTTCAAAATATCTGTGACTTGTTGGGTAGGTATTTGTTTATTTAGGAGCCTAATCCAAAAGCTGTGTTTTGAGGATCGTTAACTTTAAAGAAAGATTTTGGCACGCGTAATCTATTCATCTTCATATATATATATATATAATTTTTTTTTCATCATACAACGTGTGAAAGCACGTGCGATACCCTAGCCTCATCAGCCGCTAACCAAAGTGATTACACAGTTTCGGTAGCTCGATGCGGTACTGCCACTCCTGGCGCTACCGAGCAGCTTTTGCCACCGGATAGGGTATTTAAAAGAAATATATATCTATATATATACACAAGATCAACTAAAAGCGGACATTACATTGGACGTTCGTTCATCTTCATTTTGGTGCAGTTTGTGATTTAAAAATGCGTTTAATTACGGCCGTTAGATGTCATAGCAACCGTTTCTTGATTTGGCGTAATTACACGAGAAAGGTGGTTCCGCGTGTATAACATTCGTGTTGAAATCCTTTCTATACCCGTTATCTATTCGGTTCGCTTTTTTTTTTTCATTTATGCGTTACTGCCCCAAAGCACTCGAGACAAACGTCATGTATAATTCCGCTGAAAGATTTTATTTGTTGATCAATGGGCCCTCAAGATGGGTGGTGAGTAAAAAGAAAGCTCCTGGTCTAAGTTTTTCCAGGTAGCTATATATATATATATATATATGTAGTTCTTACAATGAACTTCAGTTTGGAAATAGGGATGTTTTCTTTTGCACTTTATAAAATACATCGAACTACTAGAAACAGGATCAAACAAGAAAGGTTTTGGTTTGGTTTGGTTTGGTTTGGTTTGGTTTTTTGGCACATCAAATATTGTAAGTTTTTAATTCCAAATGGATTTTCAAACATATAAATATTTCTATTTCAAACAAAGCAGTGTTGCACAAGTACACTGTTTCAATGTCAAAAACATTTCCATTTCAAACAATTTAGTTTTGAATACAAAAACAGTTCTATTTCAAACAATTCAGTTTAGCATATGTAAATAGTTCAGTTCTATTTAGCCTATAGATAGGACTCTATCAGGTGTTACCACTCCGGGCCTGAGTGGATCTGGGAGCGTTGGCAATGATGAGGTACTCCGCATTCCTCAAAGCTCCGGCATTACTGGAACCTCACCTACAGCATTACTGGAACCTCACAAACAGATTGTTTTGAATCATATTCTGGACACTTGTTGGGGGTCTTACTCTTCTGCAGAAAAGCAGTTGGTCTGTTCTACAGCCCCAGCCGACTAGGCAAAACAAGAAAAGTGAGATAATAAATTATTTTAGTTATTATACAGCTCTTCTTGTGGGCATATAAGCAATTTATTCGATTCCTGGTTTTTGAACAATATTTCTGATGGAAGGAGATAATGCCAGTGATATATATTTGACTTTTAGCAAGGCATTTGTTGTGGTATCTCATTATCATTTACTTATTAAAATAAAAAATTTAGACATTTCTGAAAAATAGTAAAAACTGTAAAATATTTTTGACCGATGGAATAATGAAAGTAAAAACTGGTATCAAATTTTTTGAAATATAGAATATACTTTCCGATACTCTTGGGGGATCAGTACTGTGAACATTGTTGTTTTTGATATTCATTAATAATTTGTCTAATTATTGAAAATGAGTAATTGCCTTAGTGGTAGAGTGTTTACCAATGCTTCGGGAGACCGGGGTTCAATCTCAGGTTGAGTCATACTAAAGACTCAAAAAGTGGTACTTGATACTTCCTTGCTTAACTCTCCGCATTATAATGTACGTTTCGAGGGTAAAGTAGAGCAATCCGGGGAAAGGAGTAGCGCCACGGTGTAGTAGCTATAGAAAAGGGAGCTTTAGGGCAGCCCTCGACTATGGTCGCCGACTTTATTTGCTTATTGAAAATGAGAAATAGAATTATTTGCTGACGACGTTGAAATACTTGTTCAACAGTTATCAAAAATTATCAGTTTAAAATAAAGTCTCAAGTTGGGAAGATATATTTAAATCAAAATTTAATATATAAAATGTAATGTACTACATATTAAATATAAAGATATTACATTTGAATATAAATTAAGCAAAAGGAAATGAAAAATAAAGAAGTAATGCGATTTAAGGGTTCGGTTTAATGATATATTTAAAGCTGACAATCGTATTTTGCCGAGAGCATATGAGAGCATACAAAGAACAATGATGAAAAAAATATTAAAAAGTAAAAAAAAGAGGGACAGTTACAGGAATAAAATAGAGAGATTAAAATTTATTACTTCACTAGAAAGCAGAATAAGAATTGATCTCATTGAAACTTTCAAGATTAATGGATAATATAATTATAGAAGAATTTTTAACTATATTTCTTCACGAATTGGGAATTTACTGTTGAGGCAGATTTCAGAAACAATGACTGTAATTTTTGCTTATAGAGTAAATACACTTTTGGAATAAATTGCTAAATTAAGTCATATCAATAGTGTGTAAAAAAAAAGAAATGAACTTAAGGGGAATTTTTGGGAACTATTATATAAATTACATGGCAGAATGAGAAAAATACATATTCTCAACTGACCCATTGGGTTGTGGGTAGAGTGTTTGCGAATGGCCCAGATGACCGGGGTCCAATCCTAGGTTGAGTCCTACCAAAGACTCGAAAAATACTACTTTATTCTGCCTTGCTTAACACTCATCTTTATAAGGTACAGATCAAGGCTAACGTGGAGCAATCCAGGAAAAGGAATGGCGCCCTCCTCTACACCATGGTGTAGTAGCTATTAAAGAGGAAGCCTTCGGTCGCCTTCGACCAGGTTCGTCAACTTCACATGTTTTTATTACAGGTTATATATTCTGGGCAAAGATTTTTATTTCTTAAACATTAATGCGTAAAAATAATAAAAAATAAAATAAGAGGTGGCCCAGGAGGCTAACAAACTGATAAATAAAGAATGATATTACGAGTCACTGTAATAAGTATATATTTGTGAAGGGTAACTATCTAACAGAATTCAAAGCATAAAACCATTGTAACGTAGTAGTGGCCTTTCTTGCCCAAGTGATCATAGTGACCAACAACAAAGGGTCAGCTAAGAGCTACCCAAGTAATGGTTTTATTAAAAAGAGTCAAAAAATCAATCTGTTTGAAACCAGCATAGGAGCTTTAATTTTAGAGCTAGCGAAACCACCCCTCCAATAACCAGTGAGTTAAGAACGATTTATGAAACAATAAGACATCTCTTTGATGTAAAGGTTGTCTCAATATATATGGGACCCATTCGACTGCAAATAACTCTACTAATATTAATGTTGTGTTCTTTTTTTTATTTCAGCTTTGAAAATAGTATACTATAACAAAGATTAATCCTTGGACAAAGATTAATGCCTTGGACAAGAGAGGAAAAATATTTTGTGTCGCTACTTATTCGGAAACAAAATCATTCAAAACTGTGCAAGCAAAATTTCGCAGGAAGTTTTACTCAACAATTATCCCCAGAAAAGCCAAATTTATGGTTGGGTACACATATTTCAAGATACAGGATTAGTAAATAACCTCAACAAGAAGGCAGATAATCCCAGATCTGGCAGGAAGTTGACTGAAAGATATCCTAACAAAGTGAATATGATGAGAGATTCTGTTGGATGGAGTCCGAAAAAGTCCCTCCGAAGAACTTAGTCTTTCACATGCACTGTTAGATTCAGTCAAATTATTTCTGCCCTTGTCATCTGGTTGGACCTTTCTTAAGTGGTATGATTGCTTTTTAAGTTTAAGATGAAAGATGAACTGATGCAATCTGAATTATCATATTAATGAGTTGCATCTATTTTGAGACACCATGTACTAAAAAATCCGTTTCAGTTCTCAATGGTTTTAGGCTTTGACTAATTTACTGTGCTATGTAAACCCTGCAACTCATTTCTTCACAGTTCCATATATAAGTAAGTAAGTAAAGTTAGCGACCATAGTTGAGGGTGACCCGAAGGCTCCCTTTTCGATAGCTACTACACCAAGGTGTAGGGGAGGGCGCTACTCCATTCCCTGGATTGCTCCACTTTACCCTTGAACCGTACCTTATAATGCTGAGTGTTAAGCAAGGTGGTATCAAGTTCCATTTTTAAAGTCTTTGGTATGACTCGACCTGGGATTGAACCCAGGTCTCCCGGGCCATTGGCGAACACTCTAACCGCTGGGCCAATTTGCACCATATCCTCATGGGTTTCTTTTGGGTCTATACCTTTCTTTTGTCAATACTTTATTAATGCTGGGGTGTCGATTTTTTTTCATTTTTAGATCCGTTGCAGCTATAATAAAAAAAAAATCCAATTATGGAAGTGCCCGTGGTGTAATGGTTATCGTCGCAGGAATTGGACACGGCAACACGAGTTCAAATCCTGGACTGATTGCATTTCACATAGCACTAATACCCTTGGGAAAGGTATGAATCCAATTATTCTCCCTCCACCTATGGGTAAATAGTAGGGCAGACTAGGTTCTTCAGCCTTGGTTAGGCAACTAGTCTAGGAGAAGGAAAACTCTGAATTCAAACCTGTTAAAACTCCGCTTAAAAAATTGACGTTGTGTCATATCCTGCCCGAGCGGAGGGTTTGGGTAAATATAATTTAAAAAAATCCAAGGCATATTACTTCTTTTTGGATGAGGCTTAGAATTTTCCAACGATCCTCATACATTGAAAAAAGTATATTTGGGGGTTAATGGGTAGAGTTTTCGCTAATGGTCCTGGAGCTCTGGGTTCAATCCCAGGTCGCACTATACCAAAAACATTAAAAATGGTGTTGATACCTCCTTGCTTAACACACAGCATTATAATGTAGTATCAAGTGTAAAGTGGAGCAATTCAGGGGAAAAAATAGCGCCCTACCGTACATCTTGCTGTAGTAGCCTTTGAAAAGGCAGCCTTTGGGTCGCCCTGGACTTTGGTTGCCAACTTTACTTACTTTTTTATTCCTATATTCTACATTTATTATATATAGTGAATTCTTATTGCCGTATAGAAACATTCTACACTCATAAAACAGTTTGGTTTGGTTTGTTTGGTTTTATGGCATATCAACCTTTGTAGGTTATTTAACACCAAATTCATTTTTATGTAAATAATCTGTTCTATTGAAAACAGTTCAGTTTAGCATAAGTACACAGTTTAATTGTCAAAAACATTTCCATTTCAAACTATGTAAGAAGTTATATGTAATAATGCATTTAAGAGTAAATACAGTTTTAATGTCGAAAAACAGTTCTATTTGAAATAATTCAGTTAAGCATAAGCACGCAGTTTAAGTGTAAGTAGGTTTAATTGTCAAAAACGTTTCCATTTCAAGCTATTCAGTTTACTCAATTCATTTTAGCATAAGTATGCTGTTAGTTCTATTTAACCCATAGATAGGGCCCTATCAGGTGCTACCACTCCGGGGCCAGAGTGGACCTGGGAGCGATGGCAATGAAGGGGTACTCCGCATTCCCCAAAGCTTCAGCACTTCTGGAACGTCACCACCAGATTGTTTAGTGTCATAACCAGGACACTCGTTAGGGGGGGGGTCTTACCCCTCTCCAGAGGTGCAGTCAGTGTATTCTACAGCCCCAGCTGACTGGGCAATCATAAAACGGATATACATTGCATTTGATATATACATATATATATATAAAAATATATGTGTGTGTGTGTGTGTGTGTGTGTGTGAGTGTGAGTGTGTGTGGTTGGGTGTGTGGTTGGGTAGCAGTCTTCTATTTAAGCTTGTTTGATTAAATAATAAAGATACATTTTGTCTTATGATTATATAAAGATCCTTTCAAGTTTCATGATAAGTGTCTTGATTTCAGGTTGGAATTGGTGGATGAATTTACCAAAATTGTTCTGAGCCCTTTCGGACCTTTCATAAGCCATCATCAGGGGTTGCTTGCACATATAAAATGTTTTTTAAAAGTTTTATATATGTATATATACATATATAATTATTGGTCAAGTTGCTAGAGTGTATGCCAATGGAGACCCGGTGTCAATCCCAGGTCATACTAACGACACAAAAAATGGTACAAGAAACCTCATTGCTTTACACTCAGCATTATAAGGTACGTATCAAGGGTAAAGTGGAGCAATTCTGGGAAAGGAGTGACGCCCTCTCCTACACTTTAGCATTGTAGCTCTTGGAAAGGAAGTATTCGGGTCGCTCTCGACTACAATCACCAATATTATATATATATCATCATCATCATCATCATCATGTCGTGCTGGTAGCACGGATATCCCTGACCCTCTCTCGCCACTTTTCCATACCGTTCATCGCCTCAGGCAGGTCTTCAGGACAACATCCTGTATCTTCACATAGTTGCTGAATGTATGTTCGTGCTAGTCGTCCTGCTTTTGCACGGCCATGTGTGGGGGTCCATAAGAGTACATCACTTATGAGTTCGTCCCTGCTTTTCCAACAGTGTCCTGCATGTTTGGTCAGTCTAACTTGAATAGTTTTCGTGATAGGAGGCAGGTGGCCGTACAGTTGGTGTCTTGTGGGGTGTTGCCGCCAGGACTTGTTCAAGATTGCTCGCAGCATTCTTATGTAATTGCCGTCAAGCTTCTTCTCCAGCCGTTTTTTTAAAGTCCATGTAGTGCATCCATATAGCAGTATCGATGTGACCGCAGCCTGGAAGAAACTGCGTTTCATTTATAGGTTACGTCTGATTTCCATATAATCGATAGCCCATTGATAGCTGTCCATGCTTTCGTTAACCTCGTGTCGATGTCCTTTTCGGTTGATTTGACGCTGCTTCCTAGGTAAGTGAATTTGTCTACTAGTTTAAAAGGGGTTCCTTCTAGAGTGGAGATGTCCCCCGTTTGATTATAGCACATATATTCCGTTTTGTGTGCATTGACATAGAGGCATATGCCTGTGGCTGCTCGTTCCAAACTATGTAGTAGTGTTTCGGCTTGGTCGGGTGTATTTGCCAGTATCGCTATGTCATCGGCGTAGTCGGCGTCGGTAATTGTTTTTGCGGGGTACCTTCTGCTTCTTATTCAAAATCAGATAGATAAGATTAGAGACTCGGTGGAAGATAGACAATCTAGGATAGCCTGGCAAACAATAAACGAAGTGAATAGAAGAAAGAACACAGCCAAAGCAAACCTGAAAGCTGCAAACCAACAAGAAAGAATAAAACTGTGGAAACAGCACTTCGAAAATCTACAAGGAAACCCACCGAAAATAACACCTGAACCAATCACCAGAATAATTAGTAAACGATTAGACATTAAACTAGGACCGTTCACACTGGAAGAACTTGACTCGGTTCTCAGAAAAATTAAAAATAGGAAAGCTGCAGGGCTGGACGAGATTCCCGCAGAAGTATGGAAGACCAGACAATTCGACGACATACTGCTCCGATAGATAGATGGATGAAGGGATGCATCCTCTCCTTCCCTAAAAAGTGGGACCTCGGATTAACCAAAAACTACCGAGGCATAACACTTACATCCATAGCAGCCAAAATCTACAATGCCCTACTACGAAACCGCATAGAACCCCAAATCGACAATATACCTAGGAAAAACCAAAATGGATTCCGAAAAAATAGATCCACGACCTCACAAATATTAACCATCCGTAGAATCCTTGAAGGTGTACGGGCAAAAAACCTACAAGCGACATTAATATTTGTCGACTTTACCAAGGCCTTCGATTCCATTCACGGAGGAAAGATGGAACAAATCCTACTAGCGTACGGCATACCTAAAAAAATAAAAGTACGATCACCAGATGGAGACACGGAATACTTCGACATCGTAGCAGGAGTACACGCTAGCTCCATACTTCTTTATCATTTGTCTAGACTACGTACTTAGAACATCGATTGACAAAATCAGAGAGAACGGCTTCGAGCTGACAAAGAAATGTATATATATATATATATATATATATATATATATATATTGTGCGTTGGTATGTGTGTGTGTGCGTGTATGTTGCTCATACATACCATCCTGTTATCATCAATCAAGTTCTAATTTGCGGATTGAATATTTGCATAATAAGTAGAGGGTTCACCAATGGTTTCAAAAGACCGGGATACAATTCCAGGTCGAGTCATATCAAAGACGAAAATGGTACTTGATGCCCATTGCTTAACACTCAGCATTATAAGTTAAGGATCAAGGGTAAAGAGCAATACAAGAAATGAAGTAGTGCCCTCCCCTACACCTCGGTGCAGTAGCTATTGAAAAGAGAGCCTTCGGATAACCCTCAACTCAGGTCGCCAACTTACTTTACCTACATATATATAAACGAAATGTTTTTCCTTCGGTTCTTTTTTCCTTACTCATTAAGCATTCGTCTCTCTCTCTCTCTCTCTCTCTCTCTCTCTCTCTCTCTCTCTCTCTCTTTCTTTTTTTCGTTCTCTCTCTCTCCCTCTTTCTTTAAACCTCTTCCTTACATACATTTTTCTCCTTCATCGTAGAACAGATTTATGCGCACACAGTATGTAGAAAGCCAGAGTGAGCAGATTTTACAAGGGCACATAACTCTTTCCTTCCTCACACAAGAAATGCTATTTATTTGTTTATTGATTCATTTATTTATATTTTTTCTTCTTGATTTCTTTTCTTTTTTTTTTTTTGATGCCAAAAGATTTGCAAACCCAGAAACAAAGAACCAATGACATTGGAAAGACTGAAGCATTTATTTCGGAACTTAATGTGTACAAAAATAGTGAATAAATTCACAAATGGATGAAATCATTTAAATTAGCATTTGAAAACGATTTAGCTTTGCCTCTCTCTCCCCAATTATAATTTGATAAAATTAATGAGAGATTATTATTCATTGAAATCTTTTCACGGATTTTAACTTCAACGAATGCCCCCCTCTCTCTCTCTCTCTTTCTCTCTCTCTCTCTCTTTCTCTCTATCTTCTTTTCTTTTTTTTTTTCTTTCATTTCTTCTCATTTCCTCTTTTAGAACATTTTCTCGATGATTTTGACACTTCAATAATCAGATGATAAATTTTAGCGTGTACCTATTCACAGTCGTTTGCGTCAGTCCATCCTAATGGTCCCCCGTTTTATCTCATTTTATTTTATTACTTTATTTTTAAAACTTTTTTATCCGTTCTATTTTAGTTTCTTTCTTTTTTCTTTTTTTTTTTTTTTACTAAAGCATTTCTCAATGTACTAAGGTGAGTCGAAAGTTCGGCAATATTTTGGTAACGTGGAGCATTTGTCGAGGTCATAAAAGGGAAAAACCACACCGAACTGTGAGATGCCGAGCTCACCTGATACTCTCTAAGTGCTACTCATTGCATTTGCCTCTCCGGCCTGAAGTACGACCTTATTCACAGTCTAGACCTACTTAACTGTGCTTGATTTTTGAAGTTCTTGCAAACTTCTAGAACTGTGCTTGATATTTGAAGTTCTTGCAAAATTTCTAGAACAAGCTGCTTACTATGATCAAGAGTGCTTTCAGAGTTTACGCAACAGTTATATAGCTGCACACATATACATATACATATATATGCGGAACATAATCAGACATAATGACGAACTTCAATGAAGGAACGAACACACTTCTTTATAAAAATATATCTCTCACACTTTATCCTTTAAAGGGTTGATGTTGGTTGCGTGTAAGAAGTGAGTTGGAGACGGGAACAGACTGCTACATATTGAGCCAAGTTCTTCTGACAATAGCAGCACTTCTTTCTCATCTTGGCTTGGGTTGTTCAACCGTGGGTCACTGAGGGCCCAAAGCCCACTGTCTGCCGCTGGTTCTCAATTCGGCATCTTGTCTCCAACTGACTTCAACTGCAACTCACTCAAGCCGTCTGTGTCCTGATTATATTTTGTTTGACGTCCACCTGCTTCCGCTGTTCTTCCGCTTATTTACACAAGTGCATCTCTTGACTGACGGCTCGGTCGAGGGTCAATATGTTACACAACAATTATTTTTGTTTTTTCGGCAGCGTTACTGCTCAGTTCAAATCGTAAAGCATTTTTTCGAATTAAATTTCGATGCATGTTCTTCTGTGAAGAAATGCACAATGTGTTAGCACACTAACTTCCACTATACTACCAACCAATGAAGGTACGTACCACAGCTTGAAATACTTAAGTCACGTGACATACATACCATAAACAAGCAGGTACCAAAACACCCGCTGGCCGGTCCACACTATCTCAACTTCCTAAACCACTCATGGCCATCCGATGGTCTAATGGTTTCTCTCCTATTCGGCCAGGGCATTTCACATTTCTTTACAGACACACGAAACACAACATACACAACCTTGAGGGTGGAGAAAAAGAGAACAAAAAAAGACGGACCTGGGTTAGTTCCAAGCGCAAGAAAGGAGACGTTTGTAACAGTTTGCATAGCTTTCTGTGCATTTGTGAGCTATCACGAGCGTGTACTCAAGCGAAATTCCCACAAGGAACGCTGACTCATCCTCTCACGTTGGTCAACCCAACCTCTGGAACCACAGGTCCTTGCAGTCGCCTTTCTCGATCGTCAGATTCCTCCGACTTCTGTTGACTGCTCTCACCTTCTGACTGCCCTGTTCTCTCGACTGCTTTCTTCTGTTCTGCTAACTGTCTCCTTCTCTTGGCTGCCTCCTTCTGTCTTCTTCTGTGACCTTGCCTTCCCTTGTCTTCTTTCGATCTCGTGGGAAATCTCGCGCCCAAGCCATTTGTGTGGGTTTCGCGCCAAAACAGACAAAATGATCCTCTGACAGGTACCCACACCGACACTCATAGAAACGAATGTCACCCATCATGTCACAATAGCAAAGCTTTTGACTCACACCAGTATTAGACAAACCCTTCCGGCAAGAACATGATGTGACACAAGGTATTTTTAAAGAGGGATTCAATTGGTTTAAATTGAATACACTGATTGTATCTTCCTAAAATGTTTCCTGGGTATCGCACAAAATGAACCCGCTTGTAAGACTCCAGTTTTTGAGTTTTTCGCAATGTTTGCATTTACCAACCCGGGCAGAATGTGACACAAGGTAAATTTTTGAAGTGGAATTTAACAGGTTTGATTCTTTTTTCCAAGATAGGTCGCCGAACCAAAGCTGAAGAATTCAGTCTCTCCAACTATTTGCCCTAGCTGGAAGTAGAATATTTGGATTCATAAATTTCTCAAGAGTGTTAGAGCAATCTGAAATGCAATCATCTTTGTCTAGGATTTGAACTCGTCTTGCTGTGTCCATTTCCAACGACGTTAACCATTACACCACAGGCAGCTCCATTGTTGCAGTGTAGAATTGTAATTAATCTGCCCATGGTTCATTCTAAAACGTAGATGTTTTAGCTCTTATAGACTCATCAACTGGTCGAAAAGTGTAATATGACAGTTTGGTCCAGTTACCCGTAACAAACAATATGCTTATTATGTTCCCACGGTACAAAATGTTGTTCCATCGCTTGGCCGTGAGTTTTCAGGGTCGAATCCTGTTTATGGCAGTGCCATGGATTTTCAGTATCAAATCCTGGTAACGGTGTCAAATGCATTTTCGGATAGTTTATTTATTAATCCTGCCTGTGCCCATGCAGTATTTGAAAGATCCCCAGACAAGGAATGACACGATCCATCCGGAACTTCTGACGGTCGGGAAGATCCGTTGGAACAAAGTTGCTTGGGTGTTGCCAACTAAAAAACAAGAAGAACTTTCCGACACAATTAACTATCATTTATTGCTTGGTGTTCTGATTGCACGCAGTAGCACGAGGGAGGGAGAAAATCTGTATAGGTCAATGAACAGATGCATAGAGACACGATCCCACCAAGCCCGACCGAAATCTCTGAACGCAAACTTCTAACTAACAACTGACCGACTGAGTAACTGACTTTTTCAAAATTCACAAGTTTTTATCTATCAAAATTCAGGATATCGGTGAGGGTGATTTCATCTTGCTAAATTATTGCGTCATTTTTCATGTGTCTAAATTTTCACTTTTTTATTTCCCTAATTGTACCGGACATTGGCCTAGGGGTTAGAGTGTTCGCCAATCGCCCGGGAGACCTGGGTTCAATCCCTGGTCGAGTCATACCAAAGACTCAAAAAATGGTACTTGATGCCTCCTTGCTTAACACTCAGCATTATAAGGTACGGATCAAAGGTAAAGTAGGTCAATCGAGGGAAAGGAGTAACGCCCTCCCCTACACCTTGGTGTAGTAGCTATCGAAAAGGGAGCCTTCGGGTTACCCTCGACTATGGTCACCAACTTTACTTACTTATTTCCCTAATCAAACCTATCACAGATAATGGTTAGCAAGCTCGGCTAGCAAACCTACACGAGTGAGTTCGAGTCTCATTGGGTGTCCCTTTCATATGGCCTTGTGCCACATCTAAGCAAAAAGCTTAGTAAATTTCCATTTTGTTTAGGTTTTGACCTTCCTTTTTCGTTCGTAATGTACTCGTTTAAAATTTCTAATTTGACTTACATTTTCACCTAAAGATTTTTGCTAACTTAACATCTAACGGAAAAACCCGTTGCCTAATCAAACTAGTTAATAAAAAAATCAACCATCACAGCGATATATATGTTGTGGGAAATTCGCCGTGGCCCATGCATTTCCAGTTGCATAATCTCTCTCCTATATTGGACTGAAATGAACCAGTCCGAGACGGGTATACAAAAGAAAAAAAAGGTGAAAACAAAAAGCTGAAGAAAATTTGTTTAACAGATAAAGAGAGTGACAATTCGGAAAATGATCGTATGAGGACGCCACGTAGGCTACCCAGTCTGATTGGGCTGTAGAATACATCAACTGCACTTTTGCAGTGTGGTAAGACACCCCAAAAGAGTGTCCTGATATGACACTAAACAATTGGATTGTGTGGTTCCAGTAATGCTGGAGCTTTGGGGAATACGGAACACCCCTTCATTGCCATTGCTCCTAAATCCACTCTGATCTGGAGTAGAAGCACCTGATAGGGTCCTATGTATGGGTCAAATAGGACTACGCTGCGTACTCATGCTAAACTAAATTGTTCGAAATAGAACTATTGTGACATTTAACTGTGTGTAAAAAAACTATACTAATAATAAACTAAATTGTTTGAAATAGACTTGGTTGACTAAACTGAAAAACTTGAAATTAGAAACGTTTTTGACAATTAAACTTTGTACTTATGCTAAACTGAAATATTTAACGGTTGATTTGTATAAAAATAGATTTGGCAATAAATTACCCACAAAGGTTGATATACAATAAAACTAGCCAACCAACAAGCTACATAGGTGGGTGACGAAATTCACTGAACTAAGCATAAAGCTGACCGTTAGGTTTTCAGTTCTCTGTATCTGTGGTCCTCTCTGTATATATGTTTCTCTCTTTGGGTCTATCTTCTATCTCTGTCTATTTGTCTTCTCAGCCTATCTGTATGTCTCACAGTCTCTCGTCTTCATTCTCTGGTCCCTTCTTCTCAACCTTTTTATTTCTGAATCCCTGTATCTATTCTCTACCAGACTGACTTTACTTGTATATAAACAAGTGTGAATATTCCTACTTCCGGATATTTGACCACCCGTTGACTGGACATCAAAATATGGCCGGACTCTATGTCTCCAGGAAACGCTAAGAGGTGTACAAACAAAATTAAAGCTCTTTCAAGTCACAGTTTCACTTTTATCTGAGTATCTATACTTCACACCGGTTGGATTAGAGGTTCCCGCATAAAATACACACGGCCACCAACACAAATGTGCCGCGGTCCCAATAAAGGACATATATTAATACATATACGTGCATACAGATATGTATACATCTGCATGTGCATACATACAGACAAGTTCTCATACTCACTCATGTGTTCACACATACACACAAACAAATAAAGTCAAGCCTGTACACTGACACATCATCCTCAATAGTATCACGTATATTAATAAATAATTCGTGTTTTATAATAGCGAGAGCAGAAAAATAAATAAAAAGAAACAACAAGAAAAGCCCAGTCGGCTATAGGGGCTACAGAATACACCGACTCTGCCTCTGCAAAGGGGTAAGACACCCATATCGATATGACACTACACAATCCAACGTGAGGCTCCAGTATTACTGGACCTTTAGTGAATGCGGAGTACCCCCTTCATTGCCATTGCTCCCAGGTCCATTGTGATCCGAAATAGTAGCACTTGATATTGTCCTATCTATGGTTCAAATAGACATGTCTGATATTTAAACTGAGGGCAAAAAAATGACATGTGCTAAATTGAATTGTTAGAAACAGAAAGATATTGATATTCCATGTAGATGTTCCATAAACATGTTAAACATGTTGATATGCCATAAAACCCAACCAAACCAAATCATGTATATTCAATATATATGAATAAAGAGAATTTGGCATTAAATATCCTACAATGGTTGGTATGCCATAAAACCCAACCAAACCAAATCATGTATATTCAATATATATGTATAAAGAGAATTTGGCATTAAATATCCTACAATGGTCGATATACCATACAACCCAACCAAACCAAATCATATATATATATATATAATACAATTTATAAAGAGGATTTGGCATTAAATAACCTACAATGGCTGATGTACCATAAAACCCAACCAAATAAAACCAAATCGTATATATCTAATATATATGTATACAGAGAATTTGGTATTAAATAAGCTCTGACGCTTGATATTCCATGAAACCCAACCAAAACAAACCAGAATCAACCGGAATATGAGAGAATACAAAATACCTTACAAAGTCCTGAACAGATTATTTTTCAATTTAAAAAAAAAGCAGAAACATGTTATGATACAATACAGCTCGCAAAGTCTAATGGTAAGAAATTTTTTAAATACCAAAGAACAAAGTGAGTTAACACCAAAATTAAGTAAAAAATACACACACGTATAAATCTAGAGTGTCAACCATAATTGATTCTTGAATTTCTTTTGAGGCTGGATACTGATTGACGGACAATTAAGGGAAATACTTTGTATTTCAAGTCAATATATAAGAACGCTTATGGTTCAGAATAGACTTGATAAAAGGGATATCATTTTTTTTTTGTTCTTTAGTTATTATAATATATTGCCGAGAGTTCTTATTAAATTTTTAAATGTCATTATTTCAATGTTTGAAGTGATCACCATTATTTTTTAAAAGTTAGGTATTTGAAAAATGTACATAAAATATAAAATCCCCACCTGCATCGTTTTATCTAACTTTCGGGATTAATTGAAGGCATATTCACATTTCAATCTTCTGCAGTCAGACTTTGCTCAAAGTATATGAATAAGCAACACTCGTAATAGTAGTAGTAGTAGTAGTAGTAGTAGTTTTTTATTAATCTTTAATTATACATTAACTAATTTTCATTTTGCTTGTATTTTCTTTCTGTATTTAAAAATTTTTCATGGGTTTTAATTTCTTTTTCTTTCCATTTTAAAATTCTTATGAATTCCTTTATTTATTTATCTATCTATATAAGGATCGTATTGACCAACACTGTATTTTTCACCCTTCCGACACAGGAGAGTTCCGGAGTCTTAATCAGACGAAGAGAAGTTCCTCATGGCGGGAAACAAAGGACACTTACCTATACTCTTATTCACACCCACATATTCACTAAATCAGATTTTTGCATGCAAACACATACATACTTTCTCTGAAACACACACACGCACACACACATGTATAAAGAGAGAGAAAACGAGAAAGAGAGATATATAGATAGAGAAAGAGAGAGAAAGAGAGAGAGACTCGTAGTGCCTTTTAGAATGGTACTTGTGGTGTAATGGTTAATATGATGGGAAATAGACACGGCGAGCCGAGTTCAAATCCTGGCCAAGACTGTTAGCATTTAACAAAGCGATTATATCCTTTGAAAAAGCATGAATCCAACTATTCTCCCTTGATCCAGGAGTAAATAGTAAGACCCTCTAGGCTCTTTAATCACTCTTGGAGACGGAAAACTCTGTACTCAAATCACTTATATTCCTCTTAAAAATTAACCGTTATTCAAATCCTGCTAGTGAGGAGTAGAGTATATATCATCGTCAACATGTCGCACCGCCAGCGTGGATCTCCCTGACCCTCTGCCACAACTCTTCTCTATCGTCCATCGCTCCCGGTAAGTCTTCAAGGCTACATACTCTATCGGCACAGAGCTGTTGCATGTAGGTTCTAGCTGGTCGTTCTATCTTTGCTCGTCAATGTGAAGGGGTCCACAGGAGCACCTCACTTATGAGTTCGTCCTAACTTTCCCAGCAGTGTCCCGCATGTCTGGTTCTTCTAACTCGGATAGTTTTCGGGATGGGTGGTAAGTGGCCGTACAGCTGCTGCTTTGAGGGGTACTGCCTCCAGGGCTTGTTTGATATTGCTTGCAGCATTCTTGTGTAATTGCCGTCAAGCCTTTTCTCCATACGTTTTGTTAGCGTGCACGTAGTGCATCCATACAGCAGTATCTATCTCTCAATCTATCTATCTTTCTTTACTAAGCTTAACTGAGACGAAAAACCGAAAGTATAATTCACCCATTCCTTTCTACCAAGCCAAAATCGATCAGCAAGTCCGGCTGGCTAACCATTACGTAATGTTAAGTTCCAACTTACACACACACACACACACATATATACACACACACACACACACACATATATATATATATATAGAGAGAGAGAGAGAGAGAGAGAGAGAATGATCTTTTTTGATGAATTCAACAGACGTTTTCTGGATTGCTAACTGCAGTGCATTTCCACTTTTTTTGTTTCGTTTTACACCTCCATGTTAGTATTAATCCCTAGATGAATTCATCTTCCTATCATTGTCAGGTTTTTCTGATTTGTCGCTTTAAGTATGACCAGTTGACAACTGCACCAGTCCACCCATGATCTGTGAAACTTGTGACACCCACAGGTACATCGTGACTTCAGTCAATTTGATATATTCATGAAAACATCAAAATCAGATCTTTTCCTTCTCAGTTGGACTGTTAAATTTTTAGCAGTTCATCGTAGAATGAATTTTAGTTAACGGAGTAATTATATTCGAGCTTAGTAAATTACTTTATCCTCCTCCTTCTCCTCCTCATTATCATCATCATCATGTCACGCTGCTAGCACAGATTTCCCTGATCCTCTCTCATCTTTCATCTCTATCGTCCATCGCTCACGGCAGGTCTTCAATGCTACATCTGATATCGGCACAGAGCTGCTGTATGTAGGTTCTTGCTGGTCGTCCTGAATTTGGTCGTCGATGTGATATACTCCACGGGAGTATATCGCTTTTGAGTTCCTCCTTACTCTCCAATAGTCTCCCGCGGTTCCTCTAATTTGGATAGTTTTTGTGATGGGTGGTAGGTGGTCGTACTGCTGTTTTGTGGGGTGTTGCATCCTGAATTTTTTCAATACAGCTCGTAGAAATCTTGTGTAATTGCTGTCAAGCATTTTTTTTTTTCATACGCTTAGTCAGCGGCCAAGTGGTGTATCTATGTAGCAGTATTGATAGAACTGCTGCTTGGAAAAAACTGCGTTTTATTTTATCGTGCTGGTCTGACTTCCATATGTCCGATAGCCTACCGATAGCTTTCCATGGCTTTCCTAGTCACGTGTTTATGTCCTACGTGACCACTTAAAATAATTAGTTTAATCATTTTGATTTTTTGTCTGACGAAGACATTAATGAATCATAAGGAATTGTGAAATTTCGCTAAGCTGCACTTTCGGACATCAAGGCAAACTGATAGACGAGGGATCAAAAGTTGTTTTTTTTTTCTTGCTACAAATAATTCTGTTGGTTATTTGATTATGAACAGATCAGCATGCTTTAGTGTTTTGAAAATTCTCTCTCAGAAGCATTTAAATCCACTAAAGAAACGTTTTCTTAACACATATGCATAGAATACATTTTTTCTCAAAAAGAAATTTATTGATTTAAAAATAACTTCACCACCACCGTCAAGATTATCAAAGCATTATTTACAATGTTCAATCCCTTGAATCTCGCTCTCCATCCGTCCCTATCGGTTATCGCACTTACTGAGTCCTCTAGTCAGCATCCAGTGTCAACACAGAATTAATGGATTTCATTGGAAAATATTGCTTCTAAGCACTTAATTTTGCACTGTATAAAATGTCTTACCCACCTTTCGATTTCCCAGTCGTGTGGGGCTGTAGAATACACTGACTGCAAATCTGCAGAGGGGTAAGACCCACACCTCGATGAGTGTCCTGCATATGACACTAAACAATCTAATGGTGAGGTTCCACTAATGCCGGAGCTTTGGGGAATGTGGAGCACCTCTTCATTGCCACTCTGGCCCGGCGTGGTAGCACCTGATAGGGCCCAATCTATGGGTTAAATAGAACTAACGGCATAATTATGCTAAAATGATTTGTTTGACTAAACTTAATAGCTTGAAATAGAAATGTTTTTGACGATTAAAATGCACTTACATTTAAACTGCGTGCCCATGCTAAACTGAATTATTTGAAATCGAACTGTTTTTTGACATTACAACTCTACTTACACTAAACTGAATTGTTATAATAGAACTGATTGACTAAAGTGAATAGTTTGAAATAAAAATTATTTTCATATTTAAACTGCGTACTTATGCTAAATCGAATTGTTTGAAATAGAACTATTTTAATATAAATGCATTTGGCGTTAAATAACCTATAAAGGTTGATATGACATAAAACCCAAATAACTAAACCAATCACATTCGATGATTATTTTCGAGATGGATGGAGAGGGACACTTCAATATAATTGAAATGAAATTCGTCAGATATATATATACATATATATATATATATATATATAGTAAAAGAAAGTAATCCAAAAGTGATGAATTTATTATAATGCAATAACACACACACACACACACACACATATATATATATATATATATAATCTATAATTCTGTCGGTGTAAAAAAAAACAGATTATACAATCTGCAAATTCTACAAACTGATATCTGGGAAAAAAATTTCAGTGAAAAAATGAAAAGACGATAAGCACACACGTGGTACTAGAAAATAATCAAGTTGCACGTATGTCTAGTCAAAAGAAAAAAAAATCACCGACAGTATTACCTAAGCTAAAACGTAATAAAGTGCTCAATACCTGAGATAGAGCTGATAGTATGAAAATAATTTCAACGTGGCCAAGAGCAACATATATATATATATATATATATATATATATATATATATATATATATGTGTGTGTGTGTGTGTGTGTGTGTATATATTTGTATTTGTGAGGGGTCTTTTTTAATCAATAAAATGTATTTTATTCTAACTCAGTTCCCTAATGATATCCTGACAGGCCGTTTCGGTGAAACCTAGGTATACTCGCTCTTGGCCATGTAGGAATTGCTTTCACTATATATATATATATATATATATATATATATATATATATATATTTATATATATATATATATATATATATATATATATATATATTGACAAGGAAGGACGATATGCAATAAATATCCAAAATAAAAACTAAGAAAGTTTATAAACACCATAGACGATTAGTTAGAAGCATTAATCCCGAACAGTATATATATATATATATATATATATATATATATATATATATATATATATATATATATATTGTACAGATTAAGCTTAGTTTCATACCTTTGACACCTTTAGTGGGGCAAGGCTCTTACTCCACTTCAGGCATAGTAATTCTGAGTTCCACCGATGAAGTTTGCAATCAGAATGTATACATTCAATGTGTGTCTGCTGTTTTGTGTCCGAACATGTGTGTGAGTTTTCTTTGATTAATCGTGTGTCCTAAGCTAGAATTATTCATTCATTCATTCATTCATTCATTAAATAGTTTAATTCATCACAAATTCACCGATTAAAGGGTAAAACGAAAAACAAAACAAAAATACCAAAAAAGAAAAGAAAAAGAAAACAACAAACAACAAAAAAACAAATCAATAAGATAAAGAAATGATAACAAATATAAAAGAAAAACAATTTCAGTTCGTCAGATATTGTAATGAGTGTGAAACAAATTCAGGGGGATTTTTTTTTTCCAAAACAAATTTTATTTCCAAAAACATGGTAGAAAAAAAAATCGAAGTCAATCAAAGAACAAGTGCAAGTTTATTTTATAATTAGCAATTCCAATGTCTCCCTCTGTGTCTCTTTTTCTCTTTCCCTTTTCCTGTCTCTGTCTCTGTCTCTTTCTTTCTTCTGGCAAATTCTAAGAGAGTCGAAAACATAGACGTCACGTGATCAACGCAAATATTTTCCACCATTTTCGATAGCACGCCCGCTTCATTTTCTATCGCCTGATTAACTGAAATAGTTAAATGCAAATAAATTCTAAAAAAGAAATAAAGGAACAAGAAGCCACACACACACACACACACACACATACATATAAAGTATAATTATAATCTTGGCGTTAAATATTTTGATAGAAAATTTAAAATAATTTGCTGTATTAAAAAGGAAATTCAAAAATGCCGGGAAACGATTAGAATTTTTAATTTACTTCAACGTTCAATAGAAATGCATGCCTTCACTTGTGCGAATACATCTAAAAGAATCTGAATGTTAAGTCCGTTGTATCCCTTTCATCTGGGGCAGTAAAATACGCTGAATGTATCTCTGAAGAAGAATAAACCCTCCTGACGAGTGTCCTGAAATGACAACCCAATAAAATAGAAGTATTCATTTTAAATAGTAATATTTTAAACGATTTAACAATGTGAAAACAAATGAGTTCTAACAAACCTTGAATCGTTTAAAAATAGAGTTACTAACAAACGATTCGCTCGCAAATTATATATATATATATATATATATATATATATATATATATATATATATATATATAGGTATGTATATGAACAGGATTATCATTAAATAAACCACTAGAGTAATGGTGTAATGGTTATCATCGTAGAAAATGGACACGGCGACACAAATGCAATCAGTCTCGTCCTGGGACGAGACTGAAGACATTTCACATTGCACTGATACCATTGAGAAGGTATGATCCAATTATTCTCCCTCCAGCTATGGGTAAAATAGTAGGGCAGACTAGGTTCTTCAGCCTTGGTGAGGCAACTAGTCTATGAGAAGGAAAACTCTGAATTCAAATCTGTTAAAGTCCGCTTAAAAATTGACCTGTGTCATATCCTACCTGAGCGGAGGGGTTGGGTAAACATGGTAACCCACTAGAGTAGATATGCGATAAAACAACAACCCACCTATCTTAGCACAAGCACGGTGTGACGCAGGTTACATTTTTGAAAAAAACATTTGAGTCCTTCTCCTAGACTAGTTTCTTGACAAGGTCTTCTACAATTGGATTGGGGGAAGAAGAGGACCAATGGATTCATGTATTTCCCAAGAAAATAGGTGCGAAATGAAACGCAAACTACCTCGTTCAAGGTTTGAGCTCAAATTGTCTATTCCATTTTCTAAATGATAACCATTACACTAAGTGCGCTTCTTATGTATGTATTGATGTTTGTATATGAATGTATGTCCCTGATGATCTGTAGATACGAGTGCGGATGTGTCTGTCTCTTTTTATTTGAGGTTTATTGATGATTTTATTGGTTTGTTTTATGGCATATCCACCTTCTTGGATTATTTCATTCCAAAACCATCCCTGGAGAAGAACTGTAGTGGTGCGATTCAACCAATACCTATGAGGTATGTGAGAAGGTTCCCGCCATTTCCAAGTGTCTTAGTCAGAAGTTAACGTAATGGCACGACTGGAGTTCGAATTTGCTTCTAACGATGTCGTAGTCTGGCAATCGTAGCCACTACGTTTCGAGAACTCTCTGTGTGTGTGTGTGTGTGTGTGTGTGTGTGTGTGTGTGTGTGTGTGTGTGTTTCTTAGTTATATTGAAATTTCCTTGTGCTCTTCCTTATGGAGAAATTCTTTGCATTCATTTATTTATTTTCGGATTTTAGGGAAATTTTCAAGTGTTTTTTATATCAAATAAACTTCGTTTTTATTCGTAGAGTTTCTCTTTTTTTTTTTTTCGCGTTTTTTTTTATTGATTTACATTTTTGCTGCTTAAGTTTCTTTTTTTGTGGGGGGGTTTCGATTTTTTCCCCGTTTAGAAATGTTATTTTTCGTCGATTTTTTTCTTCCTATTTGATTTTTTTTTTGTTTTTTTAGTTTTTCTTTTTTATCTTGCTATCTTCTCTCTGAGGGAGACATGGAAAATACCCGGTGGAGTGACAAAAGAGACTGCCTAATAAGTTCTTCTCAACAGGAAGGTCCAAGAAGCTAACTTTTGATTAGATCAATGGAGGAAAATATTGAAATAGTCTTCGAGGCATTCAGGATGGACTGTTGGGTTATTGGGTGAATAGGAAAATGATGAGTTGCAAAGAGGAAAGGACAGAGCACAAGAAGGAAGAGAGAGAGATAAAAAAAAGGAGGTCCTAAAAATTCGAAAACCAATATACAGTTAAAAATGGCAAAAATAGTGAAGAAGAACTAAATAAAATCCGAGATGTGATGGTTAATGAATGAAGTGTGTGAATGTAGCTGATAGAATCTTTCTTTTTATTGAGTGTCTCCAAAGTTATGGATGAATTTATGGAGAACACGAAATGAAAGGAACGGATTAGAGTTAGGGTTAGGATTATCAGAATTAAATGAAGGATGTGAGTGTGGCGTAAATTCAGACGAAGGTAAAGGAAATAGATTTGCCAATAGAACGGAAGAAGAAAGAAAAAGGAATGAATAACTGAGAGTAACTAATAATAAAAGAAAAAAAAAACAAATAGAAGGGTAAAAAAGATAGATAGATAGATAGATAGATAGATAGATGGAGAGAGAGAGAGAGAGAGAGAAAGAAACAGAGAAACATAGAGATTGTAAGAGTGGAACAGAGGAAATATACATATTAAAAAAGAAAGGGAAAGGTGATAGATAGATAGATAGAGAAACATAAGAGAACAACAGAGGAGACAAACAAATAAAAGAGAAATATATATATATATATATATATATATATATATATATATATATATATAGAGAGAGAGAGAGAGAGAGAGAGAGAAAGAGAGAGAGAGAGAACGAGAGTGTGTGAAACAGAGAGATTGTAAGAGTGGAACAGAGGAAATATACATATTAAAAAAGAAAGGGAAAGGTGATAGATAGATAGATAGATAGATAGAGAAACATAAGAGAACAACAGAGGAGACAAACAAATAAAAGAGAAATATATATATATAGAGAGAGAGAGAGAGGGGGGGATGGGGAGAGAGAGAGAGGGAGGGACAGAGAGTTAGAAAGAGAGAGATAGATACAAAGAGAGATTGAGACAGACAGAGACAAAGAGAGAAAAAATGAAAAGGATAGCAGATTTAAGAAAAGAAAAAGAAGGGAATATTATGGGAAAAATAGGTGTTCAAAATAGTCAAAGAAAACAAGAAAAAAAAGTGTATGGAAAAAGAAAGTGGTATATGAATAATAAAGAAGCTGTTGTGAAAAAAAATTGTATAAGGTAAAATAATTATGCGATGACCTGGAGATGGTTTAGAAGTAGAAACCTAACGAGAGAAAATGAATCTTTTTTTATTAGCTAATTAATTAATCAATTACCATAAGAAGTAAATCATATGAAAGCAAAAATTGATAACCATACGAATAGCGAGTGCAGGTTTTATGATGACAGATACAAAATGGTTAATCACATAATTAACAAATGCTGCAAACAAGCAGAAAATACCATGCATGGTTGGGAAGGGTGATTTGGTCAGAACTGTGCAAGAAATTGAAATTATAACATGAAGACCAAAGAGATGTACACGAAGCAGAATCTTATCTAAAAATTAAGACACATTAAATTCTTAAGGACTTTATGATACAAACCAATCATTCAATCCTGGCCAGTCGACCACACCTTTATTTGGTAAATTAAAAAACAAGAAGAAAAGAACTTGCTAACAAGTATATTTTACCTTTTAAGTGAACAACAAAGTGAAAATAAAAGAAAGCGAATTGGTAAACAAATACTTAGACAGACACCTGAAAAAAGCTGCGTTTGTTTGCTGAATGGTATATCAATATATATTATGTAATGATAAAATTTGTAAATGGGCATTACTGGCACTATCTAATCACTAATTAGTGTTGTATAGTAATTAATAATAATGAACGAGTTTCAATGAACGAACGAAACACTTTATATATATATATATATATATATATATATATATATATATATATATAATTTTATTCTTGAGAGGGGCCCACTGTTTGTTGTTAGTTTGAGAGATAGCTGGAGAGACATATACTCAGAGAGAAAGACAGGAATTTTAACAAATATGGATAATACAATGAAAGAAAAATGCCCTCAGGGTGTCTGTAGCGGGGAGGGAGAATATATCACCCTTCTTCCTTGCTCATACGGTAACGATCTGGATATGTACTCGGCTACAACGTGTGATTGCGACAGAAAATTCAACAGCTTGCGAGGATCACGAATCCACAAGGCGCGCTGGTGCGAAGAACGTAATTCCCCTGCCGGAGAATGTAAATCGAATGATGGGCCTATGAATCAGGTTTACCCCCACAGTATTCACGAGCCCATTGCTGACCATCAGCGTCCTGGGGACATTTTTTGCAAGCCAAGAATTTAGTGGCCCAAAGGTAATCAGATAGCTACCTGGACAAACTTAGACCAGGAGCTTTCTTTTTACTCACCACCCATCTTGAGGGCCCATTGATCAACAAATAAAATCTTTTAGCGGAATTATATATGACGTTTGTCTCGAGTGCTTTTGGCAGTGACACATAAATGAAAGAAAACGAACTGAATAGATAACGGTTATAGAAAGGATTTCAACACGAATGTTATACACGTGGAGCCACCTTTCTCGTGTAATTACGCAAAATCAAGAAACGGTTGCTATGACATCTAACGGCCGTAAGTAAACGCTTTTTTAAATCACAAACTGCACCAAAATGAAGATGAACGAACGTCCAATGTAATGTCCGCTTTTAGTTGATCTTGTGTATACATAGATATATATTTCTTTTGAATACCCTATCCGGTGGCAAAAGCTGCTAGGTAGCGCCAGGAGTGGCAGTACTGCCTTGAGCTACCGAAACTGTGTTATCACCCTGGTTGTCGGCTGATGAGGCTAGGGTATCGCACGTGCTTTCACACGTTGTATGATGAAATATATATATATATATATATATATATATATATATCATTTTATTCTTGAGAGGGGCCCACTGTTAGTTGTTTGTTTGAGAGATAGCTGGAGATACATATACTCAGAGAGAGGATATATTATTGTCCCATATCTTCTTCCGGGAGCCAAGGTGGTGCCAACGCTTGCACACCCTTGCAAGCCGTATCATCAGAGACATCTGAGACGCCTCTGATCGGCTTCTAATCCTCGGGGCGACTCTCGATTCTCTGCACTCTAAATCTGACTGCATGGTTCTCATATCGTATGGTCTCCTTCCGGATTACGCACCTATTGGACTGGACTGCCCTGAAGCGCTGTCATCCCCCTGTTTAATAATCCCAACGTGACAGCTTGTCAAAGCAGACGGGGTCACTAGGAACGAGCCGAAAGTACACGCCATATGTTATATAACAATTAGGTTAGATATATTGGTTCGTACCTTTACCAAAATTATTAGTCGGAAAATAAGCGTAATAGCAAGACGAAAGTTTGAATACGCTGACTATAATCTCGTGGTACATTATTAAAGTCATTATACTACCGACACCCCCTTTTGTATATGTTAATGAGTGTTTATTTTAGTTAAGTTGAAATTTTCTTGTGCGTTGCATTTTTGGCAAAATAATATAATAATTCAGTAGTAATAGTCTGCAAAGTCCTGGGTGAGAAACGGGAGTAACTTGAGATAAGAGTTAGAATCACGATCATTCAGAGCTGAGGATACTTGCTGTTTCAAGTCTAACTACATGCATGGCTTGCATAGTGTAATTGATGGCGAACTTGGCTTGCAATCCTCTGTTTTTAACAGTGATTCTCGTACATCAGGTCTTTTTTATAAACTTAACCAATAGGAACAAATGACAACAAGGCACCAGTGGTTTTAAGCTAAGCGATCTAAGTTTGCCGAGCATTAAAGAAAGTTCGTTTCTTACTGGGCGCCCCATACTTCTAACTATGTGACAATCTAATGTAAGCTTAATAACAGAATTCATAAACTGCCTTTATGGTCTGCTTTATGGGTGAAGCCAGCAACCATTTCTAAAGGAGTTGGATCCTCGCTGAGTGCCCATACTTCCGACCTTGAGCTAAACTAAAGAATGGACCACAACCGTGCCATGAAGGGATTAAAAGTAGGGTAGCAGACAAATGTTAGTGAGTGAAGAAGAAGAAGAAGAAGAAGAAGAAGAAGAAGAAGAAGAAGAAGAAGAAGAAGAAGAAGACAGGTAAAGATTGAGAAAAAACAAGAAAGTGGAGAGAAAGAGGAACAAATAATATAGGAATGAGGAAGTTGGGGGGAAAATCAAGGACTAGAAGTTTAATTACTAAATATGAAATGCAATGAAAGAAAGATGGAAAGAAATAAAGAAGGAAACAAAGAAAGGAGTTAAATAAGTTAAGTGAAGAGAAAAGAGGGAGTATAGAAGGACGGTAAATCAATGAATCAGAAGGTGAATTGAAGAAGAAGAAGAAGAAGAAGAAGAAGAAGAAGAAGAAGAAGAAGAAGAAGAAGAAGAAGAAGAAACGAGGATATGGGAACGAAGAAAGTATGGAAAGAACAAGGAGCGGAAGATAAAGTTACTCAGATGAAAATGTGAAGAAAGAAAGAAAGAAAGAAAGAAATAAGTTGAATAAGTTTAGTCAGGTGAAAAGAGAAAGTACAGAAATACATGAGAAGAAGAAGAAGAAGAAGAAGAAGAAGAAGAAGAAGAAGAAGAAGAAGAAGAGGGGGAAGAAAAGAAACAAAAGAAATACGAAAGAAAGAACAATATAAAACGCAAAAACAAACATGCTCGACAATTGTAAAAAACGAAAAAGGAAAATATCTTTAGAAAAATGCGCAAATGAATTTAAATGAAAAAAGGAGGGTGAAACAAATAAATAAATAGTTGATTAAAACCTTAGATGAAGGAAATTCAAACTGACGTCAAATAATTAAAAACAAACAAACAAACAAACAAAAAACTCTGACATTTAAAAGGACAAAAAATGTTATTTTAACGATGAAGAGCTAGGACGGAAGTGTACATTTTGGCGGAAAACGAGGACAGATTAGACAAATGTAATTATTGAGACATTGAAGAAACACAGAATGAAAAGGCACGAAACGAATAGGCAGTAAAACAGAAAGGGAATGTTGATTTCGTTGTATTATTTATAAGGAGAACTCCTTCACCATAAAAGAATAAAATAAAATAAACAAAATAAAACAAACAAAAACACAAAAAAAACGTGAGCACGTCGAACTTTTTAAAGGTCTTTTCCGTTTAATTTAAACCGAAGGAAAACGCTAATACTACATATAAATTTTTTTTTCTAGTCTCAGCAAATTAGGATTTGGAACAAAATTAGGGCTTAAAAAGAAGACATTTGACTCGGTTCTTGAAACGACATATACTAAACGAACCAAGCACTACAGTTCAAATTGTGGGAGTAATTTAGTTCATTTGTTTTATAAGGACACTTTTTTGTGATTTTGAAAGTGTGGAGCCATATATGATTTAGAAGTGTATGCACCGTTTAACCCAGCTTTTATTTAGCAATAAATAATTGCGTTGGCATACTATAAATATTAAAGAATGTACTTTTGAAAAACAAGATTATCTATCTATCTATCTATCTATCTATCTATCTATCTATCTATCGATGAAGAATTCATGTCTGAATATATGTATCCATCATCCTATCTATCTATCTATCTATCTATCTATGTTGTATATCTATCTATCTATCTATCTATCTATCTATCTATCTATCTATCTATCTCTGATTATGAGAGGCATTAACTTCTCTCAGTTTTTAGAATATTAATTTTGCTATCCATCTGAGTCTTTACATAATATCAATTAATCATTCTATCTATCTATCTATCTATCTAATATGTTTGTCTGGATCTATCTATCTATCTATCTATCACAGTGTGTTCATTACTATATATCTACCTAGCTAGCTCGCAAGATAGCTAGCTCAGTTTATGTATGTATGTATGTATGTATCAATCTATCTATCTATGTAATATGTTTGCCTGGATCTATCTATCTATCTATCTATCTTGCTAGCTAGCTAGTATGTCTGGATATTTGTATCCATCATCCAATGTATGTATGTATGTATATATGTATCAATATATCTATCTAGGTAATATTTTTGTATGGATCTATCTATCTATCTGTCTATAAATCAGTGTGTTCATAATTATTTATGTAAAGTTGTTCTATCTCTGTTGAAAAGATAGATTTGTAGTGAATCTAACAGTATGATAGAAATATGTGGAATGTTGGATAAAACTTAACTTTACTTAACTTTAACTTTACTTAACTAAAATTTAGATGTGTGATATTTCGTTCAGCTTTATTTCATGAAGAAATTCTTCAGACAGAGACTGTTTTCTGAGTTTTGTGAGGAGAAATGATAAGATGGTGGCGTGGGTATAGTTGTAGCAGGAAAGCTAGGAGGGATTTAAAGTCAAATCTATCTATATATCTATGTAATATGTATATCTGGATATATGTATCCATCATCCAATCTATCTATCTATCTATCTATCTATCTATCTAGTATGTATGTCTGGATATCTATATCCATCATCCAATGTATCTATCTATCTATCTATCTGTCACATAATAGTTCGGTGAAATCCATTATTGGCAGCTAGTGTAGGTGCTGTAAATAAGATATAAACCACTAAACGGATGGAAAGATATCATGGGTCAACTCAGTTTAATTGACAGACGATGACCCCCAAGATCAATTCGTGAACTTGGCAGTGATTGGATAATCTCATTCTGGTAACCGAGGAGGTTCTAGAAGTTTAGAGAATAGTTTGAACTGTTAATTAGTTGCTGAGGTATGTTCCAAGAGAACAGTTGATTTCCATCATTCACGTCACTCCCCGCAAATATTCCATCTCTTAAAATAAATGAATTGTAAGAAATTTTAAAAATAGCCTAGTCGGTCGTGCTTCAGAATATACGGACAACATCTTTTCATAGGAGCAAGACCTGCTGGTACGGCTCCAGTTATGCTGGAGCTTTGGGGAATGTGGTGTGCCCCTTCATTTTCATCGCCCCAATGTCCACTCTGGCTCGGAGTGGAAAAACCTGATCGGGTCCTATCTATGAGTCAAACTGAACTTTTTGACATTTAAACTGAGTGCAAACAAATGGATTATGTTAAATTGAATTGTTTGAAAAAAAAAACTGTTTGATTTTTTTTTAACTGTGTGTAAACAAATGACTGATGTTTAATTGAATTGTTAGCGATACATAGCAATACTTGCAATCATTTAACGTTGCTGAATTAATCTTAGTTGAATTGTTAGATTTTTCAACCGTGTTGATTTACAAAATATGTTTACAAATCATATATTCAATATGGGTAAAAAAGATTTTGTGTTAACCAATTATGGCTGAGGATTCAGACTATTTTCTTCATCTTTATTGTTTTATACCCACAACGTTTCGGCTGATTACAATAACAAAAATGAAGAAAATAGTTCGAATACTCCAAGTGGTAGAAATTATCAAGGATCATCTCAGATATGTGGACCAAGAATATCTATCTATCTATCTATCTTATTAAAGAAGAACAAGGAACGATTGTGATACAGTAATGAACGTGAACCCTAGAAACGACACAGAGATGCAAAACAAAGCAACCAAGGTGACAGACAAAGGTGGTGACCTGAAGAAAACAGAGCAGTAGGAAAAAAACTAGTGACTATGATAGAAGATTTAAATATAAGTCCTGGTAAGAGTAAAAAAACAAACTATGTGTTGGGTATCACCCACTTTTTTCTACACAATGAACTAGTCCATCTGCCATATATAGCAGTAGCTACTAATTCCAGGGAAGACTAAAAGGTGAAGAGCAGCTTCTTATAGGAGTAGTATTAGAGCGTTGGAGACTGGAGATCACACTAGATCACCTTACTTGCTACCGTAATTACGGAAGCCAATACTATTGTTGGACTATATCTTTATTCTGTATTCACTAATCCTATGTTCTTGTCTATTAATTGTATATATTTTTTCCTGAGAATATATCTCTATTTCCTCTCATATCGTGGTTTGTCCTTTATTTAATATTACAAGCGTTCACTAATCCTATGTTCTTGTCTATTAATAGTCTCTCTATTGTATATACTTTTTCCTGAGAATATATCGCTATTTCCTCTCATATCGTGGTTTGTCCTTTATTTAATATTACAAGCATTCACTTACCAGAACGCAACACTATGCTGTATATCCATATCTTTATAGAAATTTATAGATGTGTGGTATTCATAGAGGCTACCACCAGCTTTTTCCTAAAGTGTATTAGGCTATCTAAGGAAAAATATTACATACAATTGTTCGGTAAGGAAAAACAAAGTCCATTTAGACTACAGCGATATACATATATTCACATATAAAGTGTACATAATCTAGAGACATGAATAAACTATCTCAAAGGATAAGAGGTACAAAAGCTATTCCACAGAACTAGAAGTACAGCAAGCCAACAGGTAAAAACTTTCATTTCTTCTGGTGTAGGGAAACGGTCCCATTGGATAATTTGCACGCACTTGCTCCAGGAAAACTGGCTTCTCCCACTTGTGTCTGGTAACAAAAATGTCTTAGAACTCGCTTCTCGAAATGTTACTCGACCAACGGTCACGTGATTGCCGGAAAATCCCCCATAACTCTCCCAAAAGGGAGACCACTATGTTCAGTTCCCCAACATTTTTTATCACTTAGAGTATTCAGACTATTTTCTTCGTCTTTATTGTTTTATATCCACAACGTTTCGGCCGATTACAACAATAAAGACGAAGAAAATTGTTCGAATACTCCAAGTGATAGAAATTATCAAGGATCATCTCAGATATGTGGACAAATAATATCTATCTATCTATCTATCTATCTATCTATCTATCTTATTAGTTCGTTGGTTTTATGGCATGTCAACCCCTGTTGCATTATTTAACGTATAAATCACTTTAGGGACGGGCCTGTCTGACTTCAAAAAACTAATCATTTGTAAACAATTATAGTTTCAAAAACGAATTATTAATGCGAATAATTAGCCCACATTGTATGGTTTCAAGTATTCCTATCAATTATCTATTACGTGAATATATGTAAATGATTTGAAGTATTTCAAGCAGTTATAAGGCTTCAAATAACTAAACAGATTTTGAAAGACCGACCGATTAAGCGTAAACGTGTGTAATTCAGTATCCTCAAAAGCCAAGATTTTAATTCTAAATATTTTTTTTAATTTCAGAGGTATTTTCATTCATATCAAATGATCGTTCTCATGAAGTATGGCATGTTTAACCAAAGGTATTATCCGTAAGTATTGTTTATACTTAGTCTGGCTGTAATATTTATTTTGTTGAAAGTGTATATTATAGGTGAGAGCGCTTTAATTAAGCAGCGGTCGTGTCGATACAGCTGTATAAATACACTACATG
>OY757944.1:53481915-53511915 GCA_963585895.1 Sepioteuthis lessoniana | reverse complement strand
TGTCCACTCTGACTCGGTGTGGTAAAACTTAGAGGTCCTATCAATGTGGCAAATATAACTGTTTGACATTCAAACTAAATGAAAACAGATGACATATGCAAAATCAATTTTTTAGATATAGAACTGCTTGATCATTTAACTATGTGTAAACGAATGACTGATGTTTAATCGAATTCTTATTGATACGTATCAATATTTGTAACCATTTATCTTTGTTAACTTACGCAAGATAAGATTAGAATAGAATAGTTTGATCATTTAATTGTGTGTATCTACAAAATATGTATACAAATATTTATTTGGTAAGTAAAAACAGGATTTGGCATTAAATAACCAACAATTGATGATATGCCATTAAACTAACCCAAAAAAGGGCGGGTAGTTAAAACTTAGACAATCTGGAACAGAAATTTATACAAAATTATTAAACATAAAGTATGATTCGATTCAATGCTTTTATTTAGATAAATCTCATATTCGTTTGAAATTATACTCTATAGTTTACTATATATATGATAATCTATATCACCCCTCATGGTCCTGATGATGGTTCAGTAGAACCGAAACGCTCTGATGTCGATTTTACTTCCCATTAAATCTCTCCTTCCACTTGGATTGCCTTTTTATCAATTTTTCACTACATATTGTCGGAGTAAAATCCATTATTTACTTCCACTCTATAGTTCTGTACTTGCGATCATCTGTTTGGATGGCTTTCTTTGTTTAATGGCATATCAACTTCTGTGTGTACTCTAAAGCCAAAACCATCCTGTCAAAGTACGGTAGATGTATTATTTAACCCATAGCTACAGGGTGTAAAAGAGTTTCATACCTTTCCCATGAGCTTCAGTATCAAACTTAACGTAATAGATTTACTGGAGTTGTAATACCTTTACTATGATGTCGCAGTTCAGCTGATTAACCTTTACGCCACGGTGGACTATCCCATTTATATTGTAATAGCTAGAAAGTATCATAAGGTAAAATATCACAGTACATAATATTATAGTTTTTGATATGTAAGTAAATAGCAAGGAATATTTCTGGTTGTCACATTGTAGAATTTTACTGCAAAATCATCGCAAACACATTTATCCATGAAGATTAATACAAAAACGAATCCTAAAGCAAATTCGTCCATGTATAAACGTATAAAAGGATATTTTAACAAACAATCTTGCAAACTCACATTTAAGTACATACATACATACATCCAGTGTTGCCCAATCGGTTGGGGTTGCAGAATACACCGACTGCACTTCTGCAGACGGGTAAGACCTCACCAATGAGTGTCCTCGATATGACACTAAACAATCTGATAGTGAGGTTCCAGTGATGCTGTAGCTTTGAGGAATGCGGAGTACCCCATCATTGTCATTGCTCCCAGGTCCATTCTGGCACGGAATGGTAACACCTGATAGGGGCCTATTTATGGGTTAAATAGAATTAACTGCTTACTTATGCTAAACTGAATTGTTTGAATTAGAATTGTTTGACTAAACTGATTAGCTTCAAATAGAAATGTTTTCACAATTAAACCGTACTTACATTTAAGCTGTGTGCTTATGGTAAATTGAATTGCTTGAAATGGAACTATCTTTGACATTGAAAATGTACTTACACTAAACTGAATTGTTTAATATAGAATAGTTTTGATATTTAACTGTGTGCAAACTAAACCTGAACTTATACTACACTGAATTATCTGAATTAGAACTGTTTGACTAAACTGAATAACTTGAGTAGAAATATTTTTCACAATTAGACAGTACTTACATTTCAACTGCGTACTTATGCTAAACTGAATTGTTTGAATTAGAACTATTTTCATAAAAATGGATATGCCATTAAAAAACATTAAAAGTTTGATATGCCCAACCAACCAACCAACCAACCCATACAGCGGCGTTCTAATGTCTAATATGGTGGACAGAGATATCGTAGTTAGCGAGTTCGAATCCCATTGGCTTTTATGCTAACTTTTGGATTAAGACTCTTGGGAAAGGTTTTAAATCCTCTTATGTTTCTCTGCTAATAAGTTAAAAAGTAGCAATACTTTTCTATAAGGATGGCTTGACATTAAATTAGCCAGAATAAAGACGAGATATAAATTCAACATCACTTCCTTTAGCCTCGGTATAACAATATATACTTGATCTAGCATCACCGTGCTTACCAGTCACCATTCCAAGGCACTGGGTACTTAACGGAGTATATAATATAACGAGTTCTAAACCCATCACCGAAATCGTAGACATTGGTGAGGATCGAACTCAATGCATAATAGTAAATGATTTTCAAAACTAGCTTGTTTAATCATCTGACTGTGATGACGTTCCTCCTGGTATAAACTTTCGTTATGATTTTTGTTTAACAGTAACAATGTCTGCAGTTGGAGAGTTCAGTAAAGACATTGTAGTTGTCGGTGATTAGGCTGCGCACTTGGAGAAGATCGAACTCACAACATAATAGTAATTGATCTCCGAAACTTGCTTGTTTAATCATCTGACTGTGATGACGTTCCCCCAAGTATAAACTTTCGTTATGATTTTGTTCAACAGTAACAATGTCTGCTGTTGGAGATTTCAGTAAAGACATTGTAGTTGTCGGTGATTAGGCTGCACACTTGGAGAGGATCGAACTCACAACATAATAGTAATTGATCTCCGAAACTAGCTTGTTTAATCATCTGACTGTGATGACGTTCCCCCAAGTATAAACTTTCGTTATGATTTTGTTCAACAGTAACAATGTCTGCTGTTGGAGATTTCAGTAAAGACATTGTAGTTGTCGGTGATTAGGCTACACACTTGGAGAGGATCGAACTCACTACATTATAGTAATTGATCTCCGAAACTAGCTTGTTTAATCCTCTGACTGTGATGACGTTCCCCCCTGGTATAAACTTTCGTTATGATTTTTGTTCAACAGTCACAATGTCTGCAGTTGGAGATTTCAGTAAAGACATTCAATTTTGCCTAATTGTTTACGTCTGATTTTTATTTCTTTTTACAGCGAGAAACAAAATTTACTTTGATAAACCAAACTCCTCGGAGACAGAATGATGTAGGTTAATTTTTTTTTCCCCAGTCTTTTATCCATCCACGAATCTCGTGAAGCCAACATTTCAAAACGATCAATGGGTGATATGTGAAACTTTATCAGTGCCACGAGCATTTTTGATTTGGTTGAAGTTCTAAAGTTTTTAAACTAGAAATCGTTTTACTTTTTGACTATCTCTCTTTCTCTCTCTCGCTCTCTCTCTCTCTCTTTTCTTCTCTCTTTTCTTCTCTTTCCCTTTCTCTTCTTTCTCTTTTCTTCTCTTTCCCTCTTTCTTTTTCTCTCTCTCATAACCTTTTGAAGAGGAGACAGTACACTGCCAAATAAGTAAAGAAAATATATGGAAAACATAATATTCTCATGCCGTATTTGGTAATATTAACAGCATAACATTCAATTTAATATTATATTTTTAAAGTTTTTTCACTGTGATAGTATAGTATGCAAATATTTTGGTGGGGTTAATTTTGTATTATGTAAATTATTGTGTGTGTGAGATATGCTAACTTTTTGAGCGTGTGATATATTATGAATTTTTTTGTTTTTTCGTTCAGTTTTTTAGACTATTCTCTTTATCTTTATTGTTATATTCCCATTGTTTCGGCTGATATATCTTCGAGCCTTCTTCAGGTGTTTGTCGAACTAGGGAGACTACAGGGAACTTCGAACCACGTCCTTTATTTAATTCACGGGGTCGCTTTTTCTGGTTCTGTTAGCCATAACCTGTACAAGGGCTAACTATTCCTGTATTGTTACTCGCTTACAGTCTGGATTGAACTTGCAACCTCCCAATGATTGCCTCTTTTTGAAGCTTAGAGAACCAACGCCTATAACCGTTACGCTATGTGTCCCGTATATCAAGCTCTTAAACCCGGTTATTTTTATAGTGATTTAAAAAGTAGTGGGTGACCGTGACCCGAAGTATCCCTTTTCGATAGCTTTTACACCAAGATGTAGGGGAAGACGCGACTTCTTCCCTTGTATCGCCCCACTTTACCTTATAAGGCTGATTGTTAAGAAAGAATGCTTCAAGTTCTATTTTTTGAGTCTTTTGTATGATTCGACCAGGGATTGAACCAAGGTCTCGCGGGCCATTGATGAACACTAAAACCGTTATGCCAATGGACCAGTTTATAGTCATATTCAATAACGTCAGTTTTTATTAAAGTTGAATATTATATTATTATAATTTCTTGAAAGAACTTTACATAGAGGTTTTTTTTTTGCGCAATGTTCTATAGAAGAGAGAACACCAATGTATTTTTTTTTTTCGTGTGATCTTTTTATGTAGAATTTTTTCTCTGAGATTATAATATTAATGTAATTTTTATGTGATATTATATCATGTGTTTTTTGTTTTTTTTAGAGTGGAGTATTATGCAGGATTTTTTTTTCTGTGTGATATTATATTTCACAGAGTTTGTTTTTGTGTGAAACTGAAGCAATTCGAATTTTTTACGGTGTGATATAATAGGATGTTCATTTTTTGAGCGTCTCATCACCCGAAAAAGACATCGACACACGACTGACGAAGGCATGGACGGCTATCGATAGGCTCTCGATCATATGGAAGTTGGACCTAACCGATAAAATGAAACGCAGTTTCTTCCAGGCAGCAGTTGTGTCGATACTGCTATATAGATGCACTACATGGACGCTAACTAAGCGGCTGGAGAGGAAACTAGACGGAAATTAAAAAAGAATGTTGAGAGCAGTATTGAAAAGTCCTGGCGACAACACCCCACGAGACACCAACTATACGGACACTTGCCCCCCCCCATCACGAAAACTATACAAGTTAGACGAACCAGACACGCGGGACACTGCTGGAGAAGCAAGGACGAGCTCATAAGCGATGTACTCCTGTGGACCCCCACATATGGATGTGCAAAAGCAGGACGACCAGCACGAACTTACAGCAACTATGTGAGGACACAGGATGTAACCCTGAGGACCTGCCGGAGGCGATGAATGATAGGGAGAAGTGGCGAGAGAGGGTCAGGGATTTCCGTGCTGGTGGCGCGACATGATGATGATAATAATGTAAAAATTTCGAGGAGATATAATATTATGCGGCATTATTTTGTCGTATGATATAACATTATGTAGACATTTTTCGCCGAATGGAATTTGAAGTAGGTTGGTCGTGCGTTCAGTGTGGTATGTTTAGTAGTTGCGACTTCTATTAGGAGACACAAACTGTCGCTTAGCCCAGGATTTGACAATCACATGTTTTACCTTTCTAGCATCCGTGGGAATCAAGACATTTCAATATCAGTGGTAACAGATGAGTGAAAGAATTTCTCTTTTGACTCCAGAGGTGTCGTTCTTTCAGGCATGAGCAGATTTTGTTTTGCCTTCTTGAATCTGTTATTTTTTAAATAAAAAAAAAAAGATTAATCCCCACTCTTGCTTAACTATCATAAAATTGAACTAATTTGTTTGTTTACATTTTTATTGCATTAAAATTTTTCGCGCAACTGTTTCTGCTGATTAAAAATTTCTGCAGCAGTAGTATAACTGTTTAAGTCATAAATACACTTTGTCTTTCACATAGTGTCGCATCCACATACAGAACATTTACACTCACAAAATATCGTTTTATTTTAAGTTAGCAATTAGTGCATTCTTGAATCTTAAGTATCTCTATTAAAAATATCTACACTCAGACAAAAGTATCTTCGTTAATAAGAAAAAGCTTCCTAAATTCTGTTTTTCAGCAAACTTTTCATTTAATTCAAAGGAAAAAAAATTTATAAATTCGTAAGATATGTAGAATTCTTTGTGCGGTAATATAGTATGTCGGATTTTTTTACTATATGGTATCATGTGAAATATTTTGGGGTATGTTAAATTATATAAAATTATTTTTTGTGTAAAATAAAATTTTATATAAAATGTATATAAAATTTTTGACAATTGGATATTCAAAAATGAAAAAAAAACTTATTCGTATTTCATTATGTAAAATTATTTTTACAGCCTGATAATGATATAGATTTTTGTGTCATACTTCAATAAGTAGAACTTGTTTTTAAATATTTTTATTAAGGCCACGGATATTTCTTTACCGATTGTAGAATATAAAAATGCCAATTCAAAGATGCCAAAAACCTCAATTTTTTTTTTTTTTCATATTTTTATATTTGCTTTATTTTCTTATCTGAAAGACCCCTAAAAGACAGCTGTTCTTTCTAGTGCTGAAACATTCGATAAAAAATAGAACTGTAGGCTATTTTATTTTATTTTTCTTTATTTTCATATTCTATCATTATCATCATGTCGAGCCATCAGCATTGATATCTGACCCTCTCTCCCCACCCCTCCCTAGCATCCATTGCTTCCGGCAGGTCTTCAGGGCTACATCCCGTATCGACAGAGATGCTGTATGTAGGTTCGAGCTGATCGTCCTGCCTTTGCGCGTCCATGTGAAGGAGTCCACAGGAGTCCATCACTTATGATCTCGTCCCTACTTCTCCAGCAGTGTCCAGCATGTCTGGTTCGTTTAATTTTGATAGTTTTCGTGATGGGTGGTAGGTGGCCGTACAGCTGCTGCTTTGTGGGGTGCTGCCTCTAGGACTTGTTCAATAATGCTAGCAGCATTCTTGTGTATCATATTATATAATTTGTTTTATTTTCTTATTTAAAAAGATAATTCATTAATCCCTTTCAACATCACATCCATTCCCAATTATTGGAGCTACCTGACTACTATATTTGCATGTCTATAGGGATTATTGAAGTATTTATTTGCGTGCGCGTGCGTGTATGTGTGTTAATGTATGTACTTGCACATGCGCATATTACTTCTTTGTGAAGTAGTGGTTGTCAGGATTTTTGCTAATCGTACTGAACGTGTGACTGTTCTTTGGTTGTTGTTTTTTGTCAAGTAAGTTTCAAATTAGTTTGGACTTGGCTCTGTTCACTGAATTTAGAGTTTTGTCGCTGACAACAGTCGTCCTTCAATGAGACATCTTTGTAATTCTACAAGTACGTAAACTAGAAACATTATGACATAAGTAAAATCAAACGTCAATAAATAGGAATAATAAGCTTTCTCATCAGCATTTAAATTCTAATTATCAATGTTTTTTTTTTCATCTTGTTTCGTTTGCGTGTTTCGCAGTAAATTATTCTCAACATGGTATCCGATTTTGGTAATGTTTGAGTAAGAATAAATGACCAGACAAAAATATTACGATTATGAGAATATAATATGGTGCCTCAACACCCCCCCACACACACAGTGCGTGTAGTTGGGCAGCAGTCCTTCATTTAAACATGTTTGATTAAATAATAAAGACACATTTTGCCTATATAAGTTTTATTAGGATCCTTTCAAGCTTCATGACAAGTGCTTTGGCTTTAGGTTGGAGTTGCTAGATGAATTTACCGAAATTGTCCCGAGTGCTTTCAGACCCTTCATAGGTCATCATCAAGGATCTTTTCCATGTGTAAACGGTGTTTTTTTTTACGTTTTTATGTTTTTAGAAATTGCCAAAATTACGTAAATGGATTGTTGGATTAAACTGATATACTGATGATATCGAACGAATTTAAAACAGAACGCTGTCGACGGAAATAGAATATTAACAAAACAAATAGATTATTTAAAAAAAGACTAAACGCATTTCAAAACATTGTAGCTATTTTCAAAGGCAACTCTATTAATTCTAGTTTATTCTTTTCATATGTTGGGCTTCTAGGATATATATATAAATATATATATATATGTGTGTGTGTGTGTGTGTGTGTGTGTGTGTGTGTGTGTGTGTGTGTGTGTGTGTGTATGTTTGTATAAATAAAGACTCACTTTATTAGTTGAATGACCCTTCGATATATATATATATATATATATATATATATATATATATATATATATATATATATATATAGGTCATTCATATAATAAAGTGTATCTTGCCCAAGGTATTGGCAATTAGAAGACTTGATTACACTTGCAGCTTTTCCAAGAAAATCAATAATGGTAACTCCTGTCATCTCCAGGAAGAGTGTTGGTATGCCAGGAACATATTCTTTACAGTTTAATCAGTGTGTTTTCACGCCATGAGCAGTTATTTTCCCTAGTGTAAGCATTTGGGTTGTGGAGTATTTATGATCAGTACTTCATTTTATTCTTTGTTTTAGTCTACAGTTTTCTTTTTGTATTTTATTACTGATTTTATCTTGCTTTAGCATCTTAGTATTCGTTTTATTTTTATCATAATATTTATTCATTTATGAATCTCCTCTGTCTCTGTCTCTGTTTGTCTCTCTCTCTCACTCCCTGTCTCGTTCATATATATATATATATATATATATATATATATACGTATGTATGGGCGCTTATGGTTTAATAGGAACCATAGAAGGAAATAAATACGGAGATATATTACCCATTTATGAATCTCCGCCCTCTCTCTCTCTCTCTCTCTCACGCTCTCTGTCTGTCTGTCTGTCTGTCTGTCTGTCTCTCTCTCTCTCTCTCTCTATATATATATATATATATATATATACTGGATCACTGCATGAGCAATCTTTATTATCCTTTCATCAAGATATATGTATCTTTATTATCATTTTATGAAGATAAATATATATATATATATATATATTACTAACTTATATATATATATATATACATATATATACATATATTACTAACTTGATATATATATATATATATATATATATTACTAACTTATATATATATATATATATATATATATATATATACTCCCTACCCCCGTATGGTTGAGTTCTCTGGCGAAAAAGTAATCGTGTTGCCATAAGCGTTCATTGCGGGCCTCTTCGTATATGAATTGAGGTCTCGGCAGGCGTTGAACGGATGTATGTAAACAATAGTAATTGTGATTCATAACCGTTTAAAATTTGCTTCGCAGCTAATGGCTCCTCGTAGCTGAATGGTTAGAGGCTTTTGGTTTGGCGTTTGAGTCAACTGGGTTTCGGTCCCAGCTACGGGAAGCTACTGTCTAGCTACACTGATGAGTTCTGTCTGTGGATGACTATATATAAATATACATATATATATAACTTAGTATTATCCAGTCAGCATCCGAAAACAGTGCGTGTGGATTATTCGTGTATACAATATATGAGGAATATCATATAAATCTATGTGAGTGTTACATCTCTTTTTCCTTCCAGGTTTACAAAACAAAACTCACATACAAAGCATTTTTAGTGCATGAAACTCATATCTTGTTAAATTGTCATTACAAATTTATTTTGCCGGAGAATATAGTTATAGTCTTCGTCTCGTCAGATCACTTTTAAATGTTAGACTTGAGATTGCAGAACAGCAAATGTGGATTACAGTTTATATGTATATGGGGAAAAAAAGAAAAAGAATTAAGACCTATATAAATTTAAAATTCTCAGAGGAGGGCAAATGGGAGTCAAAACAATAAGTTGTTAGAAATATTAAGAAACAAGAACAGGAATTTTCTGTAAAAGATCTCATCCCAATTTGAGCACATGCCAGGTCTTCCATAGCAGCTGGAATCTTCTGAATAATCTAAGCTTGTAAACTAAATGATTTTCCCCATATATTCTTTGTTCACTTCTAATACATATGTTAATTCTCGTATATATATATATATATATATATATTAGATGTTGCCCATTCATATTTGACGAGTTGTGGAGGCTGTATTTGTTGTTTCCGTTTTTCCCGATTTGGACATTCATGTCTCTGCTAATGACTAACATGTTGTGTTTCGGGATGCTACACACTAATGAGAATAACTCATCGTAGAAGGTGACTAGTTCAGTTTCTTCACTAACATTGGTAGGGTCGTAGCAGGAGATGATTGTTACTCTGGAGTTGCCGTTAAAAGTAGCTGCCATCATTGTAGGTTTTATTTTCTCAATGCTATTTAGCGTTTTTAATGCTCTAGGTCCTATAAGTAATCCTACCCCTCCTACTGCGGCGTTGACAGAGTTTTTCCATGCCGATACAGTGACGAGCGACCACCCATTACTAGTTTCGTGATATTTGATATCTTCGGTGTGCGTGTATCTGTGTTCTTGTATGCATATTATGTCAATCTTATGTTCTACGGCCGATGCGATTAGCTCTGGTAGTTGTCCTATTCTATTTAAGGTTCTTATGTTAAATGTCGCTATTTGTAGTGTTTGATTGCATTTTAGTAGTTTTGATCGTTTGAGCTCTGAAGCTGATTTTTCGAACACTGAGTCCAGAGCTCCAACCTCAGCAGGACGAATCCCTTTTTTACCCGCGCGAAGAGCGATGCGGTTTGTGAATGTGGTTTGAGTGTGGGTCATGGTTATCTTTCGATGGCTGTTTTATTCTCTTCTATAGAAGCCACTCTTATAGAGGAGCAGCAGTAGTTCCCCGATCGAACTAACGATCCTGAGCGTAAAGTCATCAAACTCGCGTCCAAGACCTGTTTAGTTTTGGTCGCCCATGGGTTTATTCAAATACCTTTACGTACATCATGCTGCTTCCCATGTGTACGTAAAAAAAAGGGGGGAATTTTGATTTAGTTTTAAGTTTTGACTTAGTTAAAGTCAGAGATTAAGGTACTTTCGTCAGACTTTCACTGGTACTGAATTTCTTTTTTTTTTTTTTTTGGCGGTATTGGGACATTTTCCTAGGCTTTTTAGTTTTTCTTTTATACTACCGTTGGAAACCGAGGAGGCTTTAAGAATTATAGAGCTTTTACACATGAAAATAATTTTTTTTGTGTGTGTGTTTTAGGCTTTTACTTTTTCTTCTAACCTACTGTTAGGGCTTTAAGAATTTTTAAATTATAGAAGAGATTCAAAAACGATTTGCCGTGTTCGCTGACATTTGGACAGAGTCATATATTCAATTTGGCTTTATAGTAAAGTAAGCGTGTCTTTACATTAAGCATGCCTCAATACAAACTACCAAAAATGGGAGGGCAAACTATGGACATACGGGTACGTGAACAATACTAAAGCTCAGATGAACTACGTCCTTATAAACAAGAAATGGAAAAATAGTGCAATGAATTGCGAGGCATACTCCTCTTTCGAGGGTGTGTCCACCGATCACCGAATAGTCACGGCGAAAATACGGTTAAGCCTACGAAAAAACGCCAAACTAACAGCGACCACCAAACACTATGACTGGGCCCTTTTGAAAAACAGAGATATAAGAGATAAATATGTATTAGAATTAAGAAACAGATTCGAAACACTACAAGAAAAGACGGAAAAAAGTACACCAAACGACGATTATGAAAATTTCGTCAATGCGCACCTCGAGGCAGCAGCGAAATGCATTCCAATAAAACTCAAAACTAAATATAGAATCCCATGGGAAACTTTAGTGGTGAGAGAAAAACGTGCACTAGTGAAAACAGCCTCAAAAAACTATCGGAAAAACCCAACAAACACAAATGCCTTAAAACTAAAACTGGCACAATATCAATTAGCAGGCATATATATAAAGGAACAGACAGAGTACATTCAAAATCAGATAAGATTAGAGACTCGGTGGAAGAAAGACAATCTAGGATAGCCTGGCAAACAATAAACGAAGTGAGTAGAAGAAAGAACACAGCCAAAGCAAAACTGAAAACAGCAAACCAACAAGAAAGAATAAAACTGTGGAAACAGCACTTCGAAAACCTACTAGGAAACCCACCGAAAATAACACATGAACCAATCACCAGAATAATTAGTAAACAATTAGACATTAAACTAGGAACGTTCACACAAGAAGAACTCGACACGGTTCTCAGAAAAATTAAAAATAGGAAAGCTTCAGGGCTGGACGATATTCCTCCAGAAGTATGGAAGACCAGACAATTCGACGACATACTGCTCCGACACTGCAACGCAGTATGCAATCAAAATCCGATAGATAGATGGATGAAGGGATGCATACTCCCCTTCCCTAAAAAGGGGGACCTCGGATTAGCCAAAAACTACCGAGGCATAACACTTACATCCATAGCAGCCAAAATCTACAATGCCCTACTACGAAACCGCATAGAACCCAAAATCGACAATATACCTAGGAAAAACCAAAATGGCTTCCTAAGAAATAGATCCACGACCTCACAAATATTAACCATCCGTAGAATCCTTGAAGGTGTACGGGCAAAAAAACTACAATCGACATTAATATTTGTTGACTTTACCAAGGCTTTCGATTCCATTCACAGAGGAAAGATGGAACAAATCCTACTAGCGTACGGCATACCTAAAGAAACCGTAGCGGCAATAACGATTCTCTATAGAAACACCAAAGTAAAAGTACGATCACCAGATGGAGACACAGAATACTTCGACATTGTAGCAAGAGTACAACAAGGGGACATGCTGGCTCCGTACCTCTTTATCATTTGTTTCGACTGCGTACTTAGAACATCGATTGACAAAATCAGAGAGAATGGCTTCGAGCTGACAAAGAAAAGAAGCAGAAGTTACCCCGCAACAACAATTACCAACCCCGACTACGCCGATGACATAGCGATACTGGCAAATACACCCGACCAAGCCGAAACACTACTGCATAGTTTGGAACGAGCAGCCGCAGGCATAGGCCTCTATATTAATGCACACAAAACGGAATATATGTGCTATAATCAAACGGGGGACATCTCCACTCTAGAAGGAACCCCTCTTAAACTAGTAGAGAAATTCACTTACCTAAGAAGCAGCGTCGAATCAACCGAAAAGGACATCGAAACAAGGTTAATAAAAGCATGGACAGCTATCAATAGGCTATCGATTATATGGAAATCAGACCTAACCGATAAAATGAAACGCAGTTTCTTCCAGGCAGCGGTCACATCGATACTGCTATATGGCTGCACTACATGGACGCTAACAAAACGGCTGGAAAATAAGCTAGACTGCGTGCAATCTTGAACAAGTCTTGGCGGCAACACCCCACAAGACACAAATTGTACGGCCACCTGCCCCCTATCACGAAAACTATTCAAGTTAGACGAACCAGACATGCAGGATGCTGCTGGAGAAGCAGGGACGAACTCATAAGAGATGTACTCCTATGGACCCCCACACATGGCCGTACAAAAGCAGGACAACTAGCTCGAACATACCTTCAGCAGCTATGTGAGGATACGGGATGTTGTCCTGAAGACCTACCTAGGGCGATGAACGATAGGGAGGAGTGGCGAGAGAGGCTCAGGGATATCCGTGCCACCAGCGTGAGATGGTGATGATGATGATGATATATATACGTTAACTTTTGAAGCTTTATATATATGTATATATATGGTGACATATATGGTGTATATTGGATACATGCTATTTTCTGTTATAACTCTAGTTTATGTTTGCCATTTTGCCTGATCTTTGGTAAGTAATATCTCGTAAAGTTGTTTTAGTTGTATGTGGAAGGAAAATTAAAAACTCATTGTTCAATCATTCTTTTTTTTCAAAGTTCAAAACTACCCTGTGTAAAAGTATTGGATACATGACACATTTTCTAATTTCCAATGGAAAATTTGTATTTTAAAAGACTTTAAATATTCAAATTTTCGATTGTATTGGAATGTTATCTCTGGCCAATCAGAGAAGCACACAATTTTTTACAATATAGTCTACTAATCAGCTGACTCTTTGAGATGTATTTTGCAATTCAAGGATTAAAAAGGGAAAAACTTAAAGAATTATCCCGAGATATGCGAGATTGAATCATTGAACGTCACAAAGGAGGACTAGGTTACCGAAAAATTAATAAAGAAATGAATGTAGCACTAAGTACAGTAGGAAAGTATAAGAAGTATGGCAACGGCACAGCTAACCTTCCAAGAAATAGAAGACCAAGAAATATAAATGAGTGTGCTTCGAGGTGGATCAGCAGAAATGTGCAAATAAACCTCTTCATTACTCGTTCTGAAATTAAAACTGATCTTGAGTGTGCTGGAATTAATGTAAGTAAGGATACCATCAGCAGAGCACTTTATCGTACAGTCTTTCATTCAAGATCACTTAGAAAGGTGCCTTTACTGAAAACCAAACATCTCAAAGACCGATGAAAGTTAGTCGAAATTTATGAAAAGAAGGGTATGCAGTTTTGGTCTCATTTATGGGCCGAATAGATCTGTTTAAAAATATTAAAATTAAGTTGTAAATAATCCAGTTGCAATGATGGCTGATTGTACTATTTACCAACCCCTCCGCTCGGGCAGGATATGACACAAGGTCAATTTTTAAGCGGAGTTTAACAGGTTTGAATTCAGAGTTTTCCTTCTCCTAGACTAGTTGCCTCAACAAGGCTGAAGAACCTAGTCTGTCCTACTATTTACCCATAGCTGGAGGGGGAATAAGGGGGTTCATACCTTTCCCAAGGGTATTTGCCCGAAAGTGAACATAATAGCGCGACTGGAGTACGAACTCGCGTACTACGATTCCGCAGTTCATCGCTTTAACCATTACACCACGAGGACACCCCCTTGATGGTTGATTGTATTAATTATCTTATTATCTGGTTTGGTTTATCTGCGAGTTTTTCAATTAGCTGTTAAGCTAGCTAATATTTTGAGTGGAAATGTAAGAAAAATTGGTAAGTTTAAGCGAGTGCACCAGTGACCAACACAGGAAGACCAAATGTAAGCAAACTGGATTCATATCTTGTCATTGGAGAAATGAATTCTGAATTTGGAGAGACATGTGAGATGACCCAGTTACTTAGTGTGGTGTCATCACAATGACAATATCCTGAATTTAGATATATAAAAATAAGGGAATATTGAAAAAGTTGTCGGTTGTTAGTTGAGATTAGACGTCAGTCACGGCAGGGGGTGTCTCTTTGAGTCTGTGTCCATAGACCTTTAACATTTTCTCTTTTTCTCGTCCTTCTGAAAGAAGTCTGAACGTCAGACAGTATATCTGGATATTAAAGCGCCAATTTTCGATAAAAATATTAGCCATATTGTTGTTACGTGCATCTATTGGAACGTATTGACGTTGTTGTTACGTGCAATATTGGACATATTGTTGTTACAATCATCTATTGGAACGTATTGACGTTGTTGTTACTTGCACTATTGGCCATATTGTTGTTACAATCATTTATTGGAACGTATTGACGTTGTTGTTACGTGCAATATTGGCCATATTGTTGTTACGTGCATCTATTGGAACGTATTGACGTTGTTGTTACTTGCAATATTGGCCATATTGTTGTTACAATCATTTATTGGAACGTATTGACGTTGTTGCTACGTGCAATATTGGCCATATTGTTGTTACAATCATTTATTGGAACGTATTGACGTTGTTGTTACGTGCAATATTGGCCATATTGTTGTTACAATCATTTATTGGAACGTATTGACGTTGTTGTTACGTGCAATATTGGCCATATTGTTGTTACAATCATTTATTGGAACGTATTGACGTTGTTGTTACTTGCACTATTGGCCATGTTGTTGTTACAATCATTTATTGGAAAGTATTGACGTTGTTGTTACGTGCAATATTGGCCATATTGTTGTTACGTGCATCTATTGGAACGTATTGACGTTGTTGTTACTTGCAATATTGGCCATATTGTTGTTACAATCATTTATTGGAACGTATTGACGTTGTTGCTACGTGCACTATTGGCCATATTGTTGTTACAATCATTTATTGGAACGTATTGACGTTGTTGTTACGTGCAATATTGGCCATATTGTTGTTACAATCATTTATTGGAACGTATTGACGTTGTTGCTACGTGCACTATTGGCCATATTGTTGTTACAATCATTTATTGGAACGTATTGACGTTGTTGTTACTTGCAATATTGGCCATATTGTTGTTACAATCATTTATTGGAACGTATTGACGTTGTTGTTACGTGCAATATTGGCCATATTGTTGTTACAATCATTTATTGGAACGTATTGACGTTGTTGCTACGTGCACTATTGGCCATATTGTTGTTACAATCATTTATTGGAACGTATTGACGTTGTTGTTACGTGCACTATTGGCCATATTGTTGTTACAATCATCTATTGGAACGTATTGATGTTGTTGTTACGTGCACTATTGGCCATATTGTTGTTACAATCATTTATTGGAACGTATTGACGGTGTTGTTACGTGCAATATTGGCCATATTGTTGTTACAATCATTTATTGGAACGTATTGACGTTGTTGTTACGTGCAATATTGGCCATATTGTTGTTACAATCATTTATGGGAACGTATTGACGTTGTTGTTACTTGCACTATTGGCCATATTGTTGTTACAATCATTTATTGGAACGTATTGACGTTGTTGTTACGTGCAATATTGGCCATATTGTTGTTACGTGCATCTATTGGAACGTATTGACGTTGTTGTTACTTGCAATATTGGCCATATTGTTGTTACAATCATTTATTGGAACGTATTGACGTTGTTGTTACGTGCAATATTGGCCATATTGTTGTTACAATCATTTATTGGAACGTATTGACGTTGTTGTTACTTGCACTATTGGCCATATTGTTGTTACAATCATTTATTGGAACGTATTGACGTTGTTGTTACGTGCAATATTGGCCATATTGTTGTTACGTGCATCTATTGGAACGTATTGACGTTGTTGTTACTTGCAATATTGGCCATATTGTTGTTACAATCATTTATTGGAACGTATTGACGTTGTTGCTACGTGCACTATTGGCCATATTGTTGTTACAATCATTTATTGGAACGTATTGACGTTGTTGCTCCGTGCACTATTGGCCATATAGTTGTTACAATCATTTATTGGAACGTATTGACGTTGTTGCTACGTGCACTATTGGCCATATTGTTGTTACAATCATTTATTGGAACGTATTGACGTTGTTGTTACTTGCAATATTGGCCATATTGTTGTTACAATCATTTATTGGAACGTATTGACGTTGTTGTTACGTGCAATATTGGCCATATTGTTGTTACAATCATTTATTGGAACGTATTGACGTTGTTGCTACGTGCACTATTGGCCATATTGTTGTTACAATCATTTATTGGAACGTATTGACGTTGTTGTTACGTGCACTATTGGCCATATTGTTGTTACAATCATCTATTGGAACGTATTGACGTTGTTGTTACGTGCAATATTGGCCATATTGTTGTTACAATCATTTATTGGAACGTATTGACGTTGTTGCTACGTGCACTATTGGCCATATTGTTGTTACAATCATTTATTGGAACGTATTGACGTTGTTGTTACGTGCACTATTGGCCATATTGTTGTTACAATCATTTATTGGAACGTATTGACGGTGTTGTTACGTGCAATATTGGCCATATTGTTGTTACAATCATTTATTGGAACGTATTGACGTTGTTGTTACGTGCAATATTGGCCATATTGTTGTTACAATCATTTATTGGAACGTATTGACGTTGTTGTTACGTGCAATATTGGCCATATTGTTGTTACAATCATTTATTGGAACGTATTGACGTTGTTGTTACGTGCAATATTGGCCATATTGTTGTTACAATAATTTATTGGAACGTATTGACGGTGTTGTTACGTGCAATATTGGCCATATTGTTGTTACAATCATTTATTGGAACGTATTGACGTTGTTGTTACGTGCAATATTGGCCATATTGTTGTTACAATCATTTATTGGAACGTATTGACGTTGTTGTTACGTGCACTATTGGCCATATTGCTGTTACAATCATCTATTGGAACGTATTGATGTTGTTGTTACGTGCACTATTGGCCATATTGTTGTTACAATCATTTATTGGAACGTATTGACGTTGTTGTTACGTGCACTATTGGCCATATTGTTGTTACAATCATCTATTGGAACGTATTGATGTTGTTGTTACGTGCACTATTGGCCATATTGTTGTTACAATCATTTATTGGAACGTATTGACGGTGTTGTTACGTGCAATATTGGCCATATTGTTGTTACAATCATTTATTGGAACGTATTGACGTTGTTGTTACGTGCAATATTGGCCATATTGTTGTTACAATCATTTATTGGAACGTATTGACGTTGTTGTTACGTGCAATATTGGCCATATTGTTGTTACAATCATTTATTGGAACGTATTGACGTTGTTGTTACGTGCACTATTGGCCATATTGTTGTTACAATAATTTATTGGAACGTATTGACGGTGTTGTTACGTGCAATATTGGCCATATTGTTGTTACAATCATTTATTGGAACGTATTGACGTTGTTGTTACGTGCAATATTGGCCATATTGTTGTTACAATCATTTATTGGAACGTATTGACGTTGTTGTTACGTGCAATATTGGCCATATTGTTGTTACGTGCATCTATTGGAACGTATTGACGTTGTTCTTACGTGCACTATTGGCCATATTGTTGTTACAATCATCTATTGGAACGTATTGATGTTGTTGTTACGTGCACTATTGGCCATATTGTTGTTACAATCATTTATTGGAACGTATTGACGTTGTTGTTACGTGCACTATTGGCCATATTGTTGTTACAATCATCTATTGGAACGTATTGATGTTGTTGTTACGTGCACTATTGGCCATATTGTTGTTACAATCATTTATTGGAACGTATTGACGGTGTTGTTACGTGCAATATTGGCCATATTGTTGTTACAATCATTTATTGGAACGTATTGACGTTGTTGTTACGTGCAATATTGGCCATATTGTTGTTACAATCATCTATTGGAACGTATTGACGTTGTTGTTACGTGCAATATTGGCCATATTGTTGTTACAATCATTTATTGGAACGTATTGACGTTGTTGTTACGTGCACTATTGGCCATATTGTTGTTACAATCATTTATTGTAACGTATTGACGTTGTTGTTACGTGCACTATTGGCCATATTGTTGTTACAATCATTTATTGGAACGTATTGACGTTGTTGTTACGTGCACTATTGGCCATATTGTTGTTACAATCATTTATTGGAACGTATTGACGTTGTTGTTACGTGCACTATTGGCCATATTGTTGTTACAATCATCTATTGGAACGTATTGACGTTGTTGTTACGTGCAATATTGGCCATATTGTTGTTACAATCATTTATTGGAACGTATTGACGTTGTTGTTACGTGCAATATTGGCCATATTGTTGTTACAATCATCTATTGGAACGTATTGACGTTGTTGTTACGTGCAATATTGGCCATATCATTGTTACAATTATTTATTGGAACGTATTGACGTTGCAATAAATGATTGTTTATTGCTGACGGAGAGTTTTTGTTTTTGAGTTGCCAACACGCAGGCAAATTAGTTCCAACTAATCACACCGACTGTTGGAAGATGTTCCGGATAGATTATTTCATTCCCTATCAAGGGATCTTTAAAAAAACAACGTGGACACAGAGAGGACTTATAAGCAAAAAAGCTGTAATCGTATTTGGCGCTGTTACCAGTAAAAGTACCAGATCAAGCGATTGGACCACATATGATACGGGATCAAGCCATAGAGTAATAAACGTTTGACACCGTAAAATTATGTGAGTTGTTTGTATTAACCATACTTACTTGACACTTAAAAAAAAAATTGTTTACTAAGTCATCTAAAACTATATGAATGATACACCGACAGCATCTCTGCAGAAGGGTAAGACACCACCCCCAATGAATGTCTTGATATGGTACAAAACAATTTGATGGTAAGGCATCCGTCCTAGAGCTTTGAGGAATACTGAATATTCCCCCATTGCCATTGATCCCCGCTCCACTTTGGTCTGGAGTTGTAGCACCTGATAGGGTTCTATGTATGGGTCAAATAGAACATTTTGTCATTTAAACTGTGTGCAAACAAATGACTTATGTTAAATTGAATCGTTAGAAGTAAAACTTTTTAACAAGTGAAGCTGTGTAAACAAAAAACCGTCCTATTGAATTATTAGTAATTCAGAGCAATACTTGGAACCATTTAACTGAGTGCAAACGAATGAGAAAAGTTAAATAGAATAATTAGTGTTCAATAGCAATACTTGAAACTTTATAACTTTTTACCTAAATTAAAATATTGGTATAACATAGCAATTCTTGGAACCATTTGACAGTGCAGATAGATGAATAGTGTTGAATAGATTAATTAATGTTAAATAGCAATACTAGTAACCACTTCCCCAGCTCCTCTGTACCTAGCAGTGTGTCTTACTCGTTCCCCAGGGTTGCTCAACCGGAGCCCCGGAGGCCGGGCTCTCTACTGGATGCTGTTTTCTCCACAGCATCATTTCTCCAACTCTTCTGATCCCTAAACTGATTGAATTTCCTGTGCACTGAGTTATATAATAGATCAACGCCCACTCAATCTCTTCCCATAAATGGCCAACTGAATATGTAACTTCCACCGTCTTTGGAATGGCATGTTTTGATCACCATCGAGCGGAAATAACTGTCATGGTCTTCACAGGTCATCCTCTTCCGGTGTATCAGTTTATGACTGTAACGTGGGATGTTAACCCTGTCCCACGCCAATGGAATATGCAACTTCTACCGTCTTTTAAATGGCATTTTTGACCGGGTTGGAGGTCAATATACAACAACAACACTAGTGAGTAATGGCATAAGTTTTGATATATTTAAAGATGAAATTATCTACAAACTATTCACTTGCATATCTGATATCCATATTCATCTAAATGTGTTTAAATGAATGACTGATGTTAAATTGTAACAATTACATAACAATACATTAAACGATTTAAATTGGTGCAAACAAATAATTCATTGTAAAGAGAATTATTCGTATTTGAAAGAAATACTCTAAACCATTTCACTGGGCACAAAAAATGAGCTCAATCTTGTTCGAATATATCATCCACAAAATGTGCTTCCAAATCATATATATTTAATGTATATGTATAAATAGGATTTGGCATTAGATAACCAAAAGTAGTTGATATTCCATAAAACCTTATTAAATCAAATCAAACTGAATTCCATACGAAAAAGTAGTGATTTTTATGCAAAAAATACATTCGGGAATCTTTAGTTTTTGTTTCTATATTTTTGAATTTATATATTAATCGGTGCGTTTGGGCTCTTTTAAAAATTACTTGAAGACAATTCCAGGTAAACCTATCTGACTTGTCGCTAAAATTTTGAATGATCAAAAGCCAAAAATTAAAAAAATCTTTTCCTGTCTAGAAATGTTAAAGATAATTTTTTTCACCAATTAGAATCATAGATAAATCGTCAACTTTTTAATTTAGTTTCGAGCCAATATGGGTTTTATAAAAATGGATTAAAATAATATTTCTTTAGTCGGGCTCTCAGTATTATTCTGTAATCTACACAAGAAGGAGTACTACCAGGGGACACGCTAGCCCCAGACCTCTTTATCATCTGTCTAGACTACGTGCTTAGAACTTCGATCGACAAAATCAGAGAAAATGGCTTCGAGGTGACAAAGAAAACAAGCAGAAGGTACCCCGCAAAAACAATTACCTACGCCGACTACGCCGATGACATAGCGTTACTGGCAAATACACCTAACCAAGCCGTAACACTGTACCATATTCGCAATTAACGGTGTGTGCGAAATGGACATATAATGTTCATTACGATAGTACATATAAAGAACATAGGAATCTCGGAATTCGAAAACACGTAACGATTTATTGTTCTGGTACGAAAACTTTTTATTAACTTTGAGTAAAAAGGTCTCGACGTAAGGAGGAGAGACACAATCTTCTATGCTGTCTTATTCATTTGGCCCCCAACTCATGCGGCCCCATTAGGGCGCACGTTCGCCTCGCGCCTACGAGCTCCAAAAGTCGATCCTTCTCGTTTGGCGTCTAGTACCCGACTCTTTCTCTCTTCAAATTCTCACACAAACCTCTGCGCGCTTCCGGTGCGTGAGGTCACCCGCGCCCTGTCACCGCGTTTCGTCTCTGACTATTATGACATCTGAGTGATTCATCCATCCGCCCGCGCGCAGCCGCGTTAACACCTGCTTCAATGTTACACCCAACCAACCCAGGAAAGGTTCTCAGTCTAACTAAACTCAAAGGCATGAACCGAAATCCCTCGGCTATTTTATAACAACACTACTGCATAGTTTGGAACGAGCAGCCGCAGGCATTGGCCTCCATGTTAATGCACACAAAACTTAATATATGTGTTATAACCAAACAGGTGACATTTCCACACTAGAAGGAACCTCACTGAAACTAGTAGACAAATTCACCTACCTAGGAAGCAGCGTCTAATCAACCGAAAAGTCATCGACACACGACTAACGAAAGCATGGACAGCTATCGAGGGGCTCTCAATCATATGGAAATCAGACCTGACCGATAAAATGAAGCGCAGTTTCTTCCAGGCAGCGGTAGTATCGATACTGCTATATGGATGCACTACATGGACGTTAACTAAACGGCTGGAGAAGAAGCTAGACAGCAACTACACAAGAATGTTGAGAGCAATATTGAACAAGAGTTGGCGACAACACCCCAAGAGACACCAACTATACGGCCACTTGCCTCCCGTCACGAAAACTATCCAAGTTAGACGAACCAGACACGCAGGACACTGCTGGAGAAGCAAGGACGTGCTCATCAGTGATGTACTCCTATGGACCCCCGCATATTGCCGAGCAAAAGCAGGACGACCAGCTCAAACATACATACAGCAGCTATGTGAGGATACGGGATGTAGCCCTGAAGACCTGCCAGAAGCAGTGAATGATAGGGAGAAGTTGCGAGAGAGGGTTAGGGATATCCATGCTAGCGGCATGACATGATGATGATGATGATGATGATGATGACACAAGAATACCTTTCGGTGTGTTTCTTTTGTGTGAAAATCTAACATCCTTTTCCTTTAAGATAAATGTAATGTATTCTCCCACGACATAGTTACACACTCACACAAAGACCTTTTACACGCACAAACTATGTCCATTTAGATATAGGATAATACATACTGCTATATTATATGCATGATTCTTCATTTTCTTTCATAAAATATTGACAGTCTGATTTATTTTATCTGTTCTTACTGGAATAAACTGTGTAGCTTCTGTTTTTTTAAAAATACTTTTCGCTCAATTTAAAGAAATACAAATTTATTGATTTGTAGATCAGTTTTTTATTCAATCATTTAAACTTTCATCCGGTATATATATATATATATATATATATATATGTATATATATATATAAGTTGTTGTTGTCGACCGTAGTCGAGGGTGACCACAAGGCTCCCTTTTCAATATCTTCTACACCGAGGTGTAGGCGATGGTTCTACTTCTTTTCCCTGGATTATTTACACTACCTTACCAAATAAATAGAGATCTTCTTCATTATATAACAACTGGAAAATGTATATATTTTATCGTTATCAGTTTCCTGTGTTGGAATAGATATACTCAATTAAAAGTTCTTTCGTGGTCCAAGAAATTAAAAAAAATACATATTATTTTGAGCTCTAAACCATGCAATAGACTTTCACTCACTAAAGTTTCTTTCTTCTGATGTTGACCTTAGTTTGAAACTAGCTGAATATATATATATATATAGAGAGAGAGAGAGAGAGAGAGAGAGAGAGAACTTTTTTTTTCTTTTGAGGTGTGAAATGTGTGATTTTGCAGGCCGGGCGTATTTTTACAGCAGGATTGCCGGCTGGAACAATTTCGGTTGGGTCACTTGGGAGGGTAAGTATGATGTTGGAAGACCCGAAACTTGTAAGGACCCCAAGAACATCACTGATGAGGGGATTCTATGCACTTTCTTAAGTGTTTGACTACTGTATATATATATATATATATATATACATATATATATTGTTGAGGTTTATGGTTCTCACAAGCTCACTTAGTGAGTTAGTGGTGGACCGATTCGTGTGTATATATGTAAAGATGCATGCCATTATATGCGCAGATATATGTTTATAAGAATGCACGAGTGGCTGCATATACATAAACATGCTAACTGTTGTGAGACCTAAACTTACCTGCATCATGGACTCTTCCAGCACTATATTACTATGTGAGATAACACTCTCAGTGTAGTAGTAGTAGTAGTAGTAGTAGTAGTAACCTAATAGCGTAGCATCACCAGGAGTACTAGTAGTACGACTACCAATATGGGACACCACCGGATAGTAAGCACCGCTTACCCTTACACTATCCTTTGTAACTTTTGTTAATATATCTTACTTACCCATGTTCCGTGTATTCCTTCCGTGGTAACCACTTTGGGTCCGCATAACTAACATTCAAAGGTCCACAAATTTAGGCACACATATATACAAATCCCCTCTTCCAACATTACCAAAACAAAAAATTCACCACATAATCGGCCTTTTTAAGAAATCTTTCTCTCTATCTCCTAAATGCGTAAAGCATGAACCCCAGGGTCACCGATAATACCATTTAATATATTTATGTATATATATATATAACAGTTATACAAACGTTCGCCTGACTATTTTTTATTTTTTCTGTGTCTCTGTTATCATTCTTTCTCTGCCTGGTGCTTGTTGTAATAAGGCAGCATGAAACCCTGGGTCGCTGGTAAATATCCATCCTATTAAATATATATAATAACTACGCTAGCCCCATACCTCTTTATGATCTGTCTAGACTACGTGCTTAGAAATTCAATTGACAAAATCAGAGAAAATGGCTTCGAGCTGACTAAGAAAAGAAGCAAAAGGTACCCCGCAAAAACAATCACAGACAGCGACTACGCTGATGACTTGGCGTCATTGGCTAATACACCTAATCAAGCAGAGACACTGCTGCATAGTTTGGAGCGGGCCGCAGCAGGCATTGGCCTCCATGTCAATGCACACAAAACTGAATATATGTGTTACAACCCAAAGGGCAACATCACCACACTAGACGGAGCCTCTCTGAAACTAGTAGACAAATTCACCTACCTAGGAAGTAGCGTCTCATCAACCGAAAACGACATCCACATACGACTGACGAAAGCATGGACGGCTATCGATAGGCTCTCGATCATATGGAAATCAGACCTGACCGATAAAATGAAACGCAGTTTCTTCCAGGCAGCGGTAGTATCGATACTGCTATATGGGTGCACTACTTGGACACTAACTAAACGGCTGGAGAAGAAGCTAGACGGCAACTACACAAGAATGTTGAGAGCAATATTGAACAAGTCCTGGCGAAAACAACCCAAGAGACACCAACTATACGGCCACTTGCCTCCCATCACGAAAACTATACAAGTTAGACGAACCAGACACGCAAGACACGGCTGGAGAAGCAAGGACGAGCTCATGGGTGATGTACTCCTATGGACCCCCACATATGGCCAAGCAAAAGCAGGACGACCAGCTCGAACTTACATACAGCAGCTATGTGTAGACACAGGATGTAACCCTGAAGACCTGCCGGAGGCAATGAATGATAGGGAGAAGTTGCGAGAGAGGCTCAGGGATATCCGTTCGGGCGGCATGACATGATGATGAAGATGATTATGATGATTATTATTTTATAATCACTCTATTGCGGATATTGAGCTCTCTCCAAATTATGCTGCATTTGTTTTAACACAAACCTACCAAGTGTGTTACTAACAAGCATACTCTTACATATATATATATATATATATATATATATATATAATCTCTTTTTATTATCTTCTCTAGTGTGTTTGGGTTCTTTTCGTTGAACTTTTGTATATATCTGATCGATGTGTATCCGGCGTAGGTTAAGCGACACCGGAAGTGTTGGTAAACGAAGCAGGAACCATAGAGATTCAATATTGGCATTTTGTAGGGACGAAAGAAACGAGTTTTAGACAGGGAAACCGAAGCAAGGCAGTAGTCAGCAATAAATTTCTACAACTTTCACATTATTCACTATCGTACATTATATTGTTGTGCCCTATGTGTTAGGACGGGCATGTCGGTCGAAGCAATATCATTCGCTAAGCTAGAAAACCGTGAAATTATATTTTTTGAAGCCATTGCTGCCTTAGCACATTCTGAAAGTCTTTTATTTTGTCAATGTTTGTGGAACAAAGAATATCAAAATCTTGGCTACTTTCTTGAATCGAATCAATAAAACGACAAAAAAATGAAATACATGTATTTTATTTCTCGGAAGTTCTTTTTCAATCTAAGACATTAGTTCTTTTAGTTTTTGTACACAAGGTTTGTCTACAAAGTTTAATGAGACGTTTTTCAGGTTGGCAAAACGGATTGAAAATCATTTTTTTTCGCATTTTGAATTTACTTTCAGGATTTGTACTAATGATTATTACAAGTTTGTTAGGTTTGTTTTCTAGCTTGTTGGAGTTTTATGGCAAATCAACAAAAAAGAGGAATAGTTGAATCCATTGAATAGTGTGCAAACAAAACGGTTTATATATAATATATATATATATATATATATAGTATTGTTTAACATTCAGAATTATAAGTTACAGATCAAGAGTAAGTGAACGAATCCAAGGAAATTTGTAGCTCCCTCCCCTACACCTCGGTTTTGTAGCTATTTTGGTAGCATTCGGATCACTCGCGATAACAGTCCACAAACTTATATATATATATATATATATAATTTGTGAGTGAATAGTTTCTGGTAACTTCATAACTAACGGGCAATGGAGTTTAAGCGTAATCTCATATTGGAGACCTTTACAATATCATAATTAATTGGGTTAGATTTTATAAAGTACCACGAGCTTTTTGGATTGTGGAGAATTGCCGGTTACAACATTAGCGCAAATGCAAATTTCTTCTCATGAATCGAGCACTTCGGTTGCCGATTAGCGTATTTTTAAATTCCTTCGGTTACTTTGAGTAGACGATAGCTTTGGGGTAAGATATCCGACTGACGTTAAATCTGACGGCTTTCGATCCCAGCTTGAATCATCTCACGTATCTAGCCCCACTGAAGAGTTGTGACACTATGAAACAGTCTGTCTGTGGATGAAAAAATATATTCATATATCTAACCTATTCATGGGGGTTAAAGTTGTTCCAGTCTTTACTCGAGATATTTTTTTCCGAAATCGAGCATAAGTGTGTACGTGGAATAGCGGTCTGAGACTTAGCCTAATGTAAAGTTGGATGGGTTTCGATCCCGGCTTCGAGCGTCCTGCGTGTCTAACCACACTGAAGGGTTCTGATAGAACGAAACAGTCTGTCTGTGGATGACAATATATACGCTCCCCCATGGGGGGGTTGAGCACTCTGGTGAAGGAATTTTCGGCCGCCGCTCGCATAATGCAAAGGTCTTCCAAAGAATTGAGCACTCTGGTAGCCGATAGGGTTTAAAAATGTAAATAAACGGCTGCTGCTGTTGCTACATAAATACCTTAACAATTCTCTTAGCCAAACGTGGTACGCTTGTTAGCCGAGTGGTCTGAGACTTAGTCTAACGTGAAATTGGATGGGTTTCGATCCTGGGTTCGAGAATCCTACATGTCTAGCCACACTGAAGAGTTCTGATAGAACGAAACAGTCTGTCTGCTGATGGAAATATATATATATATATGTGTGTGTGTGTGTGTGTGTGTGTGTGTGTGGTAAAAGAAGGGGAAGAGTTTCCTCCCCATTTGTCCACTTTCGGTTTTTTCTGTTTATTATCGGTTGGAATCACGATAAAGTAACGAGTTGAGTTTTGGTGATCTTTACAGACAGATATCTTAAACACCACGAGATATGCTGCACATTAGGTGTAGGGTCAGCATAGAATGGTTAGCAAAGACTTTTCAGGATTGTATCTCTCCTCTTGTCGCCATGGGCCGAAGCCAGAAATTAATAAACCCGTTCTAATCTGAAACGACAGAGTCCCCATGGTTTTGTATATGTATTGTATACAACACAATAAATAAAAACACTTGAAATCATGTAACCGTGAGCAAACAATAATTAGCAATACTCAAAACTATATGACTGTGTGCAAACAATAAACATCTAGTCCAATCTGTATTGCTCTGGCCTGCTACCTTCAAATTTTCGTTAGTCACAAGAATTTTCCCTTATCAGCTTAACCATCGGCACGATCAACATTAGCCGAAATATTTTTCTTCCTTATCAGAGATTTCCACACATATTTATTTTCCCGGTGGGTTATTACCTTTGGTACTCATGATTATACTCTTGACATTGGAGTTTATTCCGTCTCCAAAAATTCTGCATTAATTTTTAAAATCTAATATACTTCAGTCTATTTGTATTTGCGTTTCGTTGGTAAATCAATATTTGTCTTTTATCTAGATATATCTACGACACAAGCGGACATTCCTACATTTGATTAAACGCGAAATCAAGTTAAATTATTTCCCGCGTGAGCCGAATTCGTATTTAAGTCACGAGTCTGGCGACCAGTCTCAACAAATCAGATTTCGTTTAAAACACTCGCTTGATCTATTTGTGATTAATATATCACCTTTTCTACTTTCCAAGATCTTTGTCAAATCATTTGGGATTTTCAGTTGCTTCACTCTGTCTAGATTTAATACATAAACTAAGAGACATATAATGGTTAAAAGTTCTAATAAAATTTATCTCATTCCCATAAAGTTACGGTTTCTATTGCTGGGTCAGCTCAGTTGATTATACTCACTAGGGAACTTTGGAAGTTTTTAACATTGTTCACTGAAATTATTATTGAAAGTTTTTAACACCAGCTTTAAATATACGTTTTACATTGGAGTTTACTCTTATCTCCAGGACAACTTCAAAGTATCTTTAGAAATGCTTTAGCCTAGATGGGCTAAATTCTTCCTCCGATATCCAGTTCTCTAAATCTCATTTCGAATTTCTGGTGGATTGTTCTAATATTACATTATGTTTGAGCAGATGATATTGCTTTCTTTAAATAGATAAATTAACTGAATGACCAATCACCCCATAACATACAGAAAAATTAAATGACAAATTCCAGACTGGATTGCAGTTATGTTGTATTATTACAAATATGGGTACATAGATAATGTACACCCTTACGTATATGATATATACGTAGAAATTTTAGATAACATACAAATACTCACCACTATACGTATATTAGGGGGTGTCCTCGTGGTGTAATGGTTAAAGCGATGAACTGCGGAATCGTAGTACGCGAGTTCGTACTCCAATCGCGCTATTACGTTCACTTTCGGGCAAATACCCTTGGGAAAGGTATGAACCCCCTTATTCTCCCTCCAGCTATGGATAAATAGTAGGACGGACTAGGTTCTTCAGCCTTGGTGAGGCAACTAGTCTAGGAGAAGGAAAACTCTGAATTCAAACCTGTTAAACTCCGCTTAAAAAATTGACCTTGTGTCATATCCTGCCCGAGCGGAGGGGTTGGTAAATAGTACCAATATACGTATATTATATATAAGTACATCACACACACACACACACACACACCTATATATATATATATATATATATGTATATATATATACACTTACATTTTTGCGAAGGTTTTTTAATGCTGTAAGAAGTCACATATAGGATAGTAGATCAGAAATAATAATTGGTTTGAGTTGATTCGACCGTCTGAGAGTTTAGACGACAGGATAGAGAGTATTTGAGAGAAAGAGAGTGTATTCGACCGACAGTGATGTTAGACGACCGATGAGAATGTGTTTGAGCGAAAGAGAGTATCATGTCCCAAATCAAAAAATCTAGTTGGTATCAGATGCCAGAAATGAGAAATATCCAATTTTTACCCACTAACTTTCTTTCATTCTGTTGTTTTAGAATTTATATAATTTTTATTAATTACCAAATAATAAAACTAAAACTGAAATTTCTTGCGTTGGTGTTGTTGTGTCTTTGCTTGAGAAAAGAAGTATCTTGAATCCAGAAAGTAGACGAAATCTTGCAGGCTTCACTTAAAACCAAAAGAAGAATAAAATTCGATCACATTTTCCAGAAAAGATCGGTAGAAAACGACTCTTCTAAAGAGCCTCAACCAACATCGCAGACCAAATGAGCCCATTGTCTTCGTAATAAACATGTAGACACCTCTACAAAATGTATCAACA
>OY757944.1:53349415-53474415 GCA_963585895.1 Sepioteuthis lessoniana | reverse complement strand
AGGGTCAGTTTGTCAATAAATAACCCATGAATGTTGATATACCATTAAATAGAAAAACCATATATATATATATATATATATATATATATATATTCTGATCAGCTACTCTTTCTCTCTCTCACTTTATATATATATATACATATTATGTACACAAAATAATGTATTCTTATTGGTTGAGGCACAATCAACTGAAGCTGTAGAATACATCGACTGCATCTCTACAGAAGTGTTAGACTGCCCTAACGAGTGTCCTGTCATGACGGTGAACAATCTGATGTTGAAGCTACGGTAACCATACAGTTGTAAGTAACATGGAGTACACCTTATTGCCATCGCCCCTCATTAAATTTTTGGACCAAACTAAACTGTTTGAAACACAACTTTGACCATTAAACTACCTCTTTATGCTAAGCTGGATTGTTTGAAATAGGACTGTTTAACATATAGCAGTTAACGGCAAAAAACTTTACTTATGCTAAACTGAATTGTTTTTGAAACTGAATCGTTTATATGTATAAAAATGGATGTGACATTAAATTACCTACAATGCCATGAAACAAAACAAAACTAAATTAGAATTTATTGACGGATATATATATATATACATCCACAGACACACTGTTTCATTGTACTCCAACTCTTCAGTGGGGCTAGACACATAGTAGGCTTGAAGCTGGAATCGAAACCCACCCAATTTTACGTTAGACTACGTATCATACTGTTCAGCCTGCAACCCACATACGTCAGCTTGGGAATTATAAGTCATTATGTAGTAGCCTTCGTTTGTTTACATTTGGCTTTTCTGGAGTACTCAATTTATTCGAAGAGCTTAGCATTATACGAGTGGCAGCTGTTAGCTCCCTTGCCAGAGTGTTCAACCCACGAGGGAACGCAAGGTATCCTCAATAGTATATATATATATATATATATATATATATATATATATATATATATATATTGGCAGCATTTCTTCATTAATACATATTTCATTGAACATGATAAACATTTTTTGTCTACATATTTTTTTGTTAATCCATTCGAATTGTCGTATTGATCATATGATATTCGGCTGGAATTGGTTGACTAATTTTCCATAATTTATAAGGTAATTCTGTTTAGTTTGGCTTGTATGTTCCTAATATATAGTACTTCGAGAATCTGTTGTTTTTGCTTGTTAATTTGATGATCTAATATTGTGTTTTTGGTAAAACATTTCCGCAATTCTGTTGTTGGGCATGAATGTTTTTAAATGCTGGGCTATGGAACGTGTATCAGAAAGGTGCATTGTAAGTCTTCTCGATAGGCTAGTTGAGATTAAACCAACATATATTATTATTTACCGAGATACAATCTCTCAAAGGACATTGAAAGGGAGAGGAATTATTTTAATGACTAAGTTGGAGATTTTAAATTTATTATGATATAGAATAAGTTTTTTTTTTTTTTATTATCATCAGTGGGGAGTATGGTTCTATGAATCAACTTTGAAACCAGTGCTAATGTACTTAAATATATTTAGCTAATGACTCTATTTATAGAAACAAATTTGAAAACTAAACGCTACACAATACCACAGTACAGACGCTCTTCTTCTTACAAGTAGAATGTACATACAAAAGTTACATTACTTTTGTAATACATCCTTCCCTGAAAGTTGGGCTGAAAGTTCTTGGGAATTAACAAGTTATGGAAAATTTATCAACCAATTCCCGCCGAATATCACAAGATCAATACGGCAATTCGAAAGAATTAATAAAAAATACATGTAGACAAAAAATGTCTATTATGTTCAATGAAATATATATATATATATATATATATATATATATATATGTGATGTTAAGGAATATATATATATGATGATATATATATATATATATATATATATATATATATATATATATATATATGATGGTAAGGGAATTCTTTAGTTGAATGAAGTAATCGAGTTGCAAGGCTCTTCATATGAATCGAGCTCTCGGTAGCCGTTAAGCGGATGTATGTAAACAATAACAATTGTGATTCATAACCGTTTAAATTTCCTTCGCTTGCGCTGGTTTCCTCGTGGCTGAGTGGTAGAATCTTGGATTGGCGTTTGAATCAACTGTCTAGCCACACTGATGGTTTCTAATAGAACGAAACAGATCTGTCCTTGAATGACTGTATATATTAGTCTATTTTCATCAGCTACTAACCTGTTTTTTCTTTATGATCTTTATTCATCCCTTCCATTTATTATTTTATCTCTCTATCAATTATGTTTAATATAACATCATACACACTTTTTCTTATCTAAGTCATAACTACGTATACAGTTCTGAACATATCAAATTTTCAGCTACTTTTGTAACAAAATACATATATTTGTAAAAAATATACTCGATAGATAAACATTATTTTAGATAAACATTATTATACTTATCATCATCATCATGTCGTGCAACTAGCACGGATATCCCTGACCCTCTCTCGCAACTTCTCCCTATCATTCATCGCCTCTGGCAGGTCTTCAGGGTCACATTCCGTATCCTCACATAGTTGCTGTATGTATGTTCGAGCAGCTCGTCCTGCTTTTGCTTGGCCATATGCGGGGGTCCATAGGAGTACGTTACTGATGAGTTCGTCCTTGCTTCTCCAGCAGCATGTATATCTATATTACACTTTATTACTTTGTCATATATCATTAGAATGTAATAAATATTATTCCTTCTCTTCTTTCGAGTTTTTCATAATAGTTTTAAAAAGAAATCTTTCAGTGAAGTCTGAGAGACTGCGAATGTCCTCCGTTCTTCGGAAGTCTTCTCAGCTGTCTACGCAATATTATCACCTTAATATGTTTTTATTTTTTCTCCGACTTTTAATTCCTTCTGACTTTTTCTTTTAATTCTTTTATTATTATTATTGATTAGTATTCTATGATCGTTTGAGATACGAAATTCATTTATTTCGAAAGTATTTTGTATCTTGGAATTTTCATAGCAAGGGACAAGATTTACCCTGAAAATGTTGTAATTCCTTCTAGCCTCCAAAATCAGTCGTATATCGTGTAAATATCATACCCATCCAAAAAAATATGTTCGTTAGTAACAACATAGTCATTTGTTTAAATGTTAAAAAAAAAAAAAACAATAAGAAAATAGTAAAATTAATGAAACATAATAATAAATGTCTTTAATTGGAATCATTTTGAGAAGAGGCTTCTTAATCTGAGAATTAATTTTGATTTATTGCGGACTTTTTGTCCTCATCTTGGTAGTTTTTGTGTTGTTTCTTCTTTCACTACGTTTTGGCCAAATTTTCACCTCTGGCCTTCTTCATGTGATTTACCGTGACCTCGGATAGGAATGATGAGTCTTGTATTACTGCCTTCCATAATTGTTGTCTATCGCACCACGTTTTTGACCAAGTAAACCTCTGGCCGGCTTGGGTAGGATTTGAAACCGCTATCTTCTGACAATGCTCACCTGGAACCGTAGAGACTCAACGCCTCTATCCGCTGAGCCACCTGCCCCGAAGGGCGGTCAAGGATGGATTTTTTGGTCTTATAAATCCTTATCTCATAATAATAAATGTTGTTATGAATATTGACCCTTTATCTTTCGAGTCGGGGGAATGTGCCCAAGGCAAAGAAGGTAGAGGAGGCGAAAGGAGTTTTGACAAATGGCAGAAATCGGACGTAACTTAATCTAAATGAATCATCATCATCATTGTCGTCCCGCTAGCACGGATATCCCTGACCCTCTCTCGCAACTTCTCCCCATCGTTCATCGCCTCTAGCAGGTCTTCAGGGCTACATCGCGTATCCTCACATAGCTGCTATATGTATGTTCGAGCTGGTCGTCCTGCTTTTGCTCGGCCATACGTGGGGGTCCACAGGAGTACATCACTTATGAGCTCGTCTCTGCTTCTCCAGCAGTGTCCTGTATGTCTGGTTCGTCTAACTTGGATAGGTTACGTAATGGGAGGCAGGTGGCCGTATAGTTGGTGTCTTGTGGGGTATTGTCGCCAGGACTAGTTCAATGTTGCTCGCAAATTTAATATTTTGATTTTTTTTCAATTCTAATTTCTTTTGTACATTTTATTTTATTTTTTTCGCTTTTTATTTTTATTTTTTCTAATTTAATCACTGCTTTTTGCTGTTTTAATTCATTTTGGGAGGATCCATGTTGGGCGGCATTTTCGATTTTCGTTTTTCTTATACTTATCTTTATTTTTTTGTTAACTGGAACGGAAATTTCTTCGTAGCCCGTTTCGTATTCTGAATTTTTCGTATAATGGAGTTCTTGTTATTCGAAGTTCCACAGTATTGCATATATTAAATGCTGAATTCTCTTATTAGTAATTGTGTTTATGTTGTATTTCTTTCTGTATTGTTCAGTGTTAGTCTATCATGGATATACTAACGCTAATATTGGTCCTCGGTGAGTCAGAATTCAACAAAATAATTTCCTTACCATTAACGAAATAAATATATACATACTTGCAACTGCAAGCATACGAGTAAAGTATGTACTTTGGTTTGGTTTCTTTATTTAATGGTATATCAACCTTCATAGATCATTTAATGCCGACGCTATCCTTCGAAAAGAACAGCACTTATACTATTTAACCTATAGCTGGGAGGATAAGAGGGGTCATACCTTTTCCAAGGCTATTATGAGGTGTCCTCGTGGTGTAATGGTTAAAGCGATGAACTGCGGAATCGTAGTACGTTAGTTCGTACTCCAGTCGCGCTATTACGTTCACTTTCGGGCAAATACCCTTGGTAAAGGTATGAACCCCCTTATTCTCCCTCCAGCTATGGGTAAATAGTAGGACGGACTAGGTTCTTCAGCCTTGGTGAGGCAACTAGTCTAGGAGAAGGAAAACTCTGAATTCAAACCTGTTAAACTCCGCTTAAAAATTGACCTTGTGTCATATCCTGCCCGAGCGGAGGGGTTGGTAAATAGTACCTTTCCCAAGGCTATTTGTCTGAAAGTGAACGTGATCGCGCAACCGGTTATTTTTTAACTCACTAACACCGATTCCACATAGCAGCGCTTTAACCATTACCCTCAAAGTAAAAAGTGAAAGCCAAGCTCACTATCTACATCCCGCAAAAGCAACCTACAACTTACTATTGCTCTTCTCCTAGACTAGCTGCCTTATTGAACAAAACAACTCAGTTCGGCCGATTATTTTTTTAGGGGAGGGGAAACAGATTCATGCCTTCTTCAAGAGCATCAGTATGAAGAGAAATGCAAACAGCCTCGTTCAAGGCTTGAACACTGGTCTCTGATTTCCTTTCAGATGATAAACTTTACACTAAGCAAGCTTCTCCCTCCCTTCCTCTCTCTCTGTCTCTCTCTCTCTCTATATATATATATATATATATACATACTTGCACTGTCACAGTTATATATACACTTGTATATCAAGAGAAAGACTTACTTGACTCTGATGCTCTAGTAAAGCGATTAGTGAGGACTAAGAAACTCGAACTACATTTATTAAAATGATATTTCAAGCGGGCTTTTCACACCAGTGTTAGCTGACGATCTTTCATTGAAATTGAAGTGACATCAAGTCTCCTCTCCAAAATCTCTTCTTAGTATTCTGACTGATCTTTATGTTGCATATCGATCTTTAGCAGCATGTTGGTTGTGTATTTCGTAAGAAGGATGTACCTGTGTAAACGAAAGGACAGCAGAAGTAGATCACGTGGGTTGAGAGCCGGAAGGAAAAATGGAAGGAAAGTGTAGGCATTATGAAAATTATATACACATAGAAAGCCATAGAGAAACAGTCAGTCATACAAGCGGTACAAAAAGTGGGCGGTCAGAGCAAAAGCAGTGCCCCTCCTGCAGAAAAGAAGAAGCGCTAAGTAGGGCTTTGAATTTAGTCAATGATAGCAGTCCTCTGTCAGTCTTAGTCCAAATCTCTCTCTGTCTCTGTCTCTGTCCCACTTACTGACAATTTCGACACTTTCGAGTTATAAAGAAAAGAGAGTTATCTTTCATAAGGAAATGTCTTTGGGTCTCTTCATTCATTCATCATCATATACAACATTAACAAAGCAGTTGCTTGACCGGTCTTGATTTGTCCTGATATTCTCAACTCTTCCCGTCTCTTTCGGGACACTTTCAAGCGATATAACCGTCACCCTTGTTTTACTAAGCTTGTTTAGTTCTCTAGCAAGGTCCAAGTACTTATCGCTATTTTCGCTTTCTTTGATTTATTCTCAGGTCCGCTGGGACGGCAAAGTCCACCAGACAGCAAGTTCCCTTGATTTTGTTTATAATCACAAGGCCTGGACTTATTGAAAATATTAGGCGATCTACTTGCATCTAAATCACCGATAGAATTTTATGAGTCTCATATACAAGACGGATTCAGATTTACGCATGTACCATTTGGTTGTATGATCAGTTTTCAATTTCTTTGGAGTCAGGAATATTTCTAAGGAGACAATCATCAGGAGGTTGTAGGTTCAATCCTGACTGCAGGCGAGTAACAATACAGGAATACTTAACACTTGTACCCAGTTATGGCTAACGGAATCAGAACAGGCGACCCTCGTGGATTCAATAAAAGACGCAATTCGAAGTTTTGTGTAGGTTCCCGAGTTCGACAAACACCTGAAGAAGGTCGAAGGACATATCGTCCGAAACATTGTGGGAATAACAATAAAGATAAAGACAATAGTCCCAAAACGCTTTATGATAAAAATCATCAAGCTTCGTCTCAGAAATTCAGACAACTAAACTAAATTGTTTAAAGTATAATTTGGCGTTGAATGACCCGAAATAGTTAATAAAAAATTCCTCCAACAAACCAACTAACTGACCTAATTTTTATCAGGGTTAGTACACATTTTATTTTTATTTTCACCAGTTAAGACTGGGTATAGTTGGTTATATATTTATATCCACCGTTTTTTTATTCTGGTGAGATATAGTCTGATGCAAATTGCATACAATGAGTGATTTCTCAGCAATATCCTCGTGTTTACTGGATATTTCCTGAAAGGTTACACTAAGAATGAACACTTAATCTTTCAGATGTGAATAACTATTGGCAAAGTCTAACTTTGGTTAACTTTTGACCGTAAACATTCAAAGGTTGTACGGAGTTAATTGATTCTGATATAAATGTATTCTTTGTTAAGACCACCCTTACTTAAGCGGCACAGGATATTAAGACAGCGTCAAATTTTTCAATGAATGAAATCTCAAAAGACTCCTTCCATACTTATTGAGAAGGAAAAAGACTTAATGGTGTGGGTGGTTAGAGAGTTGGCCGAATGCCCGCTTTAGTTGTGAATGCTCAGTCATATTTTAATATATTACCGTCATTGAGTTCACTGAAATCTTTTCTTAAACGTATACGCAATCGCGGGTCTATATATAAGTGGTCGATTCTCATTGGGAAAAAAAGAAAGAAGTAAAATCCACTTATTTAATGACAGATACGAAGACTTCCTCACAACATTAATTCTCTTTTCATAATTTAAGTGTTTTGTCCCTAATCTTTGCAGGGAAGATAGGCACATTCACTTTTGATTAGAATGCTTCCTCGATTTTAATCTATTTTAATCCAAAGGAACGACAGAGTGTATATCCCACTTAATCCCTTTGGGTGAAGTATGCAACAGTCATGTTCACAGTGTGAGGCATACTCTTGCATGAGGATCAGACATGAAAATCTTCGGTCTTCTGCCACCAGTGTCAGAATCCTATTTACCCGACTTCTAAGCAACAGGCAGGATATAACACAAGGTAAGTTCAAAGTTTTCTTTCTAAACTGCTGGCTTAACCAAGGTTAAAGAAACCTATCTGCTCTACTATTTACGCATAGATATTAGATAAAAAAAGAAGGATTCAATATTTTCTCAATTCGTGTGAAGTAAAAGGCAAGGTGTCTTGTCCAGGATTTGAACTCAAACGATTGATTCCATTTCCTTGGACGGTAAACGATATCAGGCAGACGTCGTATAAATCAGGCCCTCCTCTTTAGAGGTGTGGGGAGGTTATGCTGAAAGTAAGGAATTGCCAGGAACAGGCTGGTGTCGCATATCGAACCGCTGGACAAACAACGAAAGACTCGTAGATATATAAAAATATAATTTATATGTTTATTCTTCGACGGCGACGATTGTGTTTAGTAGGAATACAGTCAAAGAGAGTTCGCACATACCTTCCTTCTGTGGCGGGGACCCTTTTTAGTGAATCAGTGCAGCGGCCGGAGAACACACACGAGAAGCGGACACATCTGCTTGAGTGACCAGCGGGTCTCTCCCTTCGCTTGAGAGACCAGTGGACCTCTGACCTTCACTTGAGCGATCAGTGGATCTCTGCCCTCAGTCCAAAATTACTGACCTTATATTGTCTTTTCAACTCCTATGAAGAAGTATGAACGTCCTCACGTATTTTCTGTTTATGGCTCGTTATCGGAGCTTATATACTTCCGTTTTTTTTTTTTTTCGGAAATTTGTTGATCTTATCTGCGAACAGAAATATCTGTCATTCTATCCACAAGCAATAAATTACCTTTTTCTTTTTCCTGTGAACCCCTTTGTTGATGTTATCTTGCGACCGCATTGAATCTGCTAAGTTCATCGTCGTCAGCTAAGCTAGTATATTCCACTGGTTTCCAAGTTTTTCTCCGTGCCTTCCCTTAAGTAAAAGGGGTGTCCTCGTGGTGTAATGGTTAAAGCGATGCACTGCGGAATCGTAGTAAGCGAGTTCGTACTACAGTCGTGCTATTACGTTCACTTTCGGACAAATACCCTTGGGAAATGTATGAACCCCCTTATCTTCCCAGCTATGGGTTAAATAGTACCACTACTGTTCTTCGAGGTGAATGGCTTTGGAATTAAATAACCTACAAGGCTTGATATGCCATTAAACCAAAAAGACCAAAAAAGACCAGACCCTTAAGTAAAGAAAACTATTAAAAAGGGTGAATACATTCCAGTTATAAAGCGTCATGAATCGAAGTAGATGTACTCTAAGTAAGTATGGAGCATGTATATCTAGGAAAGAAAAGAGGCGTGTGTGGTGCAATGGTTACCGTTGTGGGAAATAGACTCGGTTAACCGAGTTCAAATCCAAGACAAGACAGTTTGCATTTATCATAATGCTAATACACTTGGAAAAGTTATTCTCTCTTCATCTATGGGGAAATAGGAGCGAATACTTGTCTCTTTAACTATGATATGTCAACCGGTCTAGGAGAAGGAAAACTCTGAATTCAAGCCTGTTAAATTCTGTTACAAAATATAGCTTGTGTCACATCCAGCTTGTGCTGTGGGGTTGGTAAATACATATATAAATTCTAGGAGTTATTTTCATTTTTAAAGGCCGAAGAGAATTTGGGGAGACACAGTGGTATTGTGGCTAACGTATTGGACCGCAACATCGTCATACGTGAGTTCGAACTCCAGTCGTGTAAATATGTTCACTTTCAAACTAATACCCATGGAAGAGGCATGAACCTCCTAATTTTTAAGCTTTCGATGAAATACCTCAACAACTGTTCTACAAGGATGGCTTTAGCATGAAATATCCCACGGAGGTTGATATGCTTTTAAACAAATATATATATATATATATATATATATATATATATATATATATATACCGAGTGACCGAAACAAAAAATGTCTTATCTTAACGAGATCTTTGTTAGAGCTATTCATTAAGATAGTTTAAGTTGGGCGATAAAATCTTTTCTATGCAATTTGCGACTGAATAACATTTTTTTAATTCTACATTCCTATTGAACGGGATTTATTTTTTTTGGTGTTTATCAATTTTTTGGGCTGAAATTTCGTTTATGTTTACATTAAATTGTAATTTAGAAAAAAAAAACGGCACATCGCAGCGGAATTTTTGTTTGATCAATATGATCAAAATTAACTATTTTGGAGAAGAAATTATAAGCAAATGATCCCATTGTTGGTTAAGTGGATATTTTTAAGGTCATGCCAATCTCTTTTGGAGTATTTTATGCGTAGACGATTGCATACATTATACGATTATATTTATATTTTTGGGTTGTTTTGTAGGAGGTTTTTCAGTTATATAATGTATTCCTATCTAATACAACTAATTTTCAAACATATTTATTCTTACCTTAGAAGAGACCCCAACAGGAACTACAGATCCGGTAAAAGTAGATTGAGATGGTTTGGTTTGTTGGGTTTTATGGCATATCAACTTTTGTAGGTTATTTAACGCAAAATCCATTTTTATGTAAATAATTCGTTCTTTTTAAAACAATTTAGTTTAGCATGAGTACACAGTTCAATTGTCAAAAACATTTATTTCAAACTATTCAAGAAGTTATATGTAACAATTCAGTTAAGTGTAAATCCAATTTTAATGTCGAAGAACAGTTCTATTTCAAATAATTCAGTTAAGCATAAGCACGTAGTTAAAATGTAAGTACGGTTTGATTGTCAAAATCATTTCTATTTCAAGCTATTCAGTTTACTCAAACAATTCAGTTTAGCATAAGAATGCTGTTAGTTCTATTTAACCCATAGATAGGGCCCTATCAGGTGCTACCACTCCGGGCCAGAGTGGACCTGGGAGCGATGGTAATGAAGGGGTACTCCGTATTCCCCAAAGCTCCTGCATTGCTGGAACCTCACCATCAGATTGTTTAGCGTCATATCCAGGACACCCGTTGTCTTACCCCTCTGCAGAAGTGCAGTCAGTGTATTCTACAGCCCCAGCTGACTGGGCAATACACAGATATAAATGTCAGACAGTTTTATTTCAGATAATTCAGTTCGGCATTAGTACACAGTTTAAATGTCAAAAGCAGTTCTATTTCGAGCAATTCAGTTCAGCACTAGTACGCAGTTCCAATGTCAAAACAGTTCTATTTTAAACAATTCAGTTGAGCATGAATACGCATTTTAAATGCAAAAATCAGTATAGTGAAAGAAGCACGGTTTAGTTCTATTTAACCCATAGATAGGACCCTTATCAGGTGCTACCACTCCGGGCCACAGTGGACTTGGGAGTGATGGCAATAAAGTGGTACTCCACATTCCCCAAAGCTCCAGCATTGCTGGAACCTCACCATCAGATTGTTTAGTGTCATATCCAGGACACCCGTTGGGGGGAGGTCTTACCCCCCTGCAGAGGGGGCAGTCTGTATTCTACAGCCCCAGCCGACTGGGCAAAGTTGATTGAGAGTAATGGCAACGAATAGGTAATCCACTCTTCCTAGATATCCAGTTCTGGAACCTCAATACCAGAAGCAGTTTTTTTCAGTATCAAGGAGACATGCTTTTTGATTGGGGGTAGATTACTTCACAGCAGGAGATACTCACAGTGTTTTTAAGTGCCCTATTACGACAGGGTCGTTTTTGTTGGGGCTTGCGTTTGCGCTTATTGTCATTTCGTATGATTCACAAACTTTGTGTAAGTGCAATTATTTTGACTTTCTAATTAGAAAATTTCTCCCCTTAAATAGAAGCATATGGAGGTGCCCGTGGAGTAATGGTTATCGTCGTAGGAAATGCACACGGCGATACGAGTTCAAATCCAGTACGATACTGATTGCATTTCACATAGCACTAATATCCTTGGGAAAGGTATGAATCCAATTATTCTCTCTCCGGCTATAGGTAAATAGTCGGGTAGATTTGGTTCTTCAGCCTTGGTGCGGCAACATGTCTAGGAGAAAGAAAACTCTGAATTAAAACCTGTTAAACTCTGCTTAAAATTTGACCTTGTGTCATATCCTGCCCGAGCAGAGGGGTTTGGCAAATATCATCAAATAGAAGCATAACTATTATTATGGACACTCGTTAAAAGACGAACCCAATGGAACGTTCTTTTTTTTTTTTTTTTTTAGAGAATAATAGATAGCAACGTAATTATTTTTTTTCTTTGCCCAACCTGAAATTTTACCAGTGTTTGTATAATATAATAAATATGTCTGGTTTTCAATTTAATATAGTTTAAACGTATAACACGATAATATTAAAAAAAATTGTTGTGAAATTCACCTCCGTCTGATATTATTGAATGTCATTCCATCGAAAAAATTTTTTCCAAGAAATGTAATAAGGATAGGCTATTTCTCCCAATGTTTAGAGTATTATAAATACCAGGGTGAAACAAAAGTTTTTTGATATGTTCATATGTCTTTGTTTGAACGTGAAACATGGTCTAGTTCGGTTGGTTATTTGGTTCGTTGCTGGTTTGTTTGGGTTTTATGGCATGTCAACCTTTGTAGGTTACTTAACGCCCAATCCATTTTTATTCAAATAGTCAGTTGCATTTCAAATAATTCAGTCTGGCATGAGTACACAGTTTAATTGTCAACAACATTTCTATTTCAAACTATTCAGTTTATTCAAACAGTTCTTATTCGGTTAATTTTGTTTACACACAGTTAAATGTCAAAACAGTTCTATATATAGCAATTCAGTTTAGTGTAAGAACAGTTTCAATGTTAAAAGCAGTTCTATTCAAAACAATTCAGTTTAGCATAAATATGACACTTTCATTTAAGTGTCAAGGAGTTGGCTGGCGAAATTAATTAAAGGAAATTAATTAATTTTATTAAATCATGATAATAAGTATTTTATTAAAAATAAATTCATTTTGGGTGTCCAAGTATTTTTTGAGAACCGTGTATAAAATAAATATCAATTGATTAAGTACGAAAAAGTTTGAGATCCGATCAGGGCTTGTTGACCTATAAATCTGTCACCAAAGAAATAAACATCAGCACAACTGCAAAGAGCTGTCAAGAGAGCCATCGGATTTCAAACTTTAAACAAAAAGATGTATTTTTAAAATAGCGGACAATTTGGGTTGGTGTCACCAAGTTTGGCACAAGGCCTTGAATCACTAAATCATTGGTCAGCCAACCACGGGACTGCTCCTTGTGGCCCCTCCCGATGACTGTGGCTGATTGTCTAAACCAATCAGGAGCAAACCGGGGGGATTGTTACGATGATAGCCATTGGTCGGCAGTCCCCATTGGCTGACCAATCAGAAACTGATTATTCGGGATTCAGGCCCATAAATGGAGGACACCCAAAGCGAAAAATTGAGTTGGTTCAGGAATTCGCCGCTTAAAGAACCAAATCCGTTGCCATTGCACTGCCTAATTGCAGTTAAAACTCCGCCAGTCAACTACTTTCACTCACAGTTGCGGTGTTTGACTAAAAATTATCTAAACAACTGTGTAAATAAACGTTTGTTACTGTTTATAACAAACGCCTTATTTTCGTCATTTTTTAAAATTTGCTTGGCAACTTTTCCTTCTCTCCAACTCGAATTCCAACCTTCATCGACTGGACCTCATCCATCTTCTCTTTCCTCGGATCTGAAAGCAACGTGGGCGTGGAAAGAAAGAGAGAAAGACCAGTCGACACATGTGGTAATCACGAAACCAGCGGCCAACTAGGTGTCGTAAAGCTATAGTACCACATAAATACGAAGTTTAGATGCAAAAATCAGTATAGTGAAGTAAGCATGGTTTAATTCTATTTAACCTATAGATAGGACCCTTATCAGGTGCTACTATTCCGGGCCAGAGTGGACCTGGGAGCGATGGTAATGATTTGTGTGCGATCTGGTAAATGGTTTCGTTTGGTTGTTTGGGTTTTATGGCATATCAACATTTGTAGGTTATTTAACGCGAAATCTATTTTTATGCAAATAGTCAGTTCTATTTCAAACAATTCTGTTTAGCATGAGTATGTTCTATTTTACCCATAGATAGGGCCCTATCAAGTGCTACCATTCCAGGCCAGAGTGGACATAGGAAAAATGGCAATGAGGGTGTGCTCCGCATTCCCTGAAGCTCCAGCATCACAGGAACCTCTCCATCAGATTGTTTAGTGTCAAATGCAAAACACTCATTGGTGGAGGGGGCTTACAGGTGCAGTCGGTGTATTCTACAACCCAAGCCGACTGTGAAAGTGGTCTAGTTCGTTAATTTGTGCTTAAGGCGATCGAACTGGGCCAAAACACCGCGGAAGTAACCAAAAAAAAAAATTATGAAAGATGAAGACACAGTTGATAACAGTACAGAAAGCAGATAATTCAAGAAATTGCGCAATTTCCGTTAACCATTACCCGGTATAATCTTAAGCAATAGAAAGTATTCCTTGTTATTTTTACCTATAGTCATATTTGTTAGGGTTTATGGCATATCAACATTTGTGGTTTATTTAATACCAATACCATTTTTACACATATAATCAGTTCTATTTCAAACAATTCAGTTTAGCATCAGTAGACAGCTTAATTGTCAGAAACATTTCTGTTTTATAACCGCATATATATACATAATACATATTTCCATTGTTCTTCATTCTTTTCATGTCTCATTCGTACTGTTTTGTTCTTTAAGTGTTGCGTTCTGCTTCCGATTTTTTCTTTGTTTCTCTTCTTTTTTTCAGATTCATTTCAGCTTTTCTTTCTAATTTTCTTGATGTGTTGCTATCGGCCGCTTCCTTGATCGTCTACGTTTAATTCAGGTTCGAAATCACGCCATGACGGAATGAACCGGCCACAGGCACCAAATCGTATTTTGTTGTATGGCCGCATATACATATGCATAATACATATGCAAATATAAGCGGAAACATAGTCAAACATAACGACGAACTTCAATGAACGAACGAAAAAACTTCTTTATAAAAATATACATCTCACAGCACTTTATTCTCGAAAGGGTTGATGTTGGTTGTGTGTCAGAAGTGAGTTGGAGACGGAGACAGACTGCTACATACTGACCACAAGTTCTTCTGACCATAGAAGCACTTCTTTCGCATTCTAGCTGAGCTGCTCAACCGTGGGTCACTGAGGGCCCAAAGCCCTCTGTCTGCTGCTGGCTCTCAATTCCGCATCTTGTCCCCAACTGACGCCAACTGCAACTGACTGCAACTGCTTCCTGTGGGCGTACGCATCTGCCACCATCACCGAATTCAACCACGTCCACAGGTCATGGTGATATTCCGATATCTTCGACTGGATGCACCTGTTCCGCTGTTTTTCCGCTTATTTACCCAGGTAAATCTCTTGATTGACGGCCCAGTCGAGGGTCAATATGTAACATTTCTATTTCAAGCAATTCAGTTTAGTCAAACAGTTCTAATACAAACAAGTATTTTGGTCTTTAAATAACACAAAGATATGTTAGGTTTCCAGCAGTATATATTTGACTCGTTTATTGAGTTAGTCACTATTTAAAGTGTCGGGGAGGGTCAATGCAGTGACGTCAGAGGGTATATCACAATGAGAATAATTCAGGTTAGAAGAAGTATAGTTTTTGTTTACACACAGTTAAATGTCCAAAAGAGTTCTATTTCAAACAATTCCACTTAGCATACAAAAGCAGTTCTATTTCAAACAGTTAAGTTTAGCACAAGTACGCAGTTTAAATGTCAAAATAGTCATATTTTAAGCAATTCAGTTTACCATAAGTACACAGTTTACCTGTATTGAATCCATAGATAGGACCCAATCAGGTGCTACTACTCTGGGTCCTAAGTGGACCTGGGAGCGATGGCAATGAAGGGGTACTCCGCATTCCCCAAAGCTTCAGTATTACTGGAACCTCACAATCAGATTGTTTAATGTCATATCCAGGTCACTCGGTTGTAGGTCTTACAGAAAAGCAGTCAGTATATTCTACACTCCCAGCCGGTTAGGCCACAGGACACTCGTTGGTGGTGGTGGTGGGGGCTTATGTACGATTTTTTACAACAGCTCCCAGCGGATTTTTATTTTATTTTTTTTTATTTTTACCTTGTGTTTTTGATTATTGGTTCCTTAATACGTGTTCAACTCAACAAGTCACTGTAACCTATATTTTCCACGTTATTTTAGAAGGAAAATTCGAACTTGCTTACGAGTTAGTTATTTCTAATCAACATCTATTCATAAAAACCTACTGCTCAACGATATGAGAGGTGCATACGATAAACTTTTTTCGTATGGGCATTTAAAATTGTCTTTTATTCTTGAATATTCACTATGTTATTGCTATACATCTTATGAGATAACTGACCAATTTTTATGATTTCAGGTTTAAATGAACAGCTACAACAGCAATTGGAATACACGCTACTAAAGGCTGATTATCACAGCTGGTGAATTTCAAAAGTGCAATCTGACTCTTTGAAAAACGATATGCAATAAAATTCTGTTTTAAACTTGGAAAAATGCTATAGAAATGTATGGAATGTTTCAAACTGCTTTTCAACCATCTTGCATGAATCGACCATCAGTTTTTGAGTGGCATAAGAGATTCAAGGAAGACAGAGAGTCTGTGAGGGATGATGAGAGATGTGGGAGGAGTAAGGAAGTCAATAAACCAGAGTTGATTAGCCAAATGGTTAGGGTTAGTGATAGGGTTACTATGTTGATATTTTAAGGGAGTTCAGGAAGAGATTCCGTCGGTAGAGGACAGCACTCTTCAAATCGGGTCAGTGCAACTTCCACCAGGACAATACACCAGTCCACAACTCCATCCTTGTTACAGATTATTTGACCAAGATGGGCATCAAGACAGTTCCTCACCGTCCATATAGTCCATACCTTGCTTCCTGTGACTTTTGGTTATTCCCTAACTCAGAGGCTGTCGTTATGAGACAATTGAGATGAAAGAGGCTGAGACGAATGTCGTTGACACGCACACACAAGAGGACTTCCATGGGGCCTACCAGAAGTTGTTGGAACGGGACAACATGCGCATTACAGCCGGAAGAGATCACTTCGAAGAAGACTAGAGTTTCATGTATGTACTATCAATAAATGTGCCCATACGAAAAAAAGGCTGGAAACTTATTTGATCATCCTCGTATATATATATATATATATATAGAGAGAGAGAGAGAGAGATCATATTATTTAAGTCTAAGAATAGACCTAAAAGGAATAATGCAAATAGAGAGATCAATTTTGTTCAAATCACCGTTTGATGATCCAGTTGACTATGTTGTGAAATAAATCTATACTGAATTATAAGTCTTGTATTTTCTTGTTTGTAATTATATATATATATATATATATATATATATATATATATAACCAAAGAAACTAATTTAGTGGTTCAATTACAAATTTATTTCGGGTACAATGACTCTCGTCATATGGCGATGATGCATTTGCGCTTACATCATATTCTAAGCCCAAATGTATTTTCTTCATCTGACGAACGTCATTTTAGCCGAAATAAGTTTATAGTGAGACCACTGAATTGAATTTTTCCGTTAAACACACACACACACACACACACACACACACACACACACACACACATATATATATATATATATATTAATGTTTTTGGCCAGCAACTGGGTTTATATATTTTTTTAATCTGAAATAATTTATATACTCGATAACCGTGGATATTGAGTACTCAGCTGGTGATTCCAATTCACCTTGGATGACAACTTTACAAGTATTTTCCTCGGATCATAAATACTCACCGAGTGTCCTTGATATGAGAATAAACAGCATTTGATAGTGAGGTTCTAGTCTTGGAGCTTTGGGGAATGAGGAGTACCCCTTCATTGCTTTTAATCTCAGGTCAACACGAAGTGGCAACGCTTTTTAGGGTCCCATCGATTGGGTAAATAGAACTATTTAAATATTTACTATACTTGAAATCATTTAACTTTGTACATCAAAATAAACTCCGACACGCTCAAAAATGTTACAAATCCTGTATATATATATATATATATATATATATATATAAGGTTTGTTTACAATTTTCAAAAATCCTATACATATATATATATGTATATATACGATTTTTAAAAAAATTATGTGATTTAATTAAACTGGCGACATTTCCACGCTAGACGGAACCTCTCTGAAACTGGTGGACAAATTCACCTACCTAGGAAGCAGCGTCTCATCAACCGAAAAAAGACATCGACACGTGGCTAAGGAATGCATGGACGGCTATCGATAAGCTATCGATCATATGGAAATCAGACCTGACCGATAAAATGAAACGCCGTTTCTTCCAGGCAGCGATCGTGTGGAGACTGCCGTATGGATGCAGCACTTGGACGCTAACAAAACGACTGGAGAAAAAGCTAGACGGCAATTACACAAGAATGTTGAGAGCAATATTGAATAAGTCCTGGCGACAACGCCCCACAAAGCACCAACTATACGGCTATCTATCTCCCATCACGATAACTATCCAAGTTAGACGAACCAGACACGCAGGACACTGCTGGAGAAGCAGAGGCGAGCTCATAAGTAATGTACTCCTATGGAACCCACATATGGCCGAGCAAAAGCAGGACGACCAGCTAGAACATACATACAGCAGCTATGTGAGGATACGGGATGTAGCCCTGAAGACCTGCCTGAGGCAATGAACGATAGAGAAAAGTGGCGAGAGAGGCTCAGGGATATCCGTGCTAGCGGCACGACATGATGATGATGATGATGTATTCAAATCATATTTATATATATATATATATATATATATATGTGTAAGCTCGATTTGGCATTAAATAACCTATAAGAGTTGATATACCATAAAACACACCCAGTTAACATATAAATATATTCATCAAAGGTAATTGAAATGAATATGATCTTATGTATTATAGAAATAAGAAAGTGTTCAGAGAAGTTTTTTTTTAGTTGGATAAGGTGCCGACGTTAAATGCCTGGGGTTTTATGCAACACCACCATCAGGGCAATGTTAATAAGTGAAACTCCACGCTTGATCAAAAAATAAATTCTTTAACTCTACGGGGGCATGAAAACCAAAAAAAAAAAAAGTCCTAGCATATAATTTAGGAAATTATCACTTTAAAAATTCCAAATTGATATTTAATATATATAACAATAACCTCCCCCAACGAGAGTCCCGGATATAACGCTAAACAATCTGACGGTGAGGCTCCAGTAATTTTGGAACTTTGGGGAATGCGGAGTATTTTTTATTGCCATCACTCACAGGTCCACTAGAGCTCAGAGTCGTAGTACATGAGAGACTCCTATCTATGTGTCACTGTATTGTTATGCTAAACTGAATCTTTTGAAATAGAACTGTTTTTTGACATTGAAACTGTACTTATGCAGAACTGAATTGTTTGAAATAGAACGGTTTTTTATATTTAACTGAACTGCTTTGACATTTTACTGTTTGTAAACAAAAGCTACCCTTCTACTCAAGTTAATTGTTTGAAATTTGTTTCTGTGTTAAATGATCCGGAAAGGTTTGCGATGCCGTAAAACAAAACAACCAACCAATCATGCCACATCATTTAAAAAAAAAAACAACTCTAAATTTTTTGTCTAATATTTAATCACTTTTTTGCGGTGAAAAGCATTTTATACCTGAAAGGAAAGAAAAAAAATAAAACATCAAACATTGAATTTTAAGCTTTTTCTACACTATATATATATATATATATATATATATATATAGACGTGTACAGATATGTAAACAGAATTGAAACAATTTGATCAGGTGCCTAAAATTTTTTTTTTTTCTAATGTAGGTCAATTTTGGCAGACAAGCTAAAAAACAATAAAATTCTGACTGTAACTAAAATAAACAAGAAAAAAACCCAAAAAGACAGACAAAAAATCAAGTAATCAAAATAAAAGTTTCCTTGTGTATTCATTTTTTCTAAATTCTTTTTCATTTTCCAATGTTTGTCTAAATATGTCCAACATTTGCTTATTTAGTTGAGATGTAGGGAGAGGAATTTACAAAACATCTGCTCGCTTGGGTAGCGCGAACATGTGGGTCGACATATTCGTGCGTATGTAGGTGTGTACCCTTGCGTATTTTTTTGCGTGTGTGCGTATGTGTCTTGCACACAGGCATGCACATATCCAGCATTGTCTAAAAATATATGGACATCCAATACCCTTTTTAAAAAAATGTAATTTTTTTCTAAACCCTAGATCCTAATATCTTTCATTCATTCTTTTTCATTCTTTTTCATTCTTTCTCTTTCTTTCTCTTTCTTTCATTCTTTCTTTTTCTCTATTTCTCTTTCTTTCTTTCTTTTTTCTTTCTTTCTTTCTCATTCCTTATTTCGTCTTTTTCTTTATCAAGTTTCTTTTCTTCATTCTTTCTTATTTCGTTTATTCTCTTTCATTCATTCATTCTGTTTTCCATGTGTGTTTTTTTTTATTTCATTCATTCTCCCTTTCTTTCTTTCTTTCTTATTGATTGATTCTTTCTTTCTTTCTTTCTTTCTTTCTTTCTTATTCAGCCCTACTTTTCAGCATGCATGTATGTGCGTGTGTGTGAGTGTCTGAAAAAAGAAAATATATATATATATATATATATATATATATATATATATATATATCTAAATAAATACTTAAGCATTCCTTATCGTCTTTTAATTAAAAAAAAGTTTAATTTCTTCTTAAGCCAAGATGCTGCGTACTGTTTTGAACAAATCTTTGAAGCAGCATCCTATAATACAGCAGCTGTACGGCAACTTGCCTCCCATCATACAAACGATTCAAGTACGACGAACAAGCCATGCTAGGCACCGCTATTTACATCATAAGTGAGGTTTTCTTTTGGAATCCTGCTCACGAATACAAGTGTTGACTGACCATCAAATTCATTAACAAGATCTGTGTGCTCTGTGGATGCCGTATGAAGGACTTACCATAAGCAATGATCGGATAAGGATGCAAATTTAACTATTATATATATATATATATATATATATAAAGTTGAAACGAATTTTGTTTGAATTTTGAGAGAATATATACTTAATAGATTAATAAAAAATTTCGCCAATAGAAATAATAATCATTAATAAATTTTCATCGATTCTTTGAATCTCGTTCCATCTGTCAACAAGCTTCTAAAGGGCATGTTTGTAAAATACTTTTAGTTCTGATGCAAAATATGAGCCGAATGCCTTTTCAACTTCTCTTGATGTAAACCTAAGATCTTCCAGATAGCTCTCTCAGGAGAATGAAAGAATCTAGATGGTCTGAAAAACCCACCAGACTCCAGGAAGCAGCAGACAAGAAAGATTTTAAAGCGTTTTACGCCGGCTCAGTAAAGGTGTTCAGTCCGTGAGAAAATGAATTATTTCGAGTACTTTCTTTTAATGATCAAACTCTTCTCACTGACAAGCAATATATTCTATCACACTTGAAAGGACATTTAGAAATTCTTTTGAACTCTACTTCTGTCACTGTTGATAATAATAATATCACTTCCATTCTCTAACGTCCTGATATCCTTCGTTTATCCTTTGAATCATGCTCAAAATAGGTTCAAAGTGAAATCAGACAAATGTCTACATAGATGGAACCAAGGAAGGACCGTATACCATTTTATTTATTTAAGTACGGAAGATATACGAAACTAATCTACAAACTACCAGAACATTTCAAATCCTTCAGAAAATTTGGTTTGGTTTGGTTTTATGTAGGTCATTAATGTCTAATCCATTTTAAACGTATAAATAGTTCTATTTCAAACAATTCAGTTTAGCTTAATTATAAAATTTAATTCTATTTGACCCGTAGATAAGCGCCTACCACGTGCCAGAGTGGACCTGGGAGCAATAGCAATGAAGGGATTCTCCGCATCATCCAAAGCTCTTGCATTACTAGAACCTCACTGTCAGATTGCTTTGTTAGTGCGGAGGTCTTACCCCTGTGTAAAGAAGCAGTCGGTGTATTATACACCACTAGCTGACTGGGAAACCTGCAGGAAAGGAAGACATGTTCCTCAAAACTTCATATATGCCTCTATATTTTTCAATGCGGCATATTACTTTATTGAGGAAAATAATTATTGCAAACTGAATTTTGTATATCATAGGTTAAGGTTTACATTAGCGAATGTCTACTTACAGTAGTTATAAGTGTTCATTAAAAGTAAAAGTTGGTGACTGTTGTCGAGGGTGACCCGAAGGCTTCTTTTCAATACCCACTAGACCAATGAGCCTGTACAAAAAAAAAAGCGGGCCTTGGCATAATGGTTAGAGTGTTCGCCAATGGCCGGGGAGACCTGGGTTCAATCTGAGGTCGAGTCATACAAAAGACTTTAAAAAATGATACTTGATGCCTCCTTGCTTAACACTCAACATTATAACGTAAGGCTCAAGGGTAAGTTGGAGCAATCCAGGGAAAGCAGTTGCGCCCAACCTTACACCTTGGTGTAGTAGCTATCGAAAAGGGAACCTTCGATTCACCCTCCACAAAGGTGTTCATTAAAATGGGAATAAATTCTCAGAGTTTTCGTATAGTGTGGTATAGTAAGATTAAAAAAATTGTTTTAAACTTATAAAGACACCGGGTATCCTCGTGGTGTTATGGTTAAAGAGCTTGAATGCGGAATCGTTTTAAGCGAGTTTGAACTCCATTCACTTTATAACGTTCCCTTTCGAAAGGTATGACCAGCCTTATCCTCCTCAGCTCTGGGTTAAATAGTACCAATACTGTTCTTTTCGATGGACGGCTCAGGTAATTAGTACCTCACGAATGTCGATATACTATTAATTAAAGAAACTAAACTATAAAGACATTATTTTAATTTAATATGGAATAATCTTCATTGAGTAAGCAACGCGTACATTGTTTCTTCATAATACACTGCTCTTTCACTATTCAAATCTTTAAGACCTAACTTTTTAGGCAAAAGAAAATATCAACCTATTCTTGAATTATGTTCTTTTAAGGTGCAAAGATATCAGGAAGAAGCAGGCGTGACACTTAGCTTTTAAATATTATTCAATAGATCAGTGATTTTTGTGATTGTAAATCTCAAGGGTTGACCTATACACAAGACCATCTTATGCAGATATATATATATATATATATATATATATATATATATATATATATATATATTGTATGAAAGTAAGACGAAAATCCTGTCTAAATTCAAACATCCAGCCACGAAGCAAATAGACAACAGTCTGAACAGCATAGTTAAGTTAATATAAAAATACACTTGACTTAGTATTTTACACCTCTTACGCTGTAAGAGACGTAAAAAAAACAAGCATCAGTTTATAAACAATCCTGTTAGCATCTACGAAAGAACTTCAAATATGTAAATTTATTTTCACACTTCAGTTGCAAGGTCAATTGCAGGCTATTTTTAGATTAAGAGATGAACAGCTGAAACAACAAGTGCTTTTCGTAAACTTCATTATCGTCTTTGAAATAGAAATATTAGGCTTGAGACAAATATTGCAGTCAAAAAGCCGTCGTATTAACCACTCTATAGATCCATTTAACTCTCACATAAATTTTCTAAAAACCAAATGCACCAGACTTCAATAACTCTTACATGTGGTTGCCTATGGAGAATTGGGAAAAAGAAGAACAAATAATCGAACTATACATATCCATGATCTGCATATAACTTGACTATATCAATTTTATCTTTAGACAAGCCAGAAGTGCCTACCTCAAAGAGGCCGGTCTTATACCTACACTACAAAGACTTAAGATTTTCCATACAAGACTTCATGACTTCACTTAATAGTCAATAACATGAGGCTCAAGATGCACCCCTACATCTTAGATGTGTAAAATTGGCCCACCATTCCTTTATAAAACTCAGATCCTGCTGACAAAACCAAATTTATGGGTGCATCTTCAATACTAGTTACAAGCAGTAAAAATACTTTATAAAACGTTTTGGCCTTTGGATGAAGCCTACCCTCGAAGAATTTAAAATTTCTCGCACCAATATCCATGAAAGCTTCATACCTAAAACACCACCATGTACTATCAAAAAAAATCTTAAGAGATCCTCGAACTAAGTAAGCTCCCCAAAATTAAATCCCATCCTATCACATTCCAATATAAACTCTGCATTATTATGGAACACCATCTCTGTCACCTCTAAACCTTTACAATGGCTCTAAGGACAAAAAAATGTGCACAACCATTTCAAACAAGACAATCATTGGAAAAGTTCTCCCTAAGGAAAGCTCTATCTTTGCAGCTGAAGCGCGTACAAAAGACATAACACTCAACACATATGTAACCATAAAAACTTTATCTCTGTTTTAAAATTATAAGGAAATAAAAAATGAAAGACCCCTTATATTTCAATTACTCAGTTGATTAAACTCTATGTTTGACTCTACAGAGAACCTTATATGCTAGATCCCGAGCTATTTTAGAGTGAATGGATGATGAAAGAACTGACCCAACATCTGAATCGATTCTGGGTTTGGCCATTAAATAATTCAAGCTTCAGTATACTGACATGGAACCTGAAATTAATAGATCTCTTCAAAAAAAAAACAACGGCAGTGCTAGAATAACAACATCCACAATATATTCCTCTTGATCAAACCCACTTTAGGAGAATGGAGTCTAGCCTTCAGAAAACAATGAAAGGAACAAATCACAATATCACAATAACGCATTGGTCACTAAAGACTTACACACATCCTTATACTCAAACAAGAACAACAACCACAATTTATACATAATTTACACATAAGACTAAATTTAAAGTATAGAAATTTAAAAACATTGAAATAAATAGTGAAACCAGGAAAAAAAACGTATCCAACATACATACTAAGAAAGAATAGGTAGCTAATTAAATGGTATCGAAATTAATATAAGCATTAATATTCATCTTAAAAGTTAATTATCGAACTTAACATGAAAAGAAAATAAATTAAACAAATGAATAAAAAAAGTTAAATTACCGTAATTATACATGGGGGTGTCCTCGTGGTGTAATGGTTAAAGCGATAAACTGCGGAATCGTAGTACGCGAGTTCGTACTCCAGTCGCGCTATTATGTTCACTTTCGGGCCAATACCCTTGGGAAAGGTATGAACCCCCTTATTCTCCCTCCAGCTATGGGTAAATAGTAGGACGGACTAGGTTCTTCAGCCTTGTTGAGGCAACTAGTCTAGGAGAAGGAAAACTCTGAATTCAAACCTGTTAAACTCCGCTTAAAAATTGACCTTGTGTCATATCCTGCCCGAGCGGAGGGGTTGGTAAATAATACCACAATTTATACATGTCTAACACCCTTCACAAATAAACACTTTCTCATTGAATGTAGCGCTTTCGCTTTTATCAGAAACCGCTTTTTTAATGTAATTAACAGGGAAGATCTATTTTAATGTATCAATATAAATGACATTCTGTCTTTTAAGAGAAACAAAATCATACCAAAAATATATATACCTAAATCAAATGAATAGTTATCAATCTTTATTACAAATTGACTTCTCTCCACGATGTTCAACGATGTTAAAGCATCGTTAAAACCTATTAAAAGTATAAATATAGACGTAAAACGAGCATTTCTTCCTAATTGTTATCAGTTTAAACTGTAGGCAAGTTGATATACAATTTAAACCAATCAACATAACTGTTGAAAATTGTTAAGCCCTATAGCACATACATTAAACTAACGTATACTTTTTTTTATCAAACTTTTCAACTGATATATATATATATATATATAAAATTAACTTAAATCGCGAGTTGGAAAGATTTCCAACTCGCGATTTAAGTTAATTTTATAATTGGGCCCACTTGTGTTGAGCACTTGTATTGTAGCATTGCAGGATTCGTGGATGGTTTTAGTTTTCTTTTGATCAACTGACGGCGTATCCCTTGATTTTTTTCAAGGGGTCGGACGAGGTCGGCCTTTTCTTTCTTTTTGACCTATAATTTTTTTCTTTTTCCCCCGGGCAGGGATTCGAGATACTTTATCTCTTGTTCCTGGCGTGGGTTTTTTCTTTCTTTTTTTCTGGTACCGTGAATACTGGTAGATATTAGATTAGTATATATATATATATATATAAATCATATATATATAAATATATATATATATAAATATATATATATATATATTTCTAAATCATATATATATATATATATATATATATAAATCACACATATATATATATATATATATATATATATATATACACTCCCCTACGCCCCGTAATGTTGTGTTCTCTGGCGAAGAAGTAATAGTGTTGCTATTGCAACACTATTACACTAGCGTTCATTGCAAACCTCTTCGTATTTGAATTGAGGTCTCGGCAGCCGTTGAACGGATGTATGTAAACAATATTAATTGTGATTCATAACCGTTTAAAATTTACTTCGCAGCTAATAGCTGTTCGTGGCTGAATGGTTAGAGGCTTTGGCTTGGTGTTTGATTCAAACTGTGTTTCGATCCCAGCTATGGGTAGCTACTCTCTAGCCACACTGATGGGTTCTGATAGAACGAAACAGATCTGTCTGTAGATATATATATATATATATATATATATATATATATATATATATATACATAACGGTAGATGCAGTTTATGCTTAGAAGAGAAAATCTATATCTTAACACATAAGTGGCCTGATAAGTTATTAAATAAGAGAAGTGAACTAATAGCTAGATGTAGACATACGACTAAATTTAAAGTAAAGAAATTTAAAAACATTGAAATAAATAGTGAAACCAGGAAAAAAAACGTATCCAACATACACACTAGGAAAAAATAGGTAGCTAATTAAATGGTATCGAAATTAATATAAGCATTAATATTCATCTTAAAAGTTAATTATCGAACTTAACATGAAAAGAAAATAAATTAAACAAATGAATAAAAAATTAAATTACCGTAATTATAACTGACAGAAGAAATTTGAAAATTAAAATAAAACGGAAATTCAATAAAATGAGGAGGAAACCCCTTAATCTCTTTAACCCCCCAACCCACCCCACGTGTCTATTCTGTTTTAATTAATTATCCATTGGATCTGAACAAGTCCAGTATAATTTTTTTTCTTCGTGTTTTTGGTTCACACCAGAAACTGAAAAACAGGATGGAAATAAATTTATAATCCTAAATTAACCGTTGTTTGGGTTTTTCTTAAAGAAATATTGCTCTGTAAAAAATTACATTGAGCTCTCCACCAGGAAAATTTAAATGTTCAGCTCTTGAATGATTTTCTTGTCCTGTAGGAATTACTACAAACTCTGGTTTAACTTGACAGAATAATACCTATATATATATATATATATATATTATTAAATTCGGGGTACAGGAAAATTTATACAAAATAGTTAGCAAAGACACCATTGACATTGACAGTAGGGGAACTCAAATAAAACAATAAAACACACTATTGTGTGTTTTATTATTTTATTTTAGTTCCCCAACTGTCAATGCCTATGGTGTATTTGCTAATTATATAATATTTCAGAGGCTGTTTGAATAAATCCAGGAAGCAGAACCCCACAAAATAGCAGTTGTAAGACCTCTTGCTACCCATAAATCAAACCCTCTGTGTTAGTTGACCAAGGCATATTCAGTACTGCTGGAGAAATAAGAAATAAATCATTAGCAATTTCCTACTTGGGGATTTCTTTACATCGACACACCAGTTTCTTTTTCCCAAACAGGAAAAACATCAGCTCCATGTTGACACTAGATACAATTTAGTGGAAGGATGACCGATTAGGATTGATGGTTAGAGAGAGTCAAAGGATTCCACGTACAACTTGTCAAACGCAGTATATTCATATCCATCTATCTATCTATCTATCTATCTATTATTACTACTACTGTTACTACAAGCTACTAATCGTGTCTACTGATGACGTCATGTTTTTTTTTCATCCAGTTTTTCGATTTTTAGAAAAGTGTTCCTTATTGTTTATTGAGATGTTTATGGCTCACTGGTTTATTTTATTAGAGTTCTTAGGCCAGCAGGTAATCAGATTGAGAGGAGCTGCCGAACACCCCGACTGCATCTTTGCAGAAGGGTAAGACTCACCCTAAGAGTGTCCGGATATGACACTAAACCATTTCAGCCCAGTTGGCTGGGATGGTAGAATACACCGAATGCTTCTCTACGGAAGGGTAAGACCCTGCAACGAGTGTCCTGCTTATGACACTAAAAAACCTGATGGTAAGGCTCCAATAATGTTGAAGCTTTAGGAAATATGGAGTACCCCTTTATTACCATAGTTCTCAGGTAAACTCTGGCTCGAAGAGGTAGCACTTGATAGGGTCCAAACTGTGGGCCAAATAGAAATAAATTGTGTACGTATGCTAAATTGAATTGTTGAAATAGCACTGTTTTCGATAACAGTGTACTTAAGTTGAACTGAATTTTTAAAAATAGAACCTGAATTTAAACAAAACTATTCTTATACTAAAATGAATTATTTAAAATAGAACTGTTTATACGCATAAGAATCGATTTGGCTTTAAATAACTTACAATGGTTGGTATTTCATAAAACAAAACCAAACATACAATTTTTATCAAAATGACTTGATTCGGCGTTAAATGACCCGAAAAGTGTTGATAAGCCTTAAAACAAAACAACCAATCTTAGGCTTAAGTTTTGTCGACTTGTTTTACGTGACCATTGAGAGAACATGTCATATTTTGTCAGTTTGCTGTCCTCAAGTCTGTTCAAGTAGTCAGCCATCTCTTAGGTTGCGTTGGATGAGTATATAAAACACGCTAAGGAGTTTAGATTTCTCCTGGATGAATTTGTTTGGGATATGCTGCCACCACTTGACATTTAGTATTTTGTGCCAGTAACGCATCATGTAGACGTGAGGTCATTAAGCATGCACTTTGTATATCGTCCAAATTTCTGCGCCGTACAGGAGGCTTTAGAGAAATATGACGTGGTACTCACCATATTTAGTTTTTATGGAAAGATCTTTGTGGAGCTAGGTTCGCTTCCTAAATCAAAAAGAATCTTTAAAAGATTTAACGTTCATGTATCATGTTCCTCATGGAAATTTTTGATGTTTTCGACTACATAGCTTTTATATTTGAATTTTTTTACTTGGATTAGTACCTGACTATCTACCCACGTGTCTTGGCCAAGGTAATGAGATTACGGAGGGAGTAAGATCTATCTATCTATCTATCTATCTATCTATCTATCAAAGTGTATTAATTACTCTTTATCTACCTAGCTAGCTAGCAAGATAGCTGGCTCAGTTTATGTATGTATGTATGTATGTATGTATGTATATATATATATATATATATATATATATATATATATATATATATATCACAGTGTGTTCATTACTATATATCTATCTAGCGAGCTCGCAAGATAGCTAGGTCAGTTTATGTATGTATGTATGTATGTATGTATGTATGTATATATATATATATATATATATATATATATATATATATATATATATATATATATATATATATCACAGTGTGTTCATTACTGTATATCTACCTAGCTAGCTAGCAAGATAGTTCAGTTTGCGTATGTATGTATGTATGTATGTATGTATGTATGTATGTATGTATGTATGTATCTATCTATCTATCTATCTATCTATCTATCTATCTATCACAGTGTGTTCATTACTGTATATCTACCTAGCTAGCTAGCAAGATAGCTAGCTCAGTTTACGTATGTATGTATGTATGTATGTATGTATGTATGTATGTATGTATGTATGTATCTATCTATCTATCTATCTATCTATCACAGTGTGTTCATTACTGTATATCTACCTAGCTAGCTACCAAGATAGTTCAGTTTGCGTATGTATGTATGTATGTATCAATCTATCTATCTATCACCAGTCATTTCAGAAATTCTTTTCGCGACACACACTTAATAGATATGTGTAGGTTGTATGTTTTTGAAAAAAATGAATCTACGTACTCAGCTGCTTGCATATTTTTATCGATTTTGTTTAAGTAAACTTTTCCTATTTTCTTTTGCATCAAGATTTTTCTATTTGATGTTCCACTAACCTTTAAGAGGTGACGACAATCGTAGGTTTCCGGAACAATTTGTTTTAATTTGGAATTAACTTAGGTCGACTGCTGTTTACATCAAAGTCTTCACGTCAAATAAATTAAAGGAAGGAAATGTGAATATTTTGCCAAGTAATGGTCTAAGTCTCGATGTCTCAAAACACACAATTCACTCTTGAGTCAAATAATTTTTTTGAATTTTATGAAAATTGATATGATAATACTTATAATCCATCTGATACATCTGGTTAGATGTGAAACTCAGAGTTATGGAAAAGGTGCTTGGAAGTTACCAAAAAGATCAGGTTTTAGACCTGTTTTGTTCTGAGTGTTTCACACACGTTTTGAATAGAAATTTCAATTTTAAACGGTTTTTGGCGTTATTTCATTATATATATATATATATATATATATATATATATATATATATATATATATATGTTTGTGTGTGTGAGTGTGTGTGTGTGTGTGCGTGTGTGTGTGTGTATAGTGAGAGAGGGAGAGAGAGAGAAAAAGAAAGAGAGAGAGAGAGAGGGTGTAGAAAAATAAAAAGAAAGAAAACAGGTTTCATGAGATTATTCTAGAATTAGGAAAAGGTACTTGGAAGTTACTAAAAAGATCAGGTTTTAGACCTGTTTTGTTCTGAATGTTTCACGCACGTTTTGAATAGAAATTTCAATTTTAAACGGTTTTTGGCGTTATTTCATTATATATATGTGTGTGTGTGTGTGTGTGTGTGAGAGAGAGAGAGAGAGAGAGATAGAAAGAAAGAAAGAGAGAGAGATGGGGGGATGAAGAGAAGCAAAAAAAAGAAAACAGGTTTCCAGAATAAATGGTTACTTATTCAGATTTTTCGGATTTTTCCAGTGTCCAAGTTGAAAGAAAAATGTGAGAAAAAACTGAAAACCCTTTTTATCAATTGCCTTGTCCGCTGCAGCTGTAGAATATATCGACTGAACCTCAGCAGAAAAGTAAGAACCAACAAGGAGTGTCCGCCATAAGACACTAAACAATATGATGGTGAGGTTCCAGCAGTGCTGGAGCTTTGGGGAATGCGGAGTAGCCATTCATTGCCATCGCTCCCAGGTTCACTCTGGCCCGGAGTGGTAGCATCTGATAGGGTCCTATCTACGGGTTTAATTGAACTAATCTGCGTACTTATGCAAAGCTGAATTGTTTGAAATAGAACTTCTTTTAACAGTGAAACTGCACCGCGCTAAAATGAGTTATTCGAAAGAGAATTGTTTTGACATTTAACTGTGGGTAAACAAACACCATACTTATACTAAACTAAATTGTTTGAAATAGAACTGTTTAAGTAAACTGAATAGCATCGCAAATAAATGTTTTTGACAATCAAAATGTATACTTATGCTAAACAGAATTATAGTAAATAGAACTGTTTTTGTATAAAATCGATTTGAGCTTGAATAAGCTACAAAGGTCGATATGGCGTAAAACCCAAGTAAACAAACGATAGAACTGTTTTTACATTCAAACTACTTACTCATGCTAAACTGAATTGTTTGAAATGAAGTTGTTTTTATATGCTAAATTAAATTGTTTGAAATAGAACTGTTTTGATATTTAATGGTATGTAAACAAAAATATATTTATTCTAAACTGAATTTTAAAAATTAAATCTGTTGATTAAACTTGAAATAATTACATTTTTGACAATAAAACTTTTTACTCATGCTAAACATAATTGTTTGAAATAAAACTGTTCATATGTATGAAAATGGATTGCGCATTAAATAACATATAATGGTTGATATGCAAACCAAACCAAACCAAAATTTATATCAATAGAATTCTTTAAATGCGTTCGGTGTCAATATATATATATATATATATATATATATATATATATATATATATATATATACGTGGTGCATTCAATAAGGTTCCAGACTTTTTGTACTGGCATTTAAAATTGTTTTAGACTCTTGAAAATTCAATATGTTATTGATTTACATCTTATGAGATGACTGACCATGTTTTATGATTTCAGATTCAAATAAACAGTTACAGCAGCAATTGGAATATACCCTACTAAAGCCTGATTATCACAGTTGGTGAATTTCAAAAATGCAATCTAAACGTGAGGAAGAACGATATGCAATAAAATTCTGTTTTAAACTTGCAAAAAATGCCACAGAAATGTGTGGAATGCTTCAGACTGCTTTTGGAGCATCTTGCATGAATCGAGCATCAGTTTTTGAGTGGCATAAGAGATTCAAGGAAGGCAGGGAGTCTGTGAGGGATGATGAGAGGTGTGTGAGAAGTCAATAGACCAGAGTTTATTGGCCAAAGGGTTAGGGTTAGAGTTACTATATTGAGGTTTTAAGGAAGTCAGGAAAAGATTCCTAGGGAAGAGGCCAGCACTCTTCAAATCGGGTCCGTGGCATTTCCCCCAGGACAATTCCCCAGTCCACAACTCCATCCTTGTCACAGACTATTTGACCAAGATGGACATCACGACAATTCCTGACCCTCCCTATGTTCCAGACCTTGCTTCCTCTGACTTTTGGTTATTTCCTATACTCAGAGGCTGTCGTTATGAGACAATTAAGGAGATGAAAGAGGCTATGACGAAGGTCATTGACACACTCACAGATGAGGTGCCCGTGGTGTAAGGGTTATCGTCGTAGGAAATGGATACGGCGACAAGAGTTCAAATCCTGGACGAGACTGATTGCATTTCACATAGCACTAATACCCTAGGGAAAGGTATGAATTCAATTATTCTCCCTCCAGCTATGGGTAAATAGTAGGACAGACTAGGTTCTTCAGTCTTGGTTAGGCAACTAGTCTAGGAGAAGGAAAACTCTGAATTCAAACCTGTTAAACTCCGCTTATAATTTGACTTTGTGTCATATCGTGCCCGAGCGGAGGGGTTGGTAAATAAAACTTCCATGGGGCATTCCAGAAGTTGTTGGCAGTGCACAATAAATGCATTGCAGCTGAAGGAGATCACTTCGAAGGAGACTAGAATTTTTATGTCTGTGCTATTAATAAAAGTGTCGATACGAAAAAAGTCTGGAAACTTTTTAAATGATCCTTGTGTGTGTGTATATATATATATATATCGAGAGAGAGAGAGAGAGAGAGAGAGAGAGAGAGAGAGAGAGAGAGCGGGGGGCATTGTTGATTAATGGACTGAGCTTAACGGCATCTCAAACTTTCGATTAGTAATTGGGGAATCGTGGAGATTGTACATTCCTATTAACATTTTTTGTGCAGTTGTATTTAATATTTGTTTTTCACATGGTCCTATCAAATGATTTTTAACAGACTGATTTAACCAATAGAATTGGTCTTAACATGAACAAACACTCTGCGTCAAAGTGGACCTGGGAATAATGAAAATAAAGGAGTATTTCACATTCCTCAGATCACCAGAACTAGAGTCTCACCACTACATGCAGTTCAAGAGCATACCATTTTCACTACTTTTTTGCAGAATATTTACACCTCTTCGGTGGATACCATCAAAGCATTCTGAACATTACCAACATGTCTTATATATATATATATATATATATATATATATATACTTATTGAATTAACAGACCAGAAAATCTGGCAAGCACTGCGTGTGACCTATGGAAACAGAGGAGAGCTATTTTGACCTTGTTAGGTCTCATCAGCGGTATATACCGTGACCTCTACTACTGGAGATCGAACCAGTGACCACAGAATGCAGAGCCGAAACTCTCCCATTGAGCCATGATTCATATCGCACACAAGCGTTGGCAAATCAGCAAGTCAAGTAAACACTTGACCACTTAACCTGATATTTATTGTAGTTACATCTTTACACGAGCTTCCTCTATTTAAGCTATATATATATATATATATATATATTGTGATAGGGGCACTAATCTTCCCTCACCAGACATAGGAACAGACTGCTCAGAAAAGGTCAATTAGCGTTTTATGGCTCATATCAGAAAATATGTTCAGACGTCTAGACGACATTCCCCTCCCAAAACACCTGCCGACTGCACGTGAAGAACAATGACGTTATAGTTTGAAAATAGAGGTCGCTGAATAGCTGGAAGATGGCACGCATCTAGTTCAGTTTTTTCGTACACCAGAAATATAAATAAAAAAAGAAACCCAATGATAATAAAAAAACAAAAAACAGCGAAATTTTGGTGAACTCTAAAAGAAAAAAAACATGATTCTGACTTTCTGTAGACTACAGAACGTGAAAAAATGATCGACGTCTGGCTGTGAACCTGATGATGTTTCCAGATGAGACAATAAACTGAATTAGTGAACGTTTAAATTGAGTTAGGTTGAATCAATTAAAAATTCCACTCCTTTTTGAAAGTTTCTTGGATATGTAACAGGTTGCAAACCATCACATCCCAGTCATAGCAACGGACTGCTTAGAAAGTGACAGTCAGTGTTTATGGTCCATATCAGAAAATGGGCTCTGATATTTGAATTGCAATCCCCTTCCAAAACCTCTGTTGGCTGTACTTGAAGAGAAACTGTTCTAGATTGCAAATTGAAGCAACTGATGGGCAGAAAGATGGTTCATATCAAGGTTGGCACCAGAAATACAAATCTGATAAAAAGTCAGTCGGCGAAGATCTTTTGGAAGAAGATGCTTGGGAGAAAATTCTCTGCGGAGTATAGTTGATGAAAATCCTTTGAAAGAGAATCTATGGAACTGCCAGCCAACTTATAAATTGTGAAGTGGCTATGCAAACTATGATGAATGAGATCTTATGAAAAAAGGAAACAGTAAGAGACTTTTGTGAAGTCTGAAAGAAATGAACTTTGCTTTATATTTCTGTTGACCACAGGAAGAAAAAGGATAGACTTTGTCTGTGAATCCCATGGTGTTTCTGAGTGAGACACTGAACTGAATTAGTGAACATCTGAACTGAGATAAGTAGATACAGTTAAATATCACACTCTTTTTGCATCCACTGCTCTGACTTCGTATTGTTACATGCACCATTGACACTTATATATATTTAATCATTCACACCATTCCATATCTAAACATTTAAATGCTTTGTTTTATATTGTCTTATCCACTTTGTTATTCTATTGTTCATTTACTGTTGGCAAAATAATCATGTTATATTGTTCAACTGTGTTGTTGTCATTTCATCGCTTCAAGGATTTCTGCCTCATTTTTATTTTCTATGTGTTACGGGCTGATCTCGTGAATATGAAGGAATATTTCTTGAGTAATATGTATTTGCATCTCCCAACATTGTCTTGGCCCGTAACATGATAAACTGTTGTTTGTGATTCAGAAAGGACATATTAATTAATAGTCAAATTTCTTTTGAAATAAGTATTTCCATTAAATTGACACTGATATATATTTGATCACACACATCAATCAGTATGTAAACATTTGAACGCTTTGTTTTATATTGTTTGTCCACTTTGTTATTCTAATGTTCATTCGTTGTTGGTGAACAAATCTTGTTAAATTATGCAACCGTATCATTGTAGTTTCGTCAGTTCAGGATCCTTTGTATGGGTCGAATAGAACATCGCTGTATTTATGCTAAACTGAATTGTTTGAAATGGAAATGTTTTTGACATTGAAACAGCGTACTTATGCTGAACTGAATAGTTGGAAATAGAACTGTTCATATGTATAAGAATGGATTCGGCATAAATAACCTACAATGGGTGATGCGCCATAAAACTAAACAAAACCAAACGATTAATTGGCATCGATTCCAGATTCTCTCCGGCCCAGAATAGTAGCACCTGATAGGGTCCTATCTATACGTCATTTAGAACTAAACCGGGTCCTTTAGTTAAACTAAATTGTTTGAAATAGAACACTTTATATGTATAAACATAAATTTGGCAATGGATTACATACAGAGGTTGATATGCCATAACCAAACCAAAACTAATATATGTATATCTTTTTTAATTGCTCTGTAGATTTTATTTACATTGAGCTCTTTACCAGGATTGTTAAATTTAATATTATATTTTTGAATATTTTATTTGTCCTGCTTGGAAATATTCCCAATTCCGGATTTACTGGATTGAATAGTATCTTATATACACAGACACAGACGCACACACACACACACACACATATATATATATATATATATATATATATATATATATATATATATGTATATATTATAACAGTGTTTATTGTCTTTATTTCACTTTGTGGGTTTGTCACAGACCAATGCGATATAATTGAGAGGACTCAGTATCTGAAACCTGTGGTCGCAGAAAAGCTTCCATGCTATTTAATATATAAAACTATATATATATTTATATATAAACTAGTATATTTCGGTCGTTGCTCGCATAATGCAAAACTCTTCGAAAGAATTGAACACTCTGGTAGCCGATAGGTTATAAAAAATTGTAAACAAACGGACGCTGCTGCAGCTGTTGGTACATAATACCTTAAAATTTCCCTTAGCCAACGTGGTGCACTTGTTGGCTAAGCGGTCTGATACTAAGTCTAACGTAAAGTTGGACGGGTTTTGATCCCGGCTTCGAGCGGCCTATGTGTCTAGCCACCCTGAAGAGTTCTGATAGAACGAAATTGTATGCCTGTGGATGACTATATATATATATATATATATATACATATTAGGGTAGGTTGATTTTTTTACTTTTTTAAAAATAATTAAAAAAATCTCACTTACCGAAAGTTGTGGTTGGACCTATTAAGTACTCATACAAAAAATTAGATCAAATAGTTCAACGGTTTTTTGAGAATTTGGTAACAAAGATCGTAGACAAAAATATACTGATAATTCCTTGTTTTTGCAAGATTTGGCTTGAATATTAGTGTGAAAACCAAATAATGTTAGTATTTAAATACTAGGGAAAGTACTTTTATTTTATAAAAATGATATTAATTAAAGAAATTATGACTAATATTCAAATTGAAAATCTGCCCCCACCTTTGCAGTATCTTCTTTTATATACTGCTTTTAATGTTTTGAATTAAGTAGTAATATTTGAATACCTTAAAAATTGATTTTTTTTCTGTTATAAGTTAAAATATAACAAACAGACAGATAAAAAAAATAACCACTATCTTAATAGAGCTTAATATATAGAGTCATATTGCTCCATATAAGAGCCCTTAGACAAAAATGCTTTCTCAATTTCTGACTCAAAACTGTGGCTGTTATGTGTTGATGCCTTGCTTCAAAACATATACAGTTTGTGAAGTTTCCGTTGTTAACTTGACTGCCCGTTCCACGGCATGAGAAAGTGAGGGCAAATCTGACAAGTCAAGCTTGGTTCCATTCAACAAAGATTCTCGAAGTTCAGATTCCGAATAATCTTCCGTCATTGGTGGTTCAAAAATACCACATAATGTTAAATCTATTAATTGTGTCCAATGCGTCGGATTAAAATAATTGTTGGTATTCTTTTTAAACTTTTCCTGGTTGAGGCCTCACTTCTGAAAGAATATAAAAATTAATTAATTGAATTATAAAAAAAATTCCAATCTTTACTGCTTTAATAATTATGGTGAAATTAGATAAAATCTTTAAAAATGATTCTATAAATTGGAATAATTGAGGCAGGGATATATAAATAATTATTTACTTACCTAACAGCCAAAATTCTTTTTAAAGCTTCTTCTCTAACTTCACCTTCCTCAGATTTGAGCATTGAATATATAAGGTTTTCTGTTAGTAAACAAAATATATTACCTTGTATATTTCTATATGCTATCTGTTGGATTTCATGAGGCTTAATCCTCCTTAATCCTCTCGATCATAGTAAAAATGTGCAGTTGCTTGATGTGGAATATATTATTTCTTTTAATTTCAAACCAACAAGTGGCATACACATTTATCATAAGATTTATCAAACAGTGAAGTTTTGTTGTGAGCCTTTGTGGGTATGCGCCACGAGTCCATAAACACATGAGCCCGATGGCCAAAGTTAACCATCTTGCCTGGTTTAAAGGACCAATTTTCCAGGAGGCATATCTAGAGTCAATCTTACCTCTAGAAATACCTACTGCGTATTCATACAGGAGTCTTAGGTCACAACTGAGATCATGTATTTTATTAATTTTCAAAATTGAATCCAGAGGACTGCTAATAGTGGGAAGTGATATTTGGGGTAAATCATGGCAATCCTTTGAGCATAATTTCCCCAGGGGGCCACTGATTGTTGTAGGGCCTTTCGCGCAACCATTTATATTTTTAAAAAGGGCTCTGAAAGGTAGTTCATTATGGTGCAGAGAGCAACCAATTGAGTGAAGTTTTTTTTTTTTTACTTTTTTTTCTAAAATTGCAACCATTCCACCTTCACAACCTGTGTTGGCATTAATGCTGTCGACAAGGATAGCCTTGATAGTTTTCTCACTGTTGAATTCATGCAAAACATCCATCACTTGCTCTGCATGAACAGCACCTGTTGCACCAATATTAGGAAGAACTCTGTGTGTCAGATATCTACTTTCATATGGTGTCTCCTTTGTAAAAGTTAAATGGCGTTCTGGTCCCTTAGTTTTTTTCATAGTTTTCTGTCCATTTTCCAACACAATTTCCTCATACAGCAATGTGTCCTTATCCATTCTCCCATCAACTCCAATACGTATAAGATTTTCCATACTTTGATAATGTTTTTGTTGGGCAGTTGTTTTCACTTTAGTCTTTGCTCTGTCAACTTTACATTTATCAAGAATAATATTGTTTATATTAATATTGTGTATAAGAAGGCCCATAGCCTTCCAATCCAAGAGCAAAGCATTGGCAAGGATGGCCCCACGATTAGAAGATATATCTCCCCTTACTAACTCGAGAGCATATCTTGGAAATTTGATAAGGCTATGGGCCTTTTTGGATGACACTTTGGTTGCAAATATTCTTCTGGTTCTTCACTTGGAGAAGATGAGAAGGAGGGGGAAGAAACATTACCCTGGAGATTTGATGTTGAAGCTTTTGGTGATGAATTTAAATTTTTTCTTGACCCCTCTCTTTCCTTTTTACTTTTTTTATAGTACTTTTATCTACCGGGCCAAGATGAGAAATGCCCTTAGGTCCTATTTTGCCCCTCTGATCCTTTAGGTATTAACGGTCCTCAACTGGAATCTGAAAAATCTGATTTTATTTATACTAAAAATACATCTAAACAGATTAATATAAAAAGTAATTTGCATGAAAAATAAAATGGAAAAAATGGTTTATATATTTAAATAATATTAAAATATGGAAATTGATTTCGAAATAAGGTTGTCTCACAAAGACACTGTAAAAACCAAAATAGAAAACAACTTATTTTTTGTTGAAGAGGACAAGTGCAAATGATATGCTTAGTCTGGCAATTTTATTGATTACGTTTTACACGATAGTCCTTACAACGTGAATCTAGTAGTTTGCAAGAACAGGATGAAACATCAAATAATGAATCCAGTTTTTCCATCCAGAATTTCTTGTGGGGTGTAGGGAGATATTTTCTATTTATTTGTTCTGCTTTCTTGAAGCATAGTATATTCAGCTTTTTTAAAATATCAATTTCATTTAATAAAGATAAACGTGGGTTAACCGCTTTCCAAATATCTATAACTTCCTTTACCATTAATTTGGATATAGCAAAATTTGAAAGGTGGGATAAGTATTTATTAAAGAATAGCTATATTGGAAAATTTGTCGATAAATTGGAGGCTCCATTTTATTTAATGGTGAAGGTGGATCAGAAAATTTCATTACATTTTTAATGCGAGTTGACAATGCAGATTTTCCGGCCATTTTTAATAAAATTACTGAAAACAAAAAATATGTACTATCAGAAATTAAATCGCACAAATATTTTTTGGATAAATTTCATAAAATTTGAAATAATTTAAAAATAATGTTTACTTACCTTAAAAGTAAGTAAAGTTAGCGACCATAGTCGAGGGTGACCCGAAGGCTCCCTTTTCGATAGCTACTACACCAAGGTGTAGGGGAGGGCGCTACTCCATTCCCAGGATTGCTCCACTTTACCCTTGAACCGTACCTTATAATGCTGAGTGTTAAGCAAGGTGGTATCAAGTACCATTTTTAAAGTCTTTGGTATGACTCGACCTGGGATCGAACCCAGGTCTCCCGGGCCATTGGCGAACACTCTAACCGCTGGGCCATTCCGAGATTAGCACGTAAACACTTTTTTTCAATAAAAAAAACACGAACTTCGGAAATATAAACAAATCAGAATGATTATATAAGTTGTATTTTTTAATAGTTAAGTCTATTTTAATGATAAATACAAGAGATATTCTTGATAATTAAAATCGTAAACAGTAAACAAACGTTTAGGGGGAGGTAATTTCAATTGGTGAATACCATAAAAAATGTACAATAAACAAAACGGCATATGTAAATAGTTATTCGTATATTAAATAAAATATTAGTGTTTTTATTCCTTTTTAATTTTCATATTTTCATTTAATTTCTAAAGAAAATAAATACTAAACTTAAAAATATCTATTATTAATTGTATTGTATTATTTTATTTCTGTTAAAACTTGGGTTTTATTTAAGGGACGCGTGTTGCCGGTGACACTTATACCGATATAAAAAACCGAATTTATTTGGTCTTTAAGTTTGATTGCTCAAATAAAGACAAATTTTAAAAAAAAGATATTTCTTGTGGGAACTTTTGACATTATTTTGCAACTTTTTTCGAGTGCCTTTTTTAACAGTTCCAAAATCGACCTACCCTAATATATATATATATATATATATATATATATATATATATATTCTCGTCTTTATATATATATTTCGTATTCACACTGTAAACTGTACATATTATTTTATCATTTTCTTTATCATTATTCTATTCTTATTTTATCAATATTTCGTTCCGAATTCCATTACTAAAAAGTTTGTTTCATTTTGCAATAAAATTCCTTTTCCCTGTTTTTAATTTTTATTCATTTATTACCATAATTATTTCTTCATAAGACGCGGTTTTCTTCTAGATTTTTAGGTATAAAGTTACGAGTGCGTATTATACATGAGAAGTATAATATTGGGTTTTTTTTCGTCTATACGCCTCACCATATTCTGGACAGGAGGGCTGAAGGTACCTTCTTTCTAAAATCCAAACTTGTCGAAATTTTATGTGAACAAGTCTGTCATCTAATTTTGTTTTAAGTCATAATGGAAACAATATAATGTCTCTATGGGGGCACTTTTAGTGTAATAGTTACCGCTGCTGGAAATGAAGGCAGCGACACAAGTTCAATGCCTGGACGAAACTGCCCTTGGGAAATTTATGACTCATCATTCTCAAATAGTTGGGTCGACAAAGTTCTTCAACCTTGCTTTGGATACCAGTCTACGAGATTGAAAAGTCGGAATTCAAATTTGTTAAAAGCTCCGCTTAAGGACATGCCAATATGTCACATCTTACGCGTGCAAAGTTTCGGTTTGGACTATTATTGGTTACTTAATACCAAATCCGTTTTCATACATATTAATAGTTCAATTTCAAACTAATCAGTTTCGCATAAGAACGCAGTTTCAATGTCAAAGCAGTTCTATTTGAAACAGTTCATTATGGTATAAGTACAGTTTTCTTTACACACAGTTAAATGTAAAAACAGTTTTATTTCAAACAATTTAGTTTATCATAAGTACATATTTTAAACGTAAAAAACAGTTATATTTCAAGTAATTAAGTTTAGCATGAGTCCACTGTTTAGTTTTATCTGACCCTTAGATAGGATCCTATCAGGTGCTACCACTACGAACCGTAGAGGACCTGAGAACAATAGTAATGAAAAAGAACGCCCCATTCTACAAAGCTCCAACATTATTGCTGCACCACCATCAGATTTTTTGTGTCAATGTCAGGACACTCGTTGAAGGAGTCTTAACCCTCGGCAGAGATGCAGTTGGTGTATTCTGCTGCCTCAGCCGTCCGAGCCAACGTACAAAGGGGTTAGTTACTTTATATATACATATATATATAATCTCTGTTATTTATTGATCCGAAAATATGAAAAGCTGAAAAAAGTTAAATTTCTAAAAAGTCAATGCGAAATGATACTATTTACCAACCCCTCCGCTCGGGCAGGATATGACACAAGGTCAATTTTTAAGCGGAGTTTAACAGGTTTGAATTCAGAGTTTTCCTTCTTCTAGACTAGTTGCCTCACCAAGGCTGAAGAACCTAGTCTGTCCTACTATTTACCCATAGCTGGAGGGAGAATAATTGGATTCATACCTTCCTCAAGGGTATTAGTGCTATGTGAAATGCAATCAGTCTCGTCCAGGATTTGAACTCGTATCGCCGTGTCCATTTCCTACGACGATAATGACTACACCGCGGGCACCTCCTTGTCCCAACCCCTCCGCTCGGGCAGGATATGACACAAGGTCAATTTTTTAAGCGAAGTTTAACAGGTTTGAATTCAGAGTTTCCCTTCTCCTAGACTAGTTGCCTCGCCAAGGCTGAAGAACCTAGTCTGCCCTACTATTTATCCATAGCTGGAGGGAGAATAATTGGATTCATACCTTTCCCGAGGGTATTAGTGCTATGCAAAATGATACAAAAAAAACCTTGTGTATAATAGGCAAGGTTATTTTTTTGTATTATTTCGCTCTCCAAATTTAAGTTGCGTATAATACACGTATGCAAGGTGTATTCGAATTATTACGGTTTTGTGCTAGTGTGCCTTCAGCGACATTGATAGAGTATGTATTTGTTGGGTATCCCCCACCTTTTTCCACACAATGAACTAGTACATCTACCATATATAGCAGTAGCTACTAATACCAGGGCGGACTAGAAGCTGAATTTTTTCTTGTGTCGCAAATTACTATTGACCAGTAAGTGTTATTAATTATTGTTAAAATATGGGTATGTTCAACCATTGGTTCGCCCAAGGAGCCATCCCTGGTAGCATTACCAAGGGCGTGATCACATTGCTGAAGAAAGGTGGCAGGCATGTTTGGGAGGGCTTAGATGATTACAGGCCCATAACTCTGCTTAACACAGAGTTAAAGATTTTGGCCCGGGTCTTAGCAAATCGTTTACAGCTTGTCATTAGCGATCTGATCGGCTCTGAGCAGACCTATGCTGTGAAGGGAAGATCGATCCAGGACAACCTGCACTTGATTCGCGAGGTCCTAGAGGGGATAGAAGACGGCACCGAGGCCGTGCTGATCAGTTTAGATCAGTCCAAGGCTTTCGATAGGGTTGACCATCGGTTTTTGGTGACTGTTTTGGAGACTGCCGGATTCCAACCGGAGTTCCGAAGATGGATTAGCATGATGTACCACAACCTTCAGGCAGTGGTGCAGGTGAACGGAAGGCGTTCGAGGGTGTTCGCGGTCGAGTGGTCGGTCCGGCAGGGCTGCCCCTTATCTCCTCTTCTCTATGTTCTAGCTTTGGAGCCCCTGCTCCGTAAGCTTAGGGATAGGACGACAAATCCGGCCCTGCGCGGTGTCCCTTTTGCTGGCCCTGTTACGGCAAGGGTTTCCGCGTTCGCCGATGATATCACAGTGTTTGTATCCCGCCGCCTGGATATGAAGGCAGTGAAGAAGGCGGTTAGCGAGTACAAGCGGATTGCAGGAGCCAAGGTCAATTTTGACAAAAGCGAAGGTTTGCGGCTCGGTGCTTGGAGGGTAGCAGTACTCTTCCAGGGCCCTTCCGCTGGAGTGACGGACCCGTCCGCATCCTCGGGGTGTGGTTCGGGCCCGACCTCCAATTGGAGCGAAATTGGTCGGAAATACAAGCCAAGGTGAATGCTCAGGTGTGAATCTGGCTTTCAAGGAGGTTGTCCTTAAAGGGCAGGGCGGAGGCGTTCGCCGTGTACGTCTTCCCCTTGATCCTTTACCGATTGGCTGTACTTCCTCTGCCTAAGGTACATCGGTTGGCACTGCAACGATCCCTTTCCAGATTGCTCTGGGGAGGTGCAAGGCCGATGGTCCGTAGGCAGGTCTGTATCCAACGTACACGCAACGAGGGTCTAGGTATGCCTGATCTGGAGAGCCACTGGCTTGCTGAAAGACTTGCATACTTTGGCAGAGCCTTGACGGGGGACGCAGTGTGGAGACTAAAGGCGAGTCGGACTTTTCCTCGCCTAAAGTCAGACCCAAAGGCTGAAGGTCGACGTAGGCCTTTGGGCGAAACACTGTTTGTCCGCGAGTGCCGAACGGCCCTTCGTAACCTTCTTGGGTCCAGTGACCTTTCACGGCCTCGAAAAGAACTATATCGGGAGCTAGTGGTGGGTTCCGCTTCTGATCCTCTCACCGAGCGGCGTGGCTGGACGACGGAGGAGATTCGCTCTCATTGGAATTGGGCGCCAGGATCGAGCTTCTTGAACAACTCCGAGTTCTCGCTCACCTGGCGACTTGTTCGAAATGCGTTACCCCTTGTCGGCTTGAACTACAAAGCGGGCCTGGCAGACATGCCCGATTGCGCTCGCTGCACCAGTGGTTTGGAAGAAACGGCTGAGCACGCCTTCTACTACTGCGAGCGAGTTCGCCCGTTTTGGGATCACGTCGGCGAGTGGACGGCTCGCATCGAACCCAAACAGCTCGTGCTGCTCGACGTTGGTTACGTCGTGGACAAAGTTCTTCCTCCGTATCAGGGTGAGAAGCGTGTGGCGTTTCTCGCGATCCTTGCTGTAGCTAGAATGGTGATTTGGATGACGTGAAACAAGGGATTGTATTACGATGCAAACTTTTCTCATCGTGATCTGGTTTTGTATTTTCGGCATCAGCTGAGGGTCAAAATCAGATGCGATAGAAAACGCTTGGATCGCATAACATTCAGCAAAAGGTGGGTGCATGCAGCGAGCCTGGTCGTGCGAAAGGGGGCAACGTTGGAGTCATCCTTCCCTCCTCTGCCGGCTCATGGCATCTACGGTACGGGTCCTTAGGGACCCCACCCCAGGTAAGTAGGACTTTTTTCCCCTGAAACCTAGTTAGCAGTATGTTTGTGAGTCATTGTCCCCGTCATCTAGCCGTTAGTTCTCAAGATCTTCCCCATCCCCATTATTTTTGTACCTGAACCCGCATCCCAGTCCGCTTTTTATTGAAGATCTTGAACATTCATATGTATAAAAATCATATTACCTGGTCGTATCCACCATACCACGCCCAACCCTTTATTTCTTTTAGCCCTGTAGACTAGGATTCCTGCCCCACCTAGGGTAGGTCCGGCTTGTTTCTGGTTCTTTCGCCCCGGAAAACAGTCGGCCTCCAATTTTATAGACGGGGGGATGGGAGGGCAACCAAACGGGGGATTTTTCCTTTGTTTTTGTATATATTTCGGGGTTTTTCTCCCATTCCCATCACATTCATTGTAAATAAATCATACTTGTGAATAAAATCATTCATTAATCTCGGGATTTTAAGTAGGACTTCTTCATCGAGCAAATGTGGTATTTTGGTGATTGCTGCGCATAAGGCGATGGATGAATGGCTATATATTGTATTGTTGAATGGGTCGGCAAATGTGGCTAGCTAAGTCTCCTTAGAATATATAGAACAGTATGACCGCTCACTTCCCCTCCCCCTAAACTTCAAGGCCTTGTGCCTTCTGTGTATTCTACACGGAAATAAAGCGGACTAGAAGGTGAAGAGCAGCTTCTTATAGGAATAGTATTAGAGCGTTGGAGCCTGGAGATTGCACTAGATCACCTTACTTGCTACCGTAATAACGGAAGCCAATACTATCGTTCGACTATATCATTAGTCAGTATTCATTAATCCTATGTTCTTGTCTACTAATGGTCTCTCTATTGTATATACTTTTTCCTGAGAATATATCTCTATTTTCTCTCATATCGTGGTTTGTCCTTTATTTAATATTACAAGCGTTCACTAATCCTATGATCTTGTCTACTAATAGTTTCTCTATTGTATATACTTTTTTCCTGAGAATATATCTCTATTTCCTCTCATATCGTGGTTTGTCCTTTATTTAATATTACAAGCGTTCACTAACCAGAACACAACAGTATTCGACTCTTAACTATGTAAATTTTGCCGTATAAGTCGACCTTTGACGATAGGGCAAAATCTAAACTTTTCCACAGAGTACTCAATCAGTGGTAAATGTTTGGATTTTAGCACTGCCTAATTAGCTGATCCCTAGATTTTTAGAGATCTATTTTTACGCTTAAAGATTTAGTATTTTCAAAGTTCATCGAACATTTTTATTGCATTATCGTCCTCAAAGAGGGTCCTGAGTATCTAACTAAACTGCATTTGATTGTCAGACTCCAGTCCCCGAGAATTGGGGAATATGTGGTACACCTTCCTTGCCATTATTCTAAAGCCAACTCTTGAGCTGAAGAGATAGTAACTGTTTGGGTCCTTATCTCTGAGCCAAATTGAAATATTTAATCATTTACTCTACTGGAAACCATTAACTTACTTGAATTATTAGTTTTGAATTATTAGTTTTAGATAGCAATGCTTGAAAATTGTCTTTAGTTGGAATCATTGTGAGATGAGGCTTCTTAATTTGAGAATTAATCTTTTTATTTATTGCAGACTTTTTGTCCTCATCATCAAGATGAGGACAAAAAGTCCGCAATAAATTAATTAATTTTTATTTATTGCACAATAAATAAAAATTAATTCTCATGCTTGAAAATCTCCAACTGTGCCAAGTAGAATTATTAGTGTTTGACTGCTATACTTGAAACCATTTAACCTTGGTAAAATTAGTGAGTTCTGACTCGTTTAAAAATAATGTTATCAACAGACTATTTTGCCCAGTCGGCTAGGGCTGCAGAACAGACCGACTGCACAGGCGTAAGAACCCCCTCCAATGAGTGTCCTAGATATGACTCTAAACAATCTGATGGTGATGTTCTAGTAATGCTGGAGCTTTGGGAAATAAGGAGTACCCGATTCATTGCCATCGCTCCCAGATCCACTCTGGACAGGAGTGGTAGCTCCTGATAAGGGTCCTATCTACGGGTTTAATAGAACTAAACCGTGGTTTCTTGACTTTACTGTTTTTTGCATTTAAATTGTGTATTTATACAAAATTGAAATGTTTAAAATTGAACTGTTTTGATATTTAAACTACGCACTCGTGCTAAACTGAAAAACTCAAAACTGTTTTGACATATGTGTACTTATGCTAAACTGAATTATCTGAATCAGAACTGTTTTGAAATTAACTCTGTGTATTGCCCAGTCTACTGGGGATGTAGAATACACCGACTGCACCTTTGCAGATGGGTAAGAACCCCCAATGAGTGTCCTGGTAAGGGTCCAGTGATTATGGAGCTTTGGGGAATGTGGAGTAAGTCTTCATTGCCATTGCTGCCAGATCCACTCTGGCCCGGAATGGTAGCACCTGATAGGGACCTATCTATGGGTTAAATAGAACTAACCGCATACTTATGCTAAACTGAACTGTTTGAATTAGAACTGTTTGACAAAACTGAATTGCTTGAAATAGAAATGTTTTTCACAATAAAACTGTACTTACATTTAAATTGCGTGCTTATGCTAAACTGAATTGAAATGGAGCTGTTTTTGAGATTGAAACTCTACTTACACTAAACTGAATTGTTTAAAATAGAACTGTTTTGACATTTAACTGTGTGTACACAAAATTTATACTTGTACTGAATTAGAACCGTTTGAATAAACTGAATAGCTTGAAATAGAATTGTTTTAGACAATTAAACTTTGTACTCATGCAAAACTGAATTGTTTAAAATAGGACAGATTATTTGTATAAAAATGGATTTGGCACAAGATAACCTGGAAATGTTGATATGCCATAAAACCCAAACAACCAAACCAAACCAACAAACTATTCGCTTATATATATATATATATATATATATATATATATATATATATATATATATATACTTTTTTTAGGAGATTGTTTAGTTTGAGTACTTTAATGCATATCAACCCTTGTAGACAAGTTAGTCTCAAAATCCTGTTTACAATCCACACACAGTTATATATATATATATATATATATATATATATATATATATATATATAACTGTGTGAGGATTGTAAACACTCTTTTTGCACTAGATTATCTACAAGGGTTGATATGCGATAAGGCACTCAAACTAAACAATCTCCTTTAAAAAAAAACGTTTCCAATATTTTGTTTCGTTTTTTTATATTTTCCTTTAATTTTTCGCTATATTTGAGGTGCATCTCTACAAATCCTTTGTTTTTGCCTGTTGTAATTCAATGAGTTATTCAATGACAAAAAGCATTGATCTTGCTTTTTTCTTAGTTTTTTAGCTTTTTAGATTTTCATTTTTATAAGCTTGAATTTAAACTTTATTTAAGCATGCTCCAAGTCTTGCCTTACTCTCTATCATAGCCAGTAGTTCTAGCAGACATAGGTACTGCCTGTCCCGAGACATAGAATTTATCAAGAGAATTTATCATTTTCCCACAGTTCACAAATCGATAGATCTAGTAGACTTTTGGAGATCACATACTACATAATATCTCAAGTTTAATATATGCACACGCATATGTATATATTCACCCCCCCATATATATATATATATATATATATATATATATATATATATATATATATATATATATATATATATATATATATAGAACGAAACAGATCTGTCTGTGGATGTCTATATATATGTATATATTCCTTTTACCATTCCTGAAACCAATTTCATATTTTTTTTATTTTTTTTATTTATCATTAATGTGTTCATTTTCTACACAATTTAATCTCATTCCCGATTTTTTTTATTAGTGTTTCTAGTTTTTGACTGTCCACATTCCAGAGATCTGGGTTAGACTTCTTCATTAATTTACAGGTTTCTTTTTTCTTTTGCCATTTTTTTTTTTTTTTGTTTTGTTACATTTCTTCTAGAAATTTCTTTTTCTTTTATAAACTTTTAAATATTAACTTCAGAGGAGTCATTTTTTTAATTTCATTCTTAAACTTCAATCACCTTCTCAATTCTCTATTATTCAATTGCCATTTTTTAAAATATGTATTTGTTTATTTTTATCCTTATATTTTTGTAGCCAGGATCATGAATGGACCATTAATTTTTTCTTTTACTATGGTTTATTCTTGTTGGCTTTTATTTTTTTTCATTCATTCTTTATTTCTTCCTTTTTTCTTATTGACTTTTTTGTATTTCTTCCTTTTTTCATACATTTTTTTATTTTTTATTTCAAAATTTCTATCTTTATTTCATTCTTTCTAATTTCTTGAGTTTTCAGTCTTCTTTTCTTTCTTTCTTTCTCTCTTTCTTTTTTTCATTTAAACTTTTACTTTCTTTCTTTCTTTCTTTCTTAAATTTATCTATATTTCATTCTCTCTTATTCATTTTTTCACCCTTTCTTCGTTATTTTATTTGTTTGCTTTTCTTATTTAATCTTTTCGTATTTCTTCCTTTTTTCATACATTATTTATTCATTTATTTATTTATTTATTTATATTTCATCTTTATTTCATTTCTTCTCATTTATTTCATTTTCTGTCCTTCTTTTCATTCTTTATCGCTTAATTTTTCACTATTTCATGATTTCTTATTCATTTCACTCTTTCTTTCTTTCTTTCTTTCTTTCTTTCTTTCTTAAAAATTTTCTTTCACTTTAATTCTTTTCCTTCCTTTTTTCTTTCTTTCTTTCTTTCACTCCTTTTCTCTATTTCATTCTTTTTCTTTCATTATGTTCTCCTCTTTCTTTTTTATTCACTCATTCTTCTCTCTCTCTCTCTCTCTCTCTCTCTCTCTCTCTCTCTCTCTCTCTCTCCATTTATTTTTTCATTCTTTTATATTCTGAATTCCACTTGTCTTTCTCTACTACCTGCCATAAATTCATATATCACTTACGTATATTCTCGGTCTATATATATATATATATATTTACCGAGAAAATATGGACGTGATATATGAGTTATATATATATATATATATATATATATATATATATATATATATATATATATAAGGTAACTTTGTGCATAACACTCCTCAACACATACGATACTGGTTGCACCCATACACATACTGTTGTGTTACGCGTCCTGATCAACTGATTCATCGGGCTTCCCGCCACTGCATAATACCATAAGTGATTTATTATCGTGTAGCAATATCTTCTTCCAGCAACGTGACTGTTAAAAATAGCTCTAGAACATATGAATTTATTTTCATTGTACACTTCCACTAAATTTTAAGTCAGATAGTTATGTTTAGTTTTTTGTTTTAATGCCCTTGATTCTTTTTTAATGCCAAATCCTGTTTATACATATATATTATGATTTTTCATTCTGTTACATAACCACAATTAACGCCATGTGCGAAATAGGCATATAATGTTCATAACGATAGAACATATAAACCTTACCAGCCCCTCCGGATATAGCCATGTGTCGTTCTCGTTCTCCAGATGCTCAACCGGGGGCCCGGGGCCAGCTCTCTGCTGGATGATGGCTTTCTCTACCGCATTTGGTCTCTAACTCTCTGGTCTCCAAAACTCAATCGGGGGTCCCGAGGGTCCCTTCTGCTGGGTGGTGGCTTTCTCTACCACATCTTGTCTCCAACTCATCTGATCTCCAACTCACTCGGGGGCCCGAGGGCCCCTTCTGCTGGGTCGTGGCTTTCCCTACCACAACTCGTCTCTCTCCAACCCACTGACTTCCTGTCTTAACCGAGTTATATAATAGTTCAATCGGCTACTCAATCTTTGATCGTCATCAAGCGGAAATAACTGTCATGCAGTTCACTGGTCACTCTCTTCCGGTGCATCAGTCTATGAGTGTACCATGGGATTTTTACCTTGTCCCATTTTTTCAGCCAAGCCCGCCTACGCAATATCTTCCCATAAGTGCCATCGGAATGTATGACTTCCTTCCGGTGCATCACTTTGGAATGGTATGTTTTGCCGGGTCGAAGGTCAATATACAACACTTCCATGTATTTCTATGTATTGTACTGACAATCCAAATAAACATTAATCATTTGTTTAAACACTGTAAAATAATCAAACAGTTCTTTTCAAGTTATTCAATTTAGCTTAAATCGTTTCTTTGTACACAGGGTAAATATCAAACAGTTTAATTTGACCCATAAATAGGACACTATCAGGTGCTACCACTCCGGGTGAGAGCGATGTTTCATTTGGGTTTTTTTCTGACCGAATTTCTTTCTTTCTTTCTTTCTTTCTTTCTTTCTTTAAACGTCATTTCCTATCTTTCACTTCCTCCTTTTCATCTTTGTTTCATTTGGGTTTTATCTGACCGTATTTCTTTCTTTCTTTCTTTCTTTCTTTCTTTCTTTCTGTTTGATTTAAATATCGTTTTTCATTAATCCATACTTTGTTTTGTTTTTCATTTTTCCAACCGTATACCTTTCTTTCTATCTTTCTTTCTTTCTTTCTTTCTTTCTTTCTTTCTTTCGTTTTCTTGAGTTATCTTTCTTTCTTTCTCTTTTTTTTAACTCTATTCTATCTTTCATTATCCCTTTTTGCCCTTTCTTTCTTTCTTTATTTCTTTCTTGATTTTTTTTAATATCCATCTTTCTTTCTTTCTTTCTTTCTTTCTCTCTTTCTTTGTTTTCATATCGTACACACTACTTTTACAGATGGATTAGACCCACCACCAACGTGCGTCTCGATTATGACACAATATGATAGTGGAACTCCAGTTCTAGATCGTTAGGAATGTCATTACACATAGGTCTCCACTAACCTGGCGTAGAAGTGCCTATCAACGTCCCATCTATGAGTTAAAGGGGACTTTAATAATTTGCTATACTTGAAATCGCTACTGTTGAATAGGCTTACTACGGTTAAAAAGTAAATATCTGACACCATTTTCCTGTGTGTAAGGAGGCACGACTTGGACGCTAACAAAACGGCTGGAGAAGAAGCTAGACGGCAATTACACAAGAATGTTGACAGCAATATTGAATAAGTCCTGGCGGTAACACCACGCTAGGCACCAACTGAACGGCCAACTGCCTCCCTTCACAAAAACTATCCAAGTTAGACGAATCAGAAACGCAGGACACTGCTGGAGAAGCAGAGACAAGTTCATAAGTTATGTACTCCTATGGACCCCAACATATGGCCGAACAAAAGCAGGACGACCAGCTAGAACATATATACAGCAGCTATGTAAGGATACGGGATGTAGCCCTGAAGACCTGACAGAGGCGATGAATGATAGCAAAAAGTGGCGAGAGAGCTTCAGGGATATCGTTATTACGGCATGATGATGATAATATATATATATATATATATATATATATATAATGCGTTATAATTCCCAAGCTGACTTGTGTTGTTTGACGGCTGAGCGGTAGCATACTAGGTCTAACGTGAAGACAGGCGGTTCTCAACCCCAGCTCGAAGCATCCTGCTTGCCTAGCCTTACTAAATAATTTTGATAGGAAAAAACAGTCCTTCTGTGGATGAATATATATATATATATATATATATATATATATGTATTGTAATGGTTATAACGAGTCATTGGTGGACCAAATTTTGCGGTATCATTAAATAGTTTTCAATATCAATGATAGAGACGTTATCCAACACCATGTTATATATATATATATATATATATATATATAACAGAGTGCAAATAAACCGATTAGTGTTGGATTGTTGTATATATATATATATATATATATATATATGTAACAGTGTTTGGCATTAAATAAGCCACTGGCGTTAATGTGCCATAAAAGGCATCCAACCATTTTATCTTCCTTCAATATCGTATCTCATTTTTCTAATTTTCTTTGTATTTCTTGCCTCTTACTATTTTCCCCTTCTTTTGATCTTTCTTTGTTTTCTGTTTTATATATCAATCATCCACTTTACGTTTCAGCTAATTCTTCCATTGCACTTCTATTTAGAGTCAATTCGTTTCTCTTATTTTTCATTCCAGTGACGCAGAACCGTTAACAACCTGCATTCGGACTGATCATTCACAACTATTCAAGACCTAATACGAAATTGGAAGAAAACGTAAACTTTATTGTTCCAAATTAACTTGATATCACAATCAATGCCAACTGATTGGGTTTCTTCCTGTGACAGTCAAACTTTCTTTTATTTCTCTTGTTTTTACTTTCTTCACTGTGACTCATTTTACTTTTTTTTTTATCTGAGATTTGATTCAACGCTTGTCATATTATTAATTCTCCTTCGACAAATGATTTCAAATGACATTTTAATAGCATTTATAGAGCGTTATTTTCTTTTCTTTTCTTTCTATTGATTTGCTTTTTATTCTTCTATATATAATACGATTCTTGATGTGTTCATTTGGATATCGGAATGTTCAGACTCGAGACTTAATAGAAAATTGTCATCACTTTCTTTCTTTCTTTCTTTCTGATTTATAAGCTTTTTCTATTCTGAATGAGTTATCTATCTATCTATCTATCTATCTATCTATCTATCTATCTATCTATCCTTTCTTTCTTTCTTTCTTTCTTTCTTTCTTTCTTTCTTTCTTTCTTAATCCTGATTTCTAATATCTATATATCTATCTATGCATTCTTTCTTTCTTTCTTTCTTTCTTTCTTTCTTTCTTTCTAATATCTATCTATCTATCTATCTATCTATCTATCTATCTATCTATTCTTTCTTTCTTTCTTTCTTTCTTTCTTTCTTTCTTAATCCTGATTTCTAATATCTATATATCTATCTATATATGCATTCTTTCTTTCTTTCTTTCTTTCTTTCTTTTTTCTTTCTTTCTTTCTTTCTTTTTTCTTTCTTTCTTTCTTTCTTTCTTTCTTTCTTTCTTAATTCTGATTTCTTATTTTTACGTTTTTTCTATTTTAGATGTAATATCTGATACAGTTTCTACGTCTTCTACTTGCAATTCTTTTTTTTTTTTTTTTGGTTTCATTCTTTCTTTCGGAGATAATACTTCCTTCATTTCATTTATTTATTTATTTATTTATTTTTTTTTTTTTGCAAAATTCTATTTTTTCTGCTTTTTTCAATATTTCTTTTCGTCATTATACAAGGTCCGGGTATTGTAGATCCTATTCAAAAATTAATCTTCTTTTAACGAAGAAAAATATTTATCATTTCATTTTTTGTTGTTGTTGCATATACTATGTTTAAAAAGTCTATCGTTAAAATACCTACTCACACAACCTTTTTACTCCTGAAGTCTCACCCTGAAATTCGGCAATGTTTACCTAAACATGAAAAATAAAGTATTTTATTTAATCAGATCTTTACAGCAGAGGAATTAAGAATTGACGGTTGGTTTCGTTGTATTTTATGGCAGATCAACCATTATAGGTTATTAAATGCTGGGTCCTGTTTATAAATGTTATATTCTTATATATATATATATATATATATATATATATATGCGTGTGTGTGTGTGTGTGTGTGTGTGTGTGTGTGTGTGTGTGGTATATGGTTATAAATATGTTATATATATATAAATATTTATGCTATATATATATGTGCGTGTGTTTGATGGTTATAGATATCTTATATATATAAAAATACATATATGCTATATATATATATATATATATATATATATATATATGCTACGTATATATGTATGTATATAATATATATATATATATATATATATATATATATATATATATATATATATATATATATATAAGACATTTACAGCCATATATATATATATTATATATATATATATGGCTATAAATGTCTTATATATATATATATATATATATATATATATATATATATATATATATATATAAACAAGATATTGTTCATGAAAAAATGTGCAAAAGTGTTTATGGAATTGATAAAAGAGTAGGTTTTAAACCTGAAATTCAAGATTAGGATTACTACCGTTACTCTGAGATTCACGTGCATGTTAAGTTATCGGTACACGTCAATGCATATGCCACTATATGTATGTATATATATATATATATATATATATATATATATATTTACTAAGACATTTGAGACATAAACCTTACGTATGTACCTGTACACAAACACCCCTATATGCGCGTGTGTATCCGTGTGACTGTGTATGAGTCTGTGTGTGTTTGTATAGAAGTATGTGTGGGAATTCAATCATTGAAATATTGAGGGTTTTTTTCATCTTTATTTCCTATTTTCAGCCTAACATTTTTTTTACATCACCAATTATTCGTGCCTCTCCCGGCCACCATATCTATTCTTCTTTTCAGATCAATGCCAGTCTTCTTACTCTCCTTTCTATATGCTCTCCTATTTCTATAATTTGCCGAAGCCGTGTTACTGTTTCGTATTTCTGTCCACTGCTTAACATTCTATTAAAGCTTTTCTCTTTCAATTCCGACAAATCCTTTTCCTTCTCTGTTCTTTCTTTATATTTCTCGTTTTCACCCCTCCGTAGATCAATAATTAATTTTTACATAATATCTCATGGAGTCCATTCAATCAATTCGGAATCCCCTCCTTATCTCTCCCTTTGACATCGCATTTATTTATTGTTATTTTCCTTCTTTATTTTTCTCCCGCTTCAATCTTCGAGACCGAACCATCTCACTCGAGCAGCGACTTTTCTAGGAGTCGATTTGCCCCTTTCGCTTACTGATTAGTCTTTGATTGTGCCAGTAATTCTTAGATGGGGTTCTTCAGTAGCCGTCATTCTCGGCGCTGTAACTGATTACCATTTAACCGTTTTCACCTTCATCATTGCTTTCTGAAATAGTGTTCCCCTCTTTCTGACCTCCACTTCTGACTCCAATTCCGTATCCTGCCTCAGATTAGAATCGACTTCACGTTCAATCTATCCGTTTTTACTTGCCCTTGTTTTCTTTCTCATTATCGGCTTTTTCATTGATCACTGTTTCCGACCCTTCACAGTCATCCAGTTTTTCCTTCATTCTTTTTCTTCTCTCGTTATTTTTTTCCAAAGAAACTGCTTTACTTCCATTTTGTTTGTTTCATAAGATGAGTTTTTATTATCTATGTTGTCTATTATTACATCTGTAGTTTTTCTTCATTTTTCTTCATCTATAGTCTTCTTTTTTCCTTCATTTTTGTTTTTATTTTTCCGTCATTTTGTTTTTGTTTTGTCGAAAGTCTTTTATTTATTTCCTTTTTTCTGTCTTGTCACTTTAATGACTAAGTCATTTAATTTTCTTTCTTTCCTTTTTTCTTTCTTTGATTGTTGTTCTTTCTTTCTTTCTTTCTTTTTTCTTCAATGATTTTTAATTATTTTTTCTTTTTTTTTTCGTTCTTTCTTTCTTTCAATTGTCATCTTCTTTCCTTTTACTCCTTTTTTTTTTCTTTTTTTCATTTTTCTGTTATCTTTCTCGTTTTGTCCACAGTCGTATATATATTTCCTATCTTCTTTCTTTCTTTCAATTTTCATGATTTCATTCTTCATCTTGCATTCCATTTTCTTTTATTTTGCTTGTTAGTTTGTTTGTTTGCTTGTTTGTTTCTTTGTTTTTTTCTTTCAGTTGGGTTATAGAATACGTCGACTGCATCTCTACAGAGGGATACTGAATGTTCGAAGTATAACACCTAAACATCGGATAGTGAGTCTCCAGTTCAACATTTGAGAATATGGAGTATTATTCTATAGTCATTAGAGAGAGGTTTTAGAGTTACATGGCAATAATTGAAACCATTTAACTATGTGCAAGCAAATGATGTCTAGCTCGTTTAAAAATAATATTACGAACAAACTATTCACTTGCAAATCTTACACACACACACACACACACACACACACATATATATATATATATATATATATATATATGTGTGTGTGTGTGTGTGTGTGTGTGTGTGTGTGTGTAGCTACTTTCTCCATTTCCTTTCTTCTTTCCTCCCTTCTTTCTTTCCGTCTTTTTTCCTTCCATTCTTCCTTCGTTTTTTTGTTTGTTTTCTTCTTTCTTTCTTTCTTTCTTTTGATCTTACTTGCTAACTTTCCAGTTTTCCTTCCTTCTGTCTTCTTTCTTTTTTTTCTTTTTTCATCTTTTCTTGTATCACTCCCATTTTCTTTCTTTGTTTCGTTGCTTTTTTCTTTCCTTTTTTTTTTCTTTCTTCAGGTTTTTGGTAATTTCTTTGCAATATTCTTTCTTTCACTTCTTTTCTTTCTTTCTTTCTTGCTTTCTTGCTTTCTTTCTCTTGTTTGTTTGTTTGTTTCTTTCTTTCTTTCACTTGGTTTATAGAATTCATTGACTGCATCTCTACAGAGGGGTAACGAATGTTCTAAGTATAACACCTAACCATCTGATGGTGAGTCTCCAGTTCCAGATTTGAGAATATGCAGCATTCCTTTATTGTCATTAGAGAGAAATTTTAGAGTTACATGGCAATAATCGAAACCATTTAACTATGTGCAAGCAAATGATGTCTGGCTCGTTTAAAAATAATATTACCAACAAACTATTCACTTGTTAATCTTACATATATATATATATATATATATATATATATATATATATATATATATATATATATAGCTTCTTTATCTATTTCCTTTCTTCTTTCCTCCCTTCTTTCTTTCCATCTTTTTTCCGTCCTTCCTTCCTTCGCTTTTTTTGTTTTCTTTTTTCCTTCTTTCTGTCGAGCTTACTTCCTAACTTTGCTGTTTTACGTCTTCTTTCTTTTTTTCTCTTTTCATTTTTTCTCTTTTCATTTTTTCTTGCATCACTACCATTTTCTTTCTTTGTTTCTTTGTTTCTTCTAATTTTGGGTAATTTCTTTGCTTTATTCTTTCTTTGTTTCTTTGTTTGTTTCTTTCTTTCACCTGTTCCTTTCTTTCTTTCTTTGTTTCTTTCTTTGTTCCTTCTTTCATTTCTCCCCTATTAACTGTCTCTTATCTTCTCTCCCCCTTTCTTCCTACAATCGTTATTTTACCTTTTTTCTCTTCTTTTTTATACCATGAATTATTTTATAATCTTTGATTTTCTTTCTTTGCTGTTATTTGCTGATTTTCTTTCTTTCTTTCTTTCTTTCTTTCTTTCTTTCTTTCTTTCTTTCTTTCTTTCTTTCTTTGTCAACGGTTATTCCTGCTGCCACTTTCGCACTTCTCTAATGATCTTCCTTTTTTTTCTTTACCCTTTTTTTTCATTCTCCCAATATGGTTTCTTTCATTTCACATTGATTTACTCAATCTCTTTTGTAATTTTCTTTTTTATTGTTTTTTTCATTTTATTTTATTAATCTTTCTTTTTTCTTCTCTATTCCATTCTGCAGATAATCGTTGATGTATTTTCTTTCTTTCTTTCTTTCTTTCTTTCTTTCTTTCTTTATTTCTTTCTTTCTTTCTTTCTTTCTTTTTTGCTTCAATCAAACCTTTCTTTCTTTTTTTATTTATTCATTCCTTACATCCTTTCTTTCTCTTTTATTTAATTTTGAACCTACCTTGTTTTCGTTTGTCAGTATCGTATTTTCATTTCTTTCTTTCTTTTTTCTTTCTTTCTTTCTTTCTTTTTTGCTTCAGTCAAACCTTTTTTCTTTTTTCCTTTATTCAATCCTTACATCCTTTCTTTCTTCTTTATTTCATTTAGAATTTTACCTTGTTTTCGTTTGTCAGTATCGTATTTTCATTTCTTTCTTTCTTTCTTTCTTTCTTTCTTTCTTTCTTTCTTTCTTGCTTCAATCAAACCTTTCTGTCTTTTTTTCATTTATTCATTTCTTTCATCCTTTCTTTCTCCCTTATTTCATTTTGAACTTACCTTGTTTTCTTTTTTCAGTATCGTATTTTCATTTCTTTCACTTGATTCTATATTAGCTTGGCAATGTCATATTCTTACAATTTTTTCCGGTTCTATTATCTTTTTCTTCTTTTGATTGCTTCTTATCTACGTCCCTAATCTCTTTCTCCTTCATATTTTTTCATTCTTTTTTCTTCTTTCTTTTTCTTCTTTCGTTTTCTTATTATTTTTTCCTGAATAACTTTGTCTCAATTTTCGAGATTTATTTTTTACTTCATTCTCTATGTGCTGGATGTCGATAAGGAGTATTCGGTGAGGTAGGCCACATAATCCGTCCATATGGAATGGGGTTAAAAAAATGTCGAAAGGGGGAACCAATCAAATACTTGAGAGTCAGTTGAGTATTCATGGAACCAGTTTATTGTCTCCCACAAACGCGTTCTCTCGCAGACAAAAATAAAGAAAAATTCGGGAAATATTGCAGGCTTTAATTAATGTAAAACTTCTTTGTTTAGTTTCTGTTTCTGCATATAAATCATTGCTGGCTTACTTTAAAGCAAAGTCAGTTTAATGATTATTGTCTCCAATTATTTAATGTATATACCGGACATTAGTATAATGGCCCGGGAGATCTGGGTTCAATCCCAGGTCCAGTCATACCAAAGACTCAAAAAATGGTACTTGATGCTATCTTGCTTAATACTCAGCATTATCAGGTACTATCAAGGGTAAAGTTGAGCAATTCAGGGAAAGGAGTGTAGTAGCTATCGAAAAGGGATCCTTCGGGTTACCCTCGACTAAGGTCGCCAACTTTACTTCAATGTATCCTAAAGTATCTTCAAAAATGTTTTAAACGGATTTATTTGGTTCGGTTTCTCTGTTTAATTGGACATCCATCTATGTGAGTAATTTAATGCCAAAGGCATCCTTGGTCGGTTGGTTATTCGGGTTTTATGACAGACAATCTTTGTAGGTGATCCTATTTACCCAACCCCTCCGCTCGGGCAGGATATGACATAAGGTCAATTTTTAAGCGGAGTTTAACAGGTTAGAATTCAGAGTTTTCCTTCTCCTAGACTAGTTGCCTCACCAAGGCTGAAGAACCCAGTCTGTCTTACTATTTACCCATAGCTGGAGGGAGGATAATTGGATTCATACCTTTCCCAAGGGCATTAGTGCTATGTGAAATGCAACCAGTCTCGTCCAGGATTTGAACTCGTGTCGCCGTGTCCATTTCCTACGACGATAACCATTACACCACAGGCACCTTTGTAGGTGATTTAACACCAAATCCATTTTATGCAAATAGTCAGTTCTATTTCAAACAATTCTGTTTAGCTCAAGTACACAGTTCAGTTGCCAAAAACATCTATTTCAAGTCATTTAGTTTATTCAAACAGTTACAATTCAGCTAATTCAGTTTAGTATGAGTACACATTCTGTTTACACATAGTCAAATGTCAAAACAGTTCTATATCAAACAATTCAGTTTAGTGTAAGTTGAGTTCCAATGTCAAATCCAGGTCCATTTCGAACGATTCAGTATAGCATAAGCACGCAGTTTAAATGTAAATACAGTTTAATTGTCAAAAACATTTCTTTTACAAGATATTTAATTTTGTCAAATAGTTCCAATTCAAACAATTTAGTCTAGCACAAGTATGCAGTTACTTCATTTTAACCCATAGGCTGGGCTCTATCAGCTGCCACCACAGCGGGCTAGAGTTGACCTTGGATCAAGTGCAATAAGGGGGCGCTCTGCACTCTCCAGAGCTCCAGCATCACTGGAACCTCTCCGTAAAAAAAGCTATCCGTATAAAAGCTGGCTACGATAGGTAATTCCAACCTTTTTCAAGAGTATCAGTCCAAAAGTGAACAAAATAGCCCAGTTGGAGTTCGAACTCACGCACAACGATGTCACAGACAAGTACGTTAGACACTACGCCAAGGAGTTTCTATGCGTTTAAAACAGGTACTCACTTCATTGTAAATTATAATATCAATGATTTAAGAGTAAATAAAATTCAGAATCGTTTTAAAGTTTTTTTCTACAAAGATCTATTGGACCAGAGTATAAATCCCTAACAGGTACTTGCACTCAAGGTAAGAGTAGATTACAGATTGATAACAACGAAGAAGAGACTCCACCCACTCAAGACCCCCAAAACTCCAACCTCAGGAACTGTGTAATACAGTTGAAATGCCTTTTTTATATAATCCGTTTTAATCTAATAAAAAAAAATGAGCCATTCTTAAATATGAATGCACAGTGTTTTAATTTCGGGTAATTTCTATCTTCATTTGTATATATACACATATATAAAGACCAATATATATATATATATATATATATATATATATATATACGAGGATCATTAAATAAGTTTCCAGACTTTTTTCGTTTTGGCAATTTTATTGTTAGTACACACATGAAACTCGTCCAATTCGAAGTAATCTTCTCCGGCTGCAATGCACTTGTTGTACCGTTCCAACAACTTCTGAAAGGCCCCATGAAAGTCCTCTTGTGTGAGCGTGTCAATGACCTTCTTCACAGCCTCAATTGTCTCATAACTACTGCCTCTGAGCTTAGGAAATAACCAAAAGTTACAGGGAGCATGATCTGGACTAAAGGGACGGTGAGGAACTGTCTTGATGCCCATCTTGGTCAAATAGTCTGTGACAATGATGGAGTTGTCGACTGGTGCATTGTCCTGGTGGAAATGCCACTGACACGATTTGAAGAGCGCTGTCCTCTACCGACGGAATCTCTTCCTGAACTCCCTTAAAACTTCAACATAGTAACCCTAACCCAAACCCTTTGGCCAATCAACTGTGGTGTATTGATTTCCTTACTCCTCCCACACCTCTCATCATCCATCACAGACTCCGTTCCTGCCTTGAATCTCTTATGCCACTTAAAAACTGATGCTCGATTCATGCAAAATGGTCGAAAAGCAATCTGAAGCATTCCATATATTTCTGTGGCATTTTTTCCAAGTTTAAAACAGAATCTTATTGCATATCGTTCTTCTAAAGTGTCCTCACGTCCAGATTACATTTTTGAAATTCACTAGCTGTGACAATCGGGTTTTAGTAAGGTGTATTCTAATTCCTGCTGTTGCTGTTCCTTTGATTCAGAAATCATAAAAATGGGTCGGTCGTCTCATAAGATGTATAGCAATAACATACTCAAATTTCAAGCGTCTACACCAATTATAAATACCTGTACAAAAAAAGTCTTGAACCTTTTTGAATACGCACACACACACACACACACACACACATATATATATATATATATATATATATTTATATATACATATATATATATATATATATATAAGCATTCCTGTCTAACACTAATTATTCGCTTTGGTATTTATTATTTGTTTGCCCATAGTTCTCAAGACGGGCTCAGTTGTTTCTTGATACTAAAAATTAATTGCTGTTTGCAACAATCACCCATGGCCGTAAAACGTGAGAGATAACATGAAAAATATGTCATGTCACTTAGAAAGGCAGAGGGTTTAATTCGCGACAGACGAGACGAAAAGCACATACTTCATCTTTTTACCCCGACCAAATCCAACCCACAAAGGAACCGATCATCTCAGCTCCCGACTGGACTCGAAACTGGAACTGTCTGCCCAACTATCTCATCGACTGTCTGTCTAACTCCACGTCTTAGTCCTTTCCTATATATATTTTACTAATCACTCCATTAACTAATCTGATAAAAGAAAACAGATATCCTTTAAACTTTCTTGCCATATCATCCTAATATCAGCTGACATTGGACCCCAGGTTATTATCTTTAATATCCTGTCCACAGTTGATTTCAAAACCAACCTATCAACTCTGTTCTGACTTGCAGTGTGATATGTTCACGCATTTGACCCTTCAAATGTGAATTTACACATAAGAAGTTAAATTCGAATTTTTTTTTTTTTACCTTACACACAATTCATCACTAAAATAAAACGATTTACTATGATAATTAATTGCGATCCCTAATTATATTAAAGTATTGAAGTCTCAGTAGATTTATACCTTACCCCACAGCCTTTTAATATATTTAATATAAAACAGTTTTGAAAACATGTTCGCCACTAGATCAATATGAAGAAAATGAGATTGAGCTTGTTATGTCAGCCGACTGACAGGAACGGACGTCTACGAGCGCCTATTTAGCCCAATAAGGACCCAAGATAAGTATTGCAGGTCACTTGATTACTTCACTTGTCAGGTCACAGACTGCGCAGCTATGAGGATCCTGTCCTGAAGTATAAAGGGCCGCCACCCATAGTTAACGTCGTTATGGAGTCTGATTCTTCTACAAACTGCAGTCATCGTATTCTGTCGACCCCGCTCGCAGAGCAGACACATACACACACACACACACACACACACACTTATATATATATATATATATATATATATGCGCGCGCGCGTGTGTGTGTGTAATTATATAATTGCAGAGGGATTTTTTATGTTGTCATTTTTCTTTTTGTGTGTCTTGCCTTTCAGTTTGGTTCGGCTGGGGGCCTTTCGACTTAGTGCGTGGGTTGGTTGGGTGCACACATTGGGTGCGGGTGTTCGCGTGCGCGCGCGCGGGGCGGGTGTGGCAATCGCAGATGTTACAGTGGAGGCCCCAGGTGGGAGGGGGCGTGGATGGCGTCGTGCCCGGTGGCGGTGGGCTGGGGATTTGGGAGTTTGGAGGGAACAGTGAGTTGAGATTCGACGCTACAGGAAGGAAGACGATTTTCGGAGCTCACCGAGGCAAGACCAGTATTTTGTGGCGGGGTGCCGCACGTGATGGGATCAGATGGAAAAGTCAGTATAGTAAGAAATTGTTTCTCTCTCTCCTCATGTCGGAAAACCTTAAACTCAAAAAGGTAAATAAAAGTTTCGTAGCTGAACCAATTTCGTGTTTTTTTGAATCCTATATGCTCAATGAACGTTTTTACATATTCATATATTGGTCGTATTTTTGGACGTGAGTATATTACAGTGTGTGTGTGTGTGTGTGTGTGTAAATAATGTTCTTTGTTTTGTTGTTGGTCCAAAGAGAGAAAAAAAGGAAATATTTCAAAATGAATAGCTCTACTAAGAGATTTGGGTTTTTAGAAGAATTATTTATTTCGTTCTTACATGTATGTAGGTTTCCAGCTTGTTGCTTTCGCCTGAGATCATATATGGCACAATATCATATATATGAATATATGAAAGAAAATAATGGATAGTAACCCGACAATTTGTGAAGAAAAATTGACAAGTAATCCAAATAGAAAGTGGGGATTTATAGAGAAACAAAGTCAGTCGACACTATAGCGTTTCGGTTCTGCTGAACCATCATCATGGCTGTGAGGGGTTTTATTAGTGATGTTAAGTGTAGATGGATGTATAAAAAAGTGTAAAAATATATAAAAAATTTCTTGTTGTACAACTTTTCCAAATTTTTATATATTTTTACACTTTTTATACATCCATCTACATTTAACATCACTAATAAAACCCCTCACAGTCCTGATGATGGTTCAGCAGAACCGAAACGCTATAGTGTCGACTGACTTTGTTTCTCTATAAATCCCTACTTTCTATTTGGATTACTTGTTGTCAATATGAATATATATAAGATTGTTGTTGGTCTAACGAAATAAAGGTAAATATTTTAAACTGAGTAGATCCACATATGATTTGAAATTTGGTATCTATGTTTTTTGTTCTTTTTTTTTTTACTTTTATACCATATATTTCTGCTACATGTTTCAAATATGTCAATCATTGTCAGTCAATCAGGCCAGACATGAAGAAAGCGTTTGAATTTTGGTTTTGCGCGAAGTGTACTTTTTTAAGGACAAGATTGTTTGATTAGATTTTTTTTAATTTCGTTCAATTACAGATTTTGTGTCTGTGATTGTTCTGTTAAAGTTAAACGTCAGTAAGATTTTTCTTGCATTTCTTTATTACCTTTTCGTTCTTTCCCTTCTTATTACCTCAAGTCTATGTAAATGTGTGATTTAAAAAACTTCTTTTATATGTATGCACTCTTTCTGTCTAACTGTACAAACACTTATATAAGTATATAAGCTTATGTACAAAGCCATTATATTTTAGGGTATTGGTATGTAAGAATGTATTTGTCCTCATACATAGATATGTTTTTGATTTTGTTTGATTCGGTTTGGTCTGATGACATATCAACTACAGTAGGTTATTTAATGTCAAATCCCTATTTGTACATAAAACAGTTCTATTTCGAACAATTCAATTTGGCATAAGTCAACAAAGTTAAATACTTCCAAGTATTGTTATGCCTCACAGGTAATTCAATTAACATCAGTCATTTGTTTACTTAGTTTAATGATGAAATAGTTCTATTTCTAACAATTCAGTTTAGCCTAAGTCATTTGTTCTTTTCTGTTGAAATGTCAAAGTATGCAATTTAAATGTTAAACAGTTATATTTAACAGACTAAATAGGACCCTATCAGTTGCTACCATTCTTGGCCAGAGTGGGAGCGATGGCAATAAAAGTACTCCACACTCCCCAAAGTTTCAAAATTACTGGTGTCTTACCATCAGATTTAGTGTCATAAACAGGGCATACGTTGAGAGAATCTTATCCCACTGAAGAGATGCAGTCAGGGTATTCTGCAGACCTAGCTGACTTGGCCAAGATGTGTTTTTACGTTTGTATATATTGTGTTTGAGCGCGTGTATGTGTGTGTGTATATTGGTGTATGTGTGTGTGTGTGTGTGCGTTGATAGACTGTTTGACGTTGATGTAAATCTACGATTTTTTAAATTTTATTTGGAGTAATGCATTATCATCTATTTGGTACATTGGTATTATTACAAAGTATCCCTTGCTGTATTCATAAAGGTATTTTGATACATAAACTTTTCTATTTTCTGGTAATTTCATGTTGGTTTTATATGAAGAATTTCTATAATCCAGGGTTTGTTAGCAACATGTTTATTTTTTTTTTTAGTATGTGCATTTGATTCTGTAGACTACATTTTGAATTTGTATCATAAGATTCTGTTAATCTTTATCAGGTCTTCGAAGGTAGAAGATTTACCTTCTATAAGTACATTACACTCTTTGCATCTTTTATTTTTGAAAAAGTATAATAAATCAAAGTGATTTGTTTTCCATGTTTATTTTCTAATAATCTGTATTTGTTGTAATTAGGATTTTTCGTGCAAAATAGGCAAAATACTGAAGTCTATAAGAAGACAATCTCTAACTTTGCAAAATTATGTAGGAGATAACTTAGAAACATTTTGAGACGGGAAGAAGTGGTTGGTTTCGGTGACACACACACATATACATACATACATATAGTCATCCACAGACAGATCTGTTTTGTTCTATCAGAACTCATTAGTGTGGTCAGACATATTAGCTTCCCGTAGCCGGGATTGAAACCTGGTTGACCAAAACGCCAAGCCAAGCCTCTAACACTTCAGCCACGAGGAGCCATTACCTGTGAAATAAATTTTAAACGGTTATGAATCACAATTACTATTGTTTACATACATCCGTTCAACGGCTGCCGAGACCTCAATTCATATATATGAAGAGGCTTGCAATAAACGCTAATGGCAACACGATTACTTCATTCGCTAGAGAACTCAAAAGTGTATATATATGTAACACTAGGAACACATTCAGATAAAGTTCTTTTTCATTTCAATGTTTTAATTGATTTTTTGCGATACGGATTTGAAAGACTCTGCGCACACATAATTCGTTATTTCCTAGACACAACATTTTTTTTTTAATATATAAGACAAACGTAGGTTTTCTATCATTTTAAATCTTTGGTAAGAATCATCAACGCAAGTATAATTTATGCTAAAACCTTAGAGAGAAATTTTTAAAAATAAATGTTGTGACAAATTACATGAATATCACCTGTTACTTTTTCTCGGGAAGTAATTATGAATTACAGAATTAAAAAAAAATGTCTGTCTGATATCAGACAGAGATGAAAATAGATTTTTTCCTAACAATCTGGTAAATTAGATCTTCCTAGCTATGAATTATGTTATGAAAGTTCATGTATTGGGCTTTTATATCCACAAAAATACATTAATAGTTTTGTTTATCATGTATACTGTTCTATAGGAGGAATTTAATTAAAGCAAAGAAAAAATGTCTCTAATATGAAGGAACACTCGGCATAGAAATTATTATTATTATTATTATTATTTTAAGAGTTTTGCATATCAGCATCAGCTAATGGTCTTCCAGAAGAGTTTGAGTATCTACAAGTCTCCTCTTGTTGTTGTTGTTGTTCTTCTTCTTCTTCTTCTTCTTCTTCTTCTTATTATTATTATTATTATTATTATTATTATTTTACTCTTTTGAGAGTTTTGCACATCAACATCAACCGATAGTCTTCCAAAAGAGTTTGAGTGACTGCAAATCTCCTGGTTTTCTTCTTCTTCTTCTTCTTCTTCTTCTTCTTCTTATTATTATTATTATTATTATTATTATTATTATTATTATTATTATTATTATTTTTATTCACTCATTAGAGCTTTTCACATCAGCGTTATCCGACGTTTTTTCTCTGGAGTCTGAGTGACAGCAAGTCTCTTCAAGTCTCCAGGACTCTTCTCAGTATTCTGGCCATTCTCACTTGTGCTGTCACTTGAATAGTCTCTACCCGTCCACCAACTTCCAAGTCCTCCAGGCTTTTTAATAATCCTTTAGTCATTGTGCCAAAAGCACCAATCACAATTGGTACAATCGCCACTTTCATTTTCCACAGCTTTTTCAATGATCATCATAATTATTATTCACTCATTAGAGCTTTTCACATCAGCGTTAGCCGATGGATTTTCACTGGCGTCTGAGTGACAGCAAGTCTCCTCAAGTCTCCAGGACTCTTCTCAGTATTCTGGCCGTTCTCAATAATTCTGTCGTTTGGATGGTCTCCACCCGTCCGCCAACTTCAAAGTCCTCCAGTCCCTTTAGTAATCCTTTAGTTGCTGTTCCAAAAGCACCAATTACAATAGGTATAATTGTCACCGGCATGTTCCACAGTTTTTTCAATTCCCTAGCAAGGTCGAAGTACTTATCCTTCTTTTCATATTCTTTCAGTTTTATTCTGTGTTCAGCCGGGACAGCAAAGTCGACTATTTTGCAAGTTCTCTTTTTTTTTGTTGATTATTATTAAGTCTGGTTTTCTGACCGATATTTGGTGATCCATGTGCATGCTGAAGTCCCATAGGAATTTATGTGAGTCATTTTCTAGAACAGGTGATAGAGCACCTCCTTTGAAAATTCCTCTTTTCATTTTTGCTTCAGCTAATGTTCCTCCTTCAGCTAATGTCAATTCCACTCTCCAGGTTTTCATGGTTTTGTCGATGAAGTTTATGAATTCGTCTCATATTTTGTACATTTTAAGGCTGTTTATTATCCAGGTATGCGGAACCATATCATATGCCTTCTTGTAGTCAATCCAGGTAATAGCTATATTTTACCGTCTGGTTTTATTCTCATTTAGAATGTGTTGATCTATTTAAAGTAATTCTGCTGTGCCTCTGGATCATTTGCAGCATCCTTTCTGTTCATCAGGAAACAATCCGTCAGGGAACAATCTCTTCCATATTTGTGCTGTTAATATTTGCCACATCATTGGAAGGCAAGTTATGGATCTGTAATTGTTTAGGGTGGTTCCTTTGTTTGCGTCCTTTTGTATTAATGTGGTCCTTCCTTTGATCATCCACGCGGGTACGTGTGCTGTTTGTAGGTTTTTATTATTTTCTAGAGCTAGTCTGTCGTGAATGGAGGTGAACTTCTTGAACCAGAAACCATGTATTCCTGCATGACCTGGCGTTTTCCAGTTTGATACCTTTTTAAGTGTCGTTTTGTCTAAATCAGCGTGTGTTGTTTCAGCTTTCTGGCCTTCTTCGAGGGTTTTCACATCAGCGTAAGCTGATGGTCTTTCTCTGCAGATTGAGTGACTGCAAGTCTCCTTAAATCTCCGGGACTCTTCTCGGTATTCTGGCTGTTTTCGATAATGCTGTTGTTTAGACTGTCTCCTCAGGGCCGCTAACTTCCAAATCTTCCAGGCCCTTTAATAATCCTTGAGTTACAGTGCCAAAAGCACCAATCACAATTGGTATAATTGTCACCTTCATGTTCCACAGCTTTTTCAATTCTCTAGCAAGGTCGAGGTACTTATCTCTCTTTTCACATTCTTTCAGTTTTATTCTGTGGTCAGCTGTGGGACTGAAAGTCGACAATTTCGCAGGTTTTCTTTTTTTTTTTTGTTGATTATTATAAGGTCTGGTTTTCTGGCCGAGATTAGGTAATCCGTTTGTATGTCAAAGTCCCATGGGAGTTTGTGTGTGTCATTTTCTAGAACAAGTATTAGGTTGTGCATATACCATTTATTGGCTTGATCAAATTTAAATTTCTTGCACATTTCCCAGTGGATCAACTTCCCCACCCAGTCGTGTCTAGCCTTGTACTCCTTCTGTACCAATGTACTGCACTCGCTTATTATGTGATATATGGTTTCATCTCTGTCACCGCATAGCCTACATTTGCTATTTTGTTGCGTCTTATCTATCCTCGCCTTGATATGATTGGTTCTTATGGCGCTGTTTTGTGCTGCCATTAAGAGAGATTTTGTTTTTATCTTGAAGTTTCCTTTTCTTAGCCATGTCCAGGTTTTGTCGTGTGAGATGTTGTTTATTAGTTGTTTAAAACACCCATGGAGTTGTTTTCTTTCCCGTTTTTGTTTCCAAGTTTTTGTCATTCTGTTATCTATCGTGTTGTAAGTATTGTTTCTGATGGCCTTAATCAGTCCTCAATGATGTTTTTCTATGTAGTCTTCGAGTTGTTGTATGGATATGTCAACGCTATCTTCGATGCTGGCAAGTCCTCTTCCTCTCACTTTTCTTGGTATATATTTATTATTATTATTATTATTATTATTATTATTATTATTATTATTTACTTATTAGAGTTTTTCACATCAGCATTAGCTGTTGGACTTTCATTGGATTTTGAGTGACAGCAAGTCTCCTCAATTCTCCATGACTCTTCTCAGAATTCTGGTCGTTTGGACGGTCTCCACTCGTTAGTCATATTCCAAGTCATCCAAGCCCTATAATAATCCTTTAGTTACTGTGCCAGAAGCACCAATCCCAATTGGTATAATCGTCACCATCATGTTCCATAGTTTTTTAATTCAAGGTTGAAGTACTTATCCTTCTTTTCATATTCTTTCATTTTTATTCTGTAGTCAGCTGGTACAGTAAAGTCGACAATTTTGCAAATTCTCTTTTTTTATCATTATTAGGTCTGGTCTTCTGGCCGAGATTAGGTGATCCGTGTGAATGTCAAAGTCCCATAGGAGTTTATCTGTGTGTGTTTTTTTCCTAGGACAGATGTTGGGTTGCTCATATACCATTTGTTCGTATGGTCAAATTTAAATTTCTAGCACAGCTTACAGTGAATCACCTGGCCCACCCAGTCGTGTCTAGTCTTATACTCCTTCTATGATAATTTGAATCATTCGCTTATAATGTGATTGATGGTTTCATCTCTGTCATTGCATAGCCAAAATTTACAATTTTGTTGCGTCTTATGTATTCTTGCTTTGATATGATTGGTTCTTACGGCGTTGTCTTCTGCTTCTATTAGGAGAGATTCTGTTTCTCTCTTAAAGTTTCCTTTGCTTAGCCATGTCTAGGTTTTTTCGTGTGAGATGTTGTTTATTAGTAGTTTAAGAGGCCCATATCTGCTTCGAGAGTTGTTCCTGCCAGCGTTAGCAGATGGTTTTTCACCGGAATCTGAGTGACAGCAAGTCTCCTCAAGTCTCCAGGACACTTTTAAGTATTCTGGCCGATGTTAATGATGATAAAAAGTCGTAGAGAATAGTAGCTTCTTGCCTTCTCTTGCTGGTGCAAATTGCAACTTTTGTAGTTTTTCAGTTTTCAGTATTCGGTCGTATTTGCGTATTATTCAATGAATCGATAGTCTTATTTTATCGGAGCTTTTTTCATATTCTATTATTATTGCACCCCTTGCGGATTTTCTCCGCCAGTGTTAGTAGTTGGTCTTTCATAAGAATTAGGGTCACTGTAATTCTCCTCACGTGTTCAAGACTCCTCTCAGTATTCTAGCCGATCCTATTATTATAATTGCTATCACCTGCACAACCCAGCACCTGTCCAAAAAAATGACTCGCATAAACTCCTATGGGACTTTAACATACAAACGGACCAACTAATCTCGGCCAGAATACCAGACCTTATAATAATCAACAAAAAAAAAAGAGACTTTGAAAAATTGTCGACTTTGCTGTCCCGGCGGACCACTGAATAAATCTGAAGAAAAGTGAAAAGAAGGATAAGTACCTCGATCTTGCTAGAGAATTGAAAAAGCTGTGGAACATGAAAGTAACGATTGTGCCAATTGTGATTGGTGCGTTAGGCACAATAATTAAATGATTATCAAAAGGCCTGGAAGACTTGGAAGTTGGCGGACAGGTAGAGACTATCCAAACGACAGCATTGCTAAGAACGGCCAGAATCATGAGACGAGTCCTGGAGACTTGAGGTGACTTGCTGTCACTCAAACTCCAGAGAAAAACCATCAGCCTACACTGATTTGAAAAACTCTAAAGGAGTAAATAATAATAATAATAAAAATAATGATTTTGCCGTTCCCGTTCACCACAGAGTAAAACTAAAAGAAAGTGAAAAAAGGGATAAATATCTTGACCTTGCTAGAGAACTGAAAAAGTATTCCGAAATTAAAGTGACGGAATCACCAATTGTACATCGGTGCGCTCGTTACAGTCACAAAAGAATTGGTACAGGGACTGCAGGATTTGGAAATAAGAGGACGACTAGAGACCATTCAAACTACAGTATTGTTCAGTTCTGAGAAGAGTCTTGAAGACTCGTGGATACTCCAGTGGAAAACTATCAGCTAACGCTGGTGTGAGAAAAAATCTTCCAAAAGAGTTTAAGGGAACTGAAAAAGCTGTGGGACATGAAAGTGACGTTTATGTCAATTGTAATTGGTGCTCTCGGTACAGTCACCGAAGGATTAAGAAAGGGACCATCCAAACTACTATATTTTTAAGATCGGCCAGAATACTGAGAAGAGTCCTGGAGACTTGAGGAGACTTGCTGTCTCTTAAATTTAGTGAAAGACCATCTGCTACACTCTCAAAGGGTAAATAATAATAATAATAATAATAATAATAATAATAATAATAATAATAATAATAAACTCGAAAGTGGAGTCTGCAGCAGGAGGAAAAGCTTTTACTGACATGAAAATCCAGAGTAGTATCTTCCAAAGGGGTACATTATCACCATTTCTATTGATAATAGCGATGATAACACTCAATCCCATGCAAAAGAAAATGTACAGAGGGGGCTATAAATTAACAACATCTGAAGAAAGGATTAACGTTCTAATGTACAATGGTCAAACTGTTTATGAAAAATGAAAATGTACAGAGGGGGCTATAAATTAACGACATCTGAAGAAAGGATTAACGTTCTAATGTACAATGGTCAAACTGTTTATGAAAAATGAAGAGACTCTAAGAAAAACAATAAGATTATACACTTAGGATATAGACATGAAATTTGGAATAGAAAAATGTACCAAGCAAACAATGAGAAGCGGAAAAAAAAGACATGTAACGAAAGGAATAGAACTCTCAAATCAAGAAAAAAATCATACCACACAGAAAAGAGGAAACTTACAAGTATTTGGGAATTTTGGGAGCGAGCACCATCAACAAGTGGAGGCGAAAGAAAAAAGTAAGAAAAGAATATCGCAGACGAACGAGAAAACCATGCGAAAAAACTCTATTGCAGGAATTTCATCAAAGGAATAAACACCTGGGCTCACAACCTTGTAAGATAATCTAGACCATTTTTGAAATGGATGAATAAAATTGACCAAAAGACTAGAAAAACAATGATGGTGCATAAAGACTTATATCCCCAAAGAGTTTCTAGTACTTAGACCTTGCTGGAGAAGTAAGAACGTTGTTGAAGATGACGGTGTCAGTGATACCAAGTGTAATTAGCGGGGTCGGAACAGTCCCCAAAACTCTGGAAAGTCGGTTGGAAGAATTAGTAATGTCAAATCGAGATCATCAAACTACAGCATTGGTAAGACCATATATAAGACTGAGAAGAGTCATGGAGATCTGAACTGAATTGCTGTGACTAAATCTCCTGTGAAAAGGGATCAGCTAACGCTGGTATGAATAACCCGCAAAGAATATAAAAATCGTGTAGACTTTAGGGACTTTCTGGTTCTCAAATTCCAGTGAAAAAAACATCAGCTAACGCTGGTGTGAAAAACTTTCGAAATTATAAAAAATATTACTTTAGTTACTGCTGGAGAGTTTTCCCTTTCAGCGTTAGCTGATGGTCTTCTACTGAAGTCTGAGTGACAGTAAGTCTCCTCAAGTCTCCAGGACTCTTCTCAGTATTGCTATCGATCTTGATATCGCTGCTGTATGGATGGTCTCCAACCATCCACTTATTTCCAAGTCCTCCAGTCTTTGTATCAAGCCTTTGGTGATTGTACCCAGAGCACCAATTACAATCGGTGAAAACGTCACTTTCATGTTCCACAGTTTTTTCAGTTTTCTGGCAAAATCGAGGTACTTATGTTATGTTTTGACCTTCGACCCGGCCCCCAAAAAATGCTATTCCAAGGTGATGCACCGGAAGGAAGTGACACATTCCAATGGCCAGTAATCGAAAGAGATCGGGTGGGCAGATTAAGGCTTATAATATGGGACAAGGTGAAGGTCCCACTGTGCCAATACAGACTGATGCACCGGAAGAGAATGACCTCTGAACTGCATGACAGTTATTTCCGCTTGATAACGATTAAACATTCGATTTCAAAGATCCAGTGGGCGATCGTGTGGGCGTTGAATTATTATTTAACTCAGTTGAGTTCGAGTCCAAGAAGTAGTTGCCAGTAGGGTTCAAGACAGCTAGAGACCAGATGTGGTAAGGAAAGCCACACCCGACCGAGGGGGCCCTCAGGAACCCCGATGGAGTGGACCCCAGCATTAGGAGAACAAGAAAGACACAACGTGACGGTCATAACAGTGGGGTCAAGAAATTACAGTTTATGTTCGGTCTCCAGCTCCCTCTCATATGCAACCCTTGAACAACCCTTCCGAACCCTTGCAATAAAGTGAGAGGTAAAATATTGTTAAAGAAGTCTTCGTGCGTCTTCCTTCGTGCGTCTTTGTCACTGCCTCCTTATGTATTGCGTCAGTATGTATCCAGCATATATATGTATATGTGTATATAAGCATATTTATTAAGTGAGTATACAACACTTATCCTTATTTTCATTTTCCTTCAATTTTAATCTGTTGTTAGCCAGGACAGCAAAGTCCACAATTCGGCAAGTTTTCTTTTGTTTTATTTTTGTCATCTGACTGAAATTAATTGATTCGTTTGTATGTCAAAGTTCCAGAGGAGAGGGTGCCTGTCATTTTACATGACAGAAGATGCATTGTGCATATACCATTTGTTCGTATGGTCAAATTTCAATTTCTTGCACAAGTCTCATTGGACCACCCAGCCTACCCAATATTGTCTAGTCTTATACTCTTTTTGTGTTAATTTTGCTGCATTAGCTTATCATGTGACGGATAGTTTCGTCTCTATCACCACATAACCTACATCTATTGTTTTGTTGCATGTTATCTATTCTCGTTATGATATGATTGGTCGTTCTGGCGTTATTTAGGGCAGCTATGAGCAGAGATTCAGTTTTTCTTTTCTCTTTTTAATGTTTACATCAAAAAGAGAAAATAAAAAATTAATTCATTATAAGTCCAGTCGGATGTGGTTATAGAATACGTCGACAGTATATCTACAGAGAGGTAAGAACCTGCCCACAACGAGTGTCCTTCGTATGACATGAAACTTCATCTGATAGGTTCCAGTTTTAGAGCTTAAGGTAATGCGGAGTACGCCTTCATTACAATTACTCCCTGGTCCACTCTGACTTGGATTGGCAGTAAATCTTAGGTTCCTATTTACTGGTCAAATGAAATTGTTTAATCAATTACTAATCATTAAAATTGGTTAATTCTAATTATTTATATCACAGAGACTTGAGAATTAATTTTTATTTATTGCGGACTTTTTGTCCGCATTTTGGTAGGATTTTTTTGTGTTGTTTCTTCTTTCACTACGTTTCGGACAAATTCCACCTCTGGCCTTCTTCAGGTGATTTTTACCGCGACCTCGGTCAGAGGGGAAATTTGGCCGAAACGTAGTGAAAGAAGTAACAACACAAAAACTACCAAGATGAGGACAAAAAGTCCGCAATAAATAAAAATTAATTCTCAGATTAAGAAGCCTCATCTCAAAATGATCCAAGTAAAGACGATTACAAAAATTCGGTACGGACCCGACTAGAGAAGACCAGATAAGAATTTATATCACAGAGACTTGAGAATTGATTTTTATTTATTGCGGACTTTTTGTCCTCACCTTGGTAGTTTTTGTTTTTTTTTTGTGTTGTTTCTTCTTTCACTACGTTTCGGCCAAATTTCACCTCTGGCCGAGGTCGCAGTAAAAATCACCTGAAGAAGGCCAGAGGTGAAATTTTGCCGAAACATAGTGAAAGAAGAAACAACACAAAAAAAAAACAAAAAAAAACAAAAACTACCAAGGTGAGGAAAAAAAGTCCGCAATAAATAAAAATTAATTCTCAGATTAAGAAACCTCATCTCAAAATGATCCAATTAAAGACTATTACAAAAATTCGGTACGGACCCGACTATGGAAGTAGAGATAAGGATTTATAAGACCAAAAAATCCATCCTTCGAGGCCCGTGGCGCAGCGGATAGAGGCGTTGAGTCTCTACGGTTCCAGGTGAGCATTGTCAGAAGATAGCGGTTTCAAATCCTACCCAAGCCGGCCAGAGGTTTACTTGGTCAAAACGTGGTGCGATAGACAACAACTATGGAAGGCAGTAATTACTGGGGTACCGTTTCAAGACCCATCATTCCTATCCATGGTGAAGAGGTGAAATTTGCCCGACACGTTGTGAAAGAAGAAACAACACAAAAAAAACCTACCAAGATGAGGACAAAAAGTCCGCAATAAATAAAAATTAATTCTCAGATTAAGAAGCCTCATCTCAAAATGATCCAATTAAAGACAATCACAGAGACTTATTTGGTAAAATAAAAATATTTGTGTAAGATAGCAATACTTAAAGCCATTTAGATATGTGAAAAAAATGAACTCTCACAGTTCATTTGGAACGAAAGATCTTACATAATATTTGCACAGAAATTATATATATTTCATGGAATATAGACTGCGACCCTGTATTTCATGGAGTTTATCCAGTTAAAACAACACACTGCGTTTTTACCTTCACTTACACCCACACATACATTAATACGTAACTATGTAGTAGGAGATATTGTGTTTTTGATATTTAGTTTCCATTTTGTAGTGGTATATTTAATTTGTTTTTATATGTGGTTGCGTGTTCTCACAAGTAGGAAGGTCACCATTTATAGCGATAGGGATAACATTATTATTATTATTATTGGGTTTTTGGTTTAAGGTTTAAGCTGGTTTTGTTGTCATTACTTTGGTAGCGTTGGTAGCGTTGGTATTTCGTTGGTCGTTATCCCCTCGCTAAATGTTGATGGAAAATAAAGGTAGTGGAGTAGAATGAAGACGTCGTTATGTTTTGTATCAAAGTTTTAATGGCAGCATGAAGTATGGGGTTTACGCTGGAATGCTGCGAGCCTCGTATTAAGGAAAGAAGGTTGAAAGTTGTTAGAACGTATCATCTAATTTGTTTTTAACAAGAATCCCTTGGTCAAGAAGAATAGACCCAAGGGATCCATAAACTAGATGGCTCTCCTCATAACGGTTGATGCTGCTTTTCTATTCAGGAACAGATGAAAAGACGTCCGTTCCCCTTGAGGATTTCTGAGTGAGAGAGAGACTCGCGGGCTTTCTTCAGTTCTTGTTACTGCTAGGAAATATGGTTCGGGATGAATAGGACAGGTCATCGTGATTGGGTGAAAATATTCGGCAACTCTAACGGTCAAATTAAATTACGTGCCAAAAAAAATCACGTTCCCGCTATAACTATAACTGACACAAGCATACGCACACACTCGCTCTTACAATCACACGTAAAGATTCCCACAAAATTCCAAAGGTTTTTTGATGATATTTGTTAGATTTTCGATTCATTTCATTTTCTTAACTGCCTGATGATTGTTGTTTGGCAAAAAACTCTTTGAAACACAGGGGTCGCAGTCTAAATTTCATGAATTAAGTATATACTAGGATCATTAATTAATCTTTCCAGACTTTATTCGTATGGATACTTTTATTGATAGTATACACATGAAACTCTAGTCACCTTCGAAGTAATCTCCTCCGGCTGCAATGCACCTGTTGTACCGTTCCAACAACTTCTGAAGGCCCCATGGAAGTCCTCTTGTGTTAACATGTCAATGACCTTCGTCACAGCCTCTTTCATCTTCTCAGGTGTCTCATAACGACAGCCTCTGAGCTTAGGGAATAACCAAAAGTCACAGGAAGCAAGGTCTGGACTATAGGGAGGGTGAGGAACTGTCTTGATGCCCATCCTGGTCAAATAGTCTGTGACAAGGATGGAGTTGTAGACTGGTGCATTGTCCCGGTGGAAATGCCACTGACCCGATCTGAAGAGTGCTGGCCTCTTCCGAGGGAATCTCTTCCTGAACTCTCTTAAAACCCCAACATAGTATTCCTTGTTGACTGTCTGTTTAATGGGAACCAAGTGCATGTAGATCATGACAGTCCTGTCAAAAAATGGATCATCAAACGTTTGTGGGTGGATTTGCTCTGTCTGGCCTTTTTCGGTCTGGGAGAGCCAGCATACTTCCATTGGGAACTCTGTATCTTGGTCTCTGGATCATAGCAGTAGATCCAGCTTTCATCGCAGGTCACCAGAGCATCAAGAACTGCGGGATCTTAATTGATCAGCTCGACCATCTCCCTGCTGTCATGACAACGTCTTTCTTTCTGATCTTCTCTGAGCACCCTCGGGACAAACTTTGCGCAAATCTTCCGCATCTTCAGTTCTTCGCGAATAATGGTGTGTAAAGTTTCCACACTCACATCAAACTGTGCACTTATTGTCTCTATCGACACACGACGGTCCTTATCCATGAAATTCTTTATTTGGTCAATCAACTCTGGTGTTCTGACTTCCTTACTCCTCCCACACCTTTCATAATCCCTCACAGACTCCCTGCCTTCCAATCTCTTATGCCACTCAAAAACTAATGCTCGATTCATACAAGATGGTCGAAAACAGTCTGAAGCATTACATACGTTTCTGTGGTATTTTTTTAAATCTTAAAACATAATTTTATTGCATATCGTTCTTCTATGAATCCAATGAATCAATAACACCAAAAATAACAGAACTTCTTCAGATCCAATGGATATGATTAACCATTGGATCTGAACAAGTCCTGTTATTTTGGGGTTTTAGGGCATGTCAACCACTATAGGTTATTTAAAGCCATATCGTCTTTATATATCTATATCAAGTATGCACATGTTTTGCAAGCACATTTTATAGATTATGTTCTTAGTCGAACCTGATATCGTTTATGCACATGATTAAATGATTTCAAGAATTGCTGTATGACAGTACCGATTTAACATCAGTCATTTGTTTGCTCACAATTTGTTATATTTGACCCTTTTAATTGGAGCTTATCAAGTACTACCACTCTGAGTTAGAGAGGACCTTGGAACAATGGCAGTAAAGGGGTAATCCACGCTCCCTAAATCTTCAAGGCTGGAGCCTCGGTATCAGACATTTAATGTTATATATCAGGATATTCGTTTGGGAGTGTTCTATCTCAGTGGAAATGCAGTTGGTGTATTCCACAGAATCAGCTGACTGGAGTTCTTGTTTACTTAATGCCCATTCACTTTTATATATGTACATATTGTTATGGGTAGGCACACTATTTCGTTGTATCACAGCTCTTCAATGTGGCTAGACACGCGAAACGCTTTAAAATGGAATCGAAACCCGTCATACTTTACGCCGGGCTAATGACATACCCAAAGTAAAAAAGTGACTGAATATCAACCGGGAATTTAGTACATACGTATTAACTTTCCCTTGTTTACATTTTACGCTATCGGCTACCGAATGTCTTAGTTTTTAGAAGTGCTTTGCATTACGCGTGAGGCAACCGTTAATTCGTTCGGAAAACTGCTCAACCTCCTAGGCAGGTACCGTATATATTGTCATTCACAGACAGACTGTTTCGTTGTATCACAACTCTTCAGTGTGGCTAAACATATAGGTCGCTTGAAGCTGGGATCAAAACCCGCCCAACTTTGCGTAAGACTTAGCATAATTCCACTCAGCAAACAAACGTACCACGTCAGCTAGGGAATTATAAGATATTAAGTAGTAGCGTTCGTTTGCTTACATTATACCTTACCGGATACCAGAGTGCTCAATTCGTCGAATATATATATATATATATATATAGAGAGAGAGAGAGAGAGAGGATTGGGTAGTCAATAATCTACGAATGCTGATATATCATATAACACGAACTAACAAAACGTCCAGCCAAAAATGATATCCACTACTTTAAGCTTTCAAAACATACCAAAGGAAATAAAGAAAGAGAATCGAGGGTTAAGAAAAACAAAACATAACGAGGCAGGTTAGAGACCTCTGGAAACAAGTGCACGTTGAAAATGAGATGCTCAGTTAAAAGAAAAAAAGGTTTATCTCTGCAAATTGCAACATCAAGGAACAGTCGTCGACGATTCGGAGGAATGGAAATGATAATGATAGTGATAATTGTTTGGTTGGTAAGCAAGTCTAGCAGATTAAATCACTTGGAATCGGGTAGCGACACTTAGCACTCGGAGCTGTCGTCCAACATTTTCAATCAAAATCAACAATCTACCCGGTGATATTTATTCTTTGGAAACGGTTAATTTTAACCTAAACTCTCATGGCGAACAACTTCGTTAGACACACACACACACACACACACACACACACACACACACACACACACACACACACAAACATATATATAAATATATATATATATATATATATATATTAAGAGAGTGTCACAGACACAAGTAAAAATAGATGGATTGGGATTGACCGAGCAAGCTTGCTAGCTAGCTAGCTAGCTAGATAGATAGATAGATAACAATGAGAATCAGATATAGGTAGATCATCATCGTCATCATCATCATCATTAAATCACGCCCACAGTACCATTGCTCTAACTCTCTCTTTCTCTTTCTCTCTTTCTCTCTGTCCCTATCATCCATTACTCTCACCTGGTCCACCAAGCAATCTCCATTGTCCAAATAAAACTGCCATGAGTTACTTCTTGCCGGTCAATACTGGTGTATTGATGTTTAGGGGTCCATAGAAAAACGTTGCTTATCAGTCCGTCTTTCCTTCTCCAGTAGAATTGAAACAGAAATTCTGTTTTATTTTATCAAAGAGAGCAGATTTACAAAACTTTCGATTGTCTACCAATGGCAGTGTACACCATCTCGAGATGCATCTTCAGATCGCTTTGAGTTGATGAGATATTGCTGCCAAGCTACGTGAACTTATCAACTATATTTGAGGCTTGCCATTTATAGAGTAGATAGTTCCTTGTCATTTAAAATACAAAATAGATAGATAGATAGATGGATAGATAAAGGTAGAGGGATATGAATAGAATGATAGAATGGAATCGACTAACATAGATATAAACAAATTGAGATAGTTCGATATCAACAGATTTTGATTCATAGACGAAGAGGCATATATATATATATATATATATATATATATATGATAAGGTTCGTGCCAGATACAAACAAATATACATTTTTGATACATACCAATATTCATACCTCCGTATGTATGAATGTATCAATCTCTCTCTCTCTCTCTCTCTCTATATATATATATATATATATATAAGAAAGAACTAATACAGATTCGTGCAAGCTAATAAACAAATATTTTTTTAATGAATTTCAATGGCGTATTACAAACAGCTGCGAGTAGAAGTCTAGATAATTTTTCCGATTATTATTTCAAACGTCGACTAATTACAACAAAAGTTGAAATTGCGTTTTTATTTGTAGCAGGTGTTATGGCGTTTCCATCGTTCCACGGAGCATGTTAAGCCGATGGATGTATACGGCGGTGTGAGGAAATGTGTCATTATAAATAATCGGTTGTTTTCCAAAAACTTTATGAAGAGAACCATAAAAATTGGATAAGTTGGATATAGGATTTTTCAAATTGTATATCCTTGTTAACTCATATGGTTCCAACATCGAGCTGTAGAGGGTGGGCTGAAAAGATCTTGGGCTCAAATGTTTATATAATGATTTCATATCTCCAGTTGATAAGGTTTTTGACCAATGAGATTCAATAAATGCATCACTTGTTATTCCTCCTACTTTTAATATGAATGTATCTGACTCATGATATTTACCCAACCCCTCCGCTCGGGCAGGATATGACACAAGGTCAATTTTTTTTCAAGCGGAGTTTAACAGGTTTGAATTCAGAGTTTTACTTCTCCTTAACTAGTTGCCTCACCAAGGCTGAAGAACCTAGACTGCCCTACTATTTACCCATAGGTGGAGGGAGAATAATTGGATTCATACCTTTCCCAAGGGTATTAGTGCGATATGAAATGCAATCAGTCTCGTCCAGGATTTGAACTCGTGTCGCCGTGTCCATTTCCTGCGACGGTAACCATTACACCACGGGTACCTCCAAAATAAATGTATCTGACTCATTGTGGTTGTCTTTTCTTTGTTTGTTGTCCCAAAGATGGCTCCAGTTGGGCAAAGAGTATTTGGGAAATAAACGGTGCTTTTTTTGTTCATTTTATCCAGTAGTTAATTACCCTGTCGGCTAGGGATGCAGAATATATAGATTGTATCTCTACAGAAGGGGAAGACCCCACTTCATAAATTGCTCTGGATATGACACTAAACAATCTAATGGTGAGTTTTCGGTAATCCTGGAGCTTAAAGGAATGCAGAATAACCCTTCATTGACATCGTTCCCAGGTTTACTCTGGCCCGGTGTGGCAACACTTGATAGGGCCTATCTATGGGTTTAATAGAACTTAAAAGTGGTTTCGAGAGTTTAATTTTTTAAATTTAAACTGCGTATTTATGCTTAATTGGACTGTTTAGAATAGAACTGTTTTGTCATATAAACTGCGTTCTTATGGGAAACTGAATTATCTGGAATAAACTGCGTAATTATGCTAAACTGAATTACTTGAAGTAGTACTGTTTTGATATTTAAACTACGTACTTATGCTAAACTAAATTGTTTGAAATAGGACTGTAAAGACATTTAACTGTGTATGGAAAAAGTCTACACTGCTAATAAACTGAATTGATTGAATTAGAATTTTTTGACGACACTGAATAGCTTGAAATAGGAATGTTTTGCTAATTAAACTATGTACTCATGCTAAACTGAATTGCTTGATATTGAACTGATTATTTGTATGAAAATTTATTTGGCGTTAAATAACCTACCAAGAGTGATATGGCATAAAATCACCCAACCAACCAACCAACCAGCCAGAAATAAAATATGTTTAAAAGAGGAAATGCTGGCTATACATATATATATATATATATATATATATGTGTGTGTGTGTGTGTGTGTGTGTGTGTATGTGTGTGTGTGTGTGCGCGCGTGTGTGTGTGTGTGTGCTGATGATGATCCAAACTATCATCATCATCATCATCATATCATGCCGCAAGCACGAATATCCCAGACCCTCTCTCGCTACTTCTCCCCATCGTTCATCGCCTCTGGTAGGTATCAGGGCCACATCCCTTATCCTGACATTGCTGCTGAATGTATGTTCGGGCTGGTCGTCTTGCTTTTGCCCGGCCATATGTGGCAGTCCATAGGAGTACATCACTTATGAACTTGTCTCTGCGTCTTCAGCAGTGTCCTGCATGTCTGGTTCGTCTAACTTGGATAGTTTTCGTGATGGGAAGCAGGTGGCCGTATGGGGTGTTGCCGCCAAGACTTGGGGTGTTGTGGGGTGTTGCCGCCAAGACTTATTCAATATTGCTCGCAGCATTCTTGTGCAATCCTATTTACCAACCCCTCCGCTCGGGCAGGATATGACACAAGGTCAATTTTTAAGCGGAGTTTAACAGGTTTTAATTCAGAGTTTTCCTTCTCCTAGACTAATTGCCTGACCAAGGCTGAAGAACCTAGTCTGTCCTACTATTTACCCATTCTTGTATAATAGCCGTCTAGCTTCTTCTCCAGCCGTTTGTTAGCGTCCAAGTAGTGCATCCATACAGCAGTATCGATACGACCGCTGCCTGGAAGAAACTGCGTTTCATTTTATCGGTCAGGTCTGATTTCCATATGATCGATAGCCTATTGATAGCTCAGCAGCAGCTTATCAAAACCATACTAAGAAATTGTGTGGCAACACTGACAGCGTGTTCAACTCAGAAATATATAGCTAATTCGGCTGTAAATATTGGTGAATATCATTTGAAAAAGCTTAGCATTTATGAGAATAATTTTAGGTCACAGTATTTACATGACAGAACAGTATCGATCATAATATAGAGGAAAGATTTTAAGTGAAAAGAAAAATACTTTCTTCTCGCAAATATCTTTATTCAGTTCCAATATTATTAAAAATTTGAATGATGTCATGCTCATTAGAATAAAAGTCGTTACTTACTTAATGTTTGTGAGGATAACGCTCAAACTCTAACAATTAAAAACAAACTTTCTATTTTCTTAGTACCTTTAAGCTGATATACAGTGGCGGCCATAATGTTCAGAACGACATAGTTTCATCAGGAAAAGTTAGTATAACTTTTTATCTAAATTGTTTTAGATTCTATAATTTTTACAGACAATAAATACGATATTAATTGTTATTCTGGGAAATTCTGGTGTTATTTGAGATGATAATAAAAAAGTATTGAATGATTTAGTGATTCACTGCAAAACCCAGGGAGGCCAAAATAATAAGAACGATTCGAAAAAGGACCAAAATACTAAAATATTATAGAAAATACAGAAATTATTGGGCTACGAATTAAGGATAATCTAAGTATTCGGGCTATTGCAGAGATTGTAAACAAGTCAAAAAGTGTTGTTCACGTTATTTGTAAGGTCTACAATGATTATGATTCATCTGGAGCGAGAAAGTCAACAGGTAGACCAAGAATAACGACAAAGAGAGAAGATCGTATTATAGTAAAGTTGGTTAAAAAGGACCGATTTAAAACTGCTGCTGGTGTTTCTCGGGAAATGAGAATTCAACTGGGAAAACCTTTATCTAGGAAGACTGTGTCTCATCGTTTAGTTGAACAACAACTTTTACCTAGAGCACCTGTAGTGAAGCCACTGATATCCTCCAACAATAAAAAGTGTCGTCTTGCTTTTGCAAACGAACATGCGTTATGGTCTCAAGAAAATGGCTAACGGTGCATTTCAGTGATGAATATAAGTTTTTGTTAATTGGCTCAGATGAGAAACCGTACGTTCGTCGAAAAGTAGGTGAAGAATTGTCGCCTAAGTGCCTTAAGGCTAGTGTTAAATTCGGTGGAGGAAGTGTCATGGTTTGGAAGATGATATCTGGAGATTGGGCGGGCCCTTTGGTGCTATTACAAGAAATGCAGGAGTTTATAAACAACTCGTAAAATATCAGGGCTTGCTTGGGCTGAGAAATTCAACGAAACAATCTTCCATATCAATGCAGGACAAGGCTCCTTGTCACAAGGCTATGGTAGTCGTGAAGTTCCTCAAGGCAGAAAATGTTTCTGTTATGGGTTAGCTTCCTAAAAGCCTAGATCTTCATCCTATTGAGAATGTGTGGAAAACTCCAGGGGAACATTCTAAAGCCAGAAATCCAAAAACAACAGAGCAATTATGGAATGCCCTTCAAGAAGAATGGAATAATATCACTCGGCAAGATATCAATAAATTAATTTCTTCATGCAGCCAAAGATGCTAGATTGTGATTGAAGCTAAAGGGCTTCACATTAAATATTAAATGATTTCTGTATTTTCTGTAATATTTGAGTATTTTTTTTCATTTTTTCAATCGTTCTGATCATTTTGGCCTCTCTGGGTTTTGCAGTAAATCACAAAATCATCCACTACTTTTTTTATTCTCATCTCGAATAACACCAAAAGTTCCCAGAATAACAATTAATATCGTATTTATTGTCTGCGAAAATTATAGAATCTAAAACAACTTAGATAAAACGTTACAGCAACTTTTTCAGACGAAACTATGCCGTTCTGAACATTATGACAGCCACTATATATATATATATATATATATATATATATATATATATATATATATATACATATGCGGGATATTGCTGGAGAAGCAAGAACGAATTCATAAGTGACGTCCTCCTATAATCGTCATCATATGATCGTGTTGGTGTTGGCTGAGCGACAAGAACTAACCTACAACATCTCTGCACGAACACTGAATGTACTTTGAAAGACTTGATGTGAATGATGAAGGATAGTAACGGATGGAGAGATAGAGAGACAGAGAAATCCGTACAAACTGCGGGACATGATTGGCTCATTGATTGGTTGGTTCGTTGGGTCGTTAGTTGGATTTTAAGGGACATCAACCATAGTAGATTATATAACGCCAAATTCATTTTTATACGTATAAGCAGTTCTCGTTCAATAAATTCAGTTTAGTATACATACACAGTTTAAATGTCAAAACAGTTCTATATCAAATAATTCAGCTTATTATAAGTACACAGTTTGATTCTAAAAAACCCATAAATAAATCTCCATCAGGTGCTACCACTCAGGGCCAGAGTCAACCTGGGAGTGATGGAAATGAAGAGACACACTGCATTCCCCAAATTTTCCAGCAGTAATGGAGCCTCACTATCAGATTGCTTAGCGTCACATAAGGACAATCGCTAGGGGAGTCTTACCCCACTATATAGAAGCAGCCGGTATATTCTACAGCTCCAGCCAACTGGACCAAGCTGGACATGATAATGATATATATATATATATATATATATATATATAATATTTGATGAGTTCTTTCACAGCTCCTTCAACGTGATTTTTTGAGATGATTTATTCAACTACGTATTTTCATTAATTTTAAATCGTCTCAGTTATTTGCTGTTTATTTATGATTAAATACAGTTGTGGTTCCATAAGTGCAAATCGCACTGCGAGTCACTTATAAGTCGAAGTTTCTGGTGGTTCTGCTTGTCCAGAGTTCCGTGGCCACGTTGTGTTGTTCGACCCACGGGAAAGTTGAGGAAGAGCTGATTCGGACTTCTCTTGGTTCTGGCTGGGTCGGAAGACAGCCAACTTTACTGGTGCTGTTAGCTGGTCAACCACTTCAGTAAGTCAGGAACGCTTGTAAACAGTTGTAAATAACAACATTTATTCATTATACAATGATTAAAAAAAGGTATGTGCAACAACAAGGGTTTTTTAGTTCGGAGATAAGTTGACAGGCGATAACATTTAGCCTCGAGTCCGTTTTGAGCAAATTAATGTTGTTAGGGACGGTCAAGTTGAGGACTCTGTGTAAAGCGGCAGTGGTGGCGAAGAGGGTGACAAGGACTCCAAGTCTTCGGTCTGCGGCACCAGCTTTCAATCTGCCTATTCCCTTTTCGGAATCTTCTTTTATGGATGTTCAGACCCCTGAATACATGGCTACGATTGGCCAGCCAATAGAAACACTGGACCAATGGCCCCAGAGTGCAATCATCGGAGGGTAGAGAAACCTCACCCTGAGACCCGTGTTTAACCGGATTGCCACACAAAAACTATGGCTCTGCATTGCATGTCTTGAGCAGGGGGGGGAAGCTACACTCCGCTTTTCTTTGGTTGGTGAGTCACCCAATTATATTCTAATATTGTGTTAATGGCCTTATGCCAGGCTTTTAGCCGTAATTTTTTGTAGATTCGCACTCGGCTGACATTAGAATATGAAATAAAATTTTCTTTTTTCTATCCCGTCAATCAAAACCCAGATCGGCCGATTCGACCCTTCCGTAAACAATTTTGGTGTCCTTTTTCACTTTGATCCATTCTTGCGCATGGTGTCGCCAGGTGCGAATATATTATTATTATTATTATTATTATTATTATTATTATTATTCACTCATTAGAGCTTTTCACATCAGTGTCAGCCGATGGTTTTTCACTCGAGTCTGAGTGACAACAAGTCTCCAGGACTCTTCTTAGTATTCTGGCCGTTCTCGATAATGCTGTCTTTTAGATGGTCTCCACTCGTCCGCCAACTTCCAAGTCCTCTAGTCCCTTTAGTAATCCTTTAGTTGCTGTTCCGTCCCAATTAGTCCAAACTATTTAATTTGATATCGCCAGTCAACTTGTAAAACTATGATTGACTATTTATCACAGATACCCAGTATAGACTATTTATCGCAGATACCCCGAAGACTCCTCCGCAACAAGATAAAGAAACGTTTTATAACTAAAAAGGCATGCATAATTTGGTAAAATACTTGCTACCCACGTAACATTCTCCACTTAAGATTGACTTACATTTGAAGAAATTGTTTCCAGCAGACTACACAAAGTAAATGAAATTTTTGTATTCTAATTATGGCATGTCTTGTAAAAATCAATTTAATATTTCTTTAAAATAGCAAATTTAAAAATATCAAGAAGGACTCTCATGATACTTGTATCCCAGAGGCTTGTAATCTTAATCAAATATTTTTCTTGAACAGCTAAAAGACAGAGTGGAGAATAGCTTTATTTATAAAATATGAAATGACCTATGCTATGCCTTCATTTGAACAATTTGCTAAACTTATAACGACACCTTTCGCAGTTGTTTATCACATTTGTTTGTTATATTTCCATGGTTAATCCTATCATATCACAGATCAATTAATAGTTTTAGCATGGATGGTAAATTTGATTCTCACAGGATATATATATATATATATATATATATATCATGGTGGGAACTGGCTAGATTAACATAAAGCAGGCCCATCCAATATTTTAACTGCGATTGTCGTCTATTTCTTTACAACGGTAACCATTGTTCTGAGAGACTGAGAGAAAGAAAGATCGAAACAGAGAGAGATAGACAGACAGAGACAGAAACATGGACAAAGAGAAAGAGAGGTTTATTTATTTTGGTTTCTTTGTTTAATGCCATATAAACCTTCGTAGGTAATGCCAGAGCCATTCGTGTTGAAGAACAGCAAGGATACTCTTTAACCCATAGCTTGGGGGATAAGGTGGTTCATAACTTTCCCAAGGGTATTAGTCCGAAAGTGAACGTTATAGCGTGACTGGAGATTGAAATTGCTTACTTTGATGTCGCTACCCTAGAGAGATGTGTGTGTATAAATATGTAGGCGGAGAATATATTATATTTATTTGATTAGATGAATATATACTTACGTACACATAGACTTTTTACTTTACACATATATGTCAGAGTATCTATAAAACAACTACCCGATATATATATATATAGAGAGAGAGAGAGAGTCCTAGTGGCGTTGTAGCCAATATGCTGCAGATCATAGTAAGGGAGTTAAAAATCCAGTCATCTTATAACGTTCAATTTCATACTAATACTCCTAGTAAAAGAAAGGAACCACTTACCCACCCTAGTTATGGGTTAAATATCACAACAAGTACTCTTTTACAAGTATAGCTTTGAACGTGGATATGCTACGAAAAATCAATCAACTAAATCATATTTATATATATTGTTGGGTATCACTCACCTTTCTCCACAATGAACTAGTCCATCTGCCATATATAGCAGGGTAGACTAGAAGTTGTCGGGTCGAACTTCGGCCGGCCGTGCTGGCCGGCCGAAGTGCGACCGACAACTGCGGGGCGGATCTGGTCGGGTGTGTCTCGGCTGCTGGATAATTTCCTTCGGCCTCAGGGGGCCTTCCCCCCAGGCTATTACCCTCTTTGTTGGGGTTGGGTTGATTGCCCGATGCCTGAGGCGCCCCTAATAAGGGGAATGCCAACGGGGCCGTAGGCATTTTTGGGAAATACCGGGCGCGTGTGGGCTACGGCCCTGTTCCCAGACCCAACAAAAGAAAGGCCTTGTGCCACACTTTCACGTTCGGTGAGGCGTGGAACAAATACCGCAGTTTCTTAAAGAAATAGTATTAGAACGTTGGAGACTGGAGATCGCACTAGATCACCTTACTTGCTACCGTAATAACGGAAGCCAATACTATCGTTGGACTATATCTTTATTCTGCATTCACTAAGCCTATGTTCTTGTCTACTAATAGTCTCTCTATTGAATATACTTTTCCCGGAGAATATATCTCTATTCCCTCTCATATCGTGGTTTGTCCTTTATTTAATATTACAAGCGTTCACTAACCAGAACGCAACATATATATATATATATATATATATATATATATATATATATATATATATATACTGTCCTTTCGGAAAAGCAAATTCCAAATACATTCTTACACGACATCTAACATGGATGATATCAAAACGATCTGTATATATGAAAACTTACTTGTCTTGGCGTATTTCTTAATAAACGGGAGGATTTATCAGGTTTCTTTTGGAAATTCAACATTGATCGCCCGGCGCTTGAGGTGCACCTAATAAGGGGAATGCCGACGGGACCGTAGGCATTTTTGGGAAATGCCGGGCGCGCGTTCTTAACAATTTTGACTTATGAACGTACGTTTATGTGCACGTTTGTTTCTTTTCGTTGCATAATTTTTATTTGCTCTTGTTATATCAGCAAGCATCCATCGCTATATAAACTATTCTGATATCCATGTCCTGATGATGGTTACTGAAACCGATACGTTTAACGTCGACTTTAATTCATAATAAAATCACCTATTTTGATTATTATATTCATCTGCTTTCTTCATATATATATATATATATATATATAGATACACACACACACACACACACATATATATATATATATATATATATATATATATATACGGTCCCTTTATCTTGTGGGTAGAGTGTTCACCAATGGCCTAGGAGCACTAATACATAGCACTAATACCCTTGGGAAAGGTATGAATTCAATTATTCTCCCTCCAGCTATGGGTAAATAGTAGGACAGACTAGGTTCTTCAGCCTTGGTTAGGCAACTAGTCTAGGAGAAGGAAAACTCTGAATTGAAACCTGTTAAACTCCGCTTAAAAATTGACCTTGTGTCATATCCAGCCCGAGCGGAGGGGTTGGTAAATAGTTCCAATGGCCTCGGAGACAAGTTTTCAATCTCCGGTCGAGTCATACCATAAACTTTTATTTGATACCTCCTTGCTTTCCACTCAGCATGTATCATAGTGGAAGGAGTAATCCAGGAAATAGAATAGCGCCCTCCCCTATACGTCAGCGTTGAAGATATTGAACCGGAAGCCTTCGGATCACCCACGACGACGATGACCAACTTTACTTTCTTATGTATACATATATGTAGATAGAGACAGAGAGAAAGAGATTTATACATGTGGGTATATATCTCTGAAACATAAATCTATAATTTACTCATATAAATGAAATACATATATATATATATATATATATATATATATATATAGTGTGTGTGTGTGTGTGTGTGCGTGAATGAGGAGAAATAATGTATGAACGATGAAAAAGGATAAAATTGCTTCTAGAATATTAAAAAGAATATCACTTGGAACGTCTCTAACTGCGAAGTAACAAAATCAAATATCAAAGGGAACAAGAAAGAAAAGAAAAATACCGCCAAATTGACAAGAATCAGTCTTGAGGCTAAACGCAACGATCAAAGCTCATGCGCTACGTTCCCGTAAGGGCCACGTGACAAACCTTTCCATTGATGGAGGCCGTAACAGAAAGTCGATCCTGGTAGAATGTCCGGTTCAGAAGATGAATGTCAAGGCGTTAAGCGCAACATTTTACGTTTACTTAATTCTACATCTTTTTTCTTCTTCTTTTCTTTCAATGTCATGATCTTCAGACGATAAAACAAGACCAGTGAGTAAGTTATATTTCTTTTCTCTTTGTAATGACTCAGATCTATGGGCAGTATAACAATAAACCTGTTCTGAAATACTTTAATTGTATTGTAATAATTAGTAGCAAAAATAAATATATATATATATATATATATATATGGGGTTGGTGGAAAAGGTTCCGACAATATGGAGAAAAACTGAAATAACTAAGAAATCCAAAGTGAAGAATTTATTATTAAAAAAGCCTACGCAATAACGGTTAAAATAAATTATCATCAGGTATGTTATTAGATCAGCGATGGGTATCCAATGAAATAGAAAAACCAGGAGGAAATAAAGCATATATATATATTTCAATCAATAAATCAGCGTTCATATTTTAAAAAATCCATGTGACTGAGTAAGGCAATGATGCAAAACAAATGGAACCATCAGGAGATATAACAGATTAAAAAGAGAAAGAAGAAACAAAGAAAAGAAAAGAAAAGAAAAGAAAGAAAGAATGAGAACAAGAAGAAAAAGAGAAAAAAAGAAAGGAAAGAAAGGGAAAGAAAATGTAAAGAGGGAGGAGAAAGAGAAAAGAGAGATGATAAAAGAAAGGAAAGAATAGAAAAGAGAGAGAGAGAGGAGGAGGAGGAAAGACCATAAAGGGATAAAAGAAAAAGAATAGAAGGATAGAAAAGAGAAAGTAAGTAAATAGATTTAAACCATAAAATATCAACGGTATGTAAATTGATATATCTGTAAATGAAAAAGTTGAAAAGCTGTCAGAGGGGGAGAAAATGAATGAAATTTTAAATAAAGGATGTAGCAATAAGAAGCCGCTGATAAATATATCTACCAAAGAAAGGGGAAAGAATTGAAACGAGAACAAGTGGTTATACGTAAAATACGGTGAACTAGAAACAAGTGAGTATATTTTAATGCAGGAAAAGAAAAGTGAAACATAAGTATGGAAAAAAAACAACAATTAATTAAAGATCGAATGTAATGTATCAGTCAAAGACAAGTTTCTCATGAAAAGGAGATATGTTTAAAAAAAAAAAAAGTCCGGTCGTGTATTGACAGATCAAAAAAGTGAAGTTGCACCGGATTCAAAAATGTGCCTCAATCTTTTGTTATGGATATGAGCTTGCATTGTGGCCGCATTAAAAGCAAAGTTGTGGTTAGTTTTAGATATGTGTTGGAGAAGTTCATCATTAGGATTTCCTAATATAATATCTCTTCCATGTTTATATTTACGTTTCTGAATATTTCCCGACATTTTGCCTTTATATTTCAATTTACAGCCTTTGCATAGAATTCAATAAACACCGGCGTCAGATTTGATATCGTGTCAAGGATTCGAGTACAGTAAATCTTGGATTTTAGGAGATGAATTTTCACTTTTAATTCCAATTTAATTTAGATTATTTCTTATAATGTTAGTGAGACAATTATTAGATTAAAAATAATGAATGTGTAGAGAAGTTTAATCTTATCGGAAGATGAGTTAATGTCAGTTCGTGATCGATTTCTGTTGTGAATTTTAAGAGCTTTAGATTAGGAAAGTGTATAAAAAGTTTGGGGTAAAGAAGTTTAAGAAAGGCATTTTCTACGTAATTATATTTCAGAGAACAAATACGAAGTGTCCTCAAGTAAAAACCTATAACTCTTTTTTTAGAGTTCGCGTTTTAGTGTGAATAGAAATGTTGTGGTCATTTTTACGGATGGTTTTACGGTAAACTCTGAATCATAATTTGTCACAATTCATTATAAGTAAGACATCCAAAAAAGTAGATTGGTTTAATGGCATATCAAACTCTGTAGGTTATTTAATGTCAAAGCCATCCCTCTAGAAGAATAGTACTGTTAATGTAGCATGAAAGATAAGGGGGTTCATACCTTTCCCTAGCATATTTGTCCAAGAGTGAATGGAATAATGCGTCTGGAATTCGAACTCGCTTACTACGATTCTGCAGTCTAGCACTTTAACCATTGCACCACAAGGACACCCGCCAAAAGAAGAAATGTAACGTGTTGTTTGATACAAGTTCATATTTAAATTAAGATCTTGTGGATAAGTAATTAAAATGTCGTCAATGTATCTGAAGCAATTAGAATTGCTGTGGATAATTTATTTAAAAAGAGCTAGATTCAAGTAATCATATTTACCCAACCCCTCCGCTCGGGCAGGATATAACACAAGGTCAATTTTTTTAAGCGGAGTTTAACAGGTTTCACTTCAGAGTTTTCCTTCTCCTAGACGAGTTGCTTCACCAAGGCTGAAGAACCTAGTCCGTCCTACTATTTACCCATAGCTGGAGGGAGAATATTTGGATTCATACCTTTCCCAAGGGTATTAGTGCTATGTGAAAGTCCAGGATTTGAACTCGTGTCGCCGTGTCCAATTCCTGCGACAATAACCATTACACCACTGGCACCTCCAAATTCAAGTAATACGTGATAAATCCATAAAAGAACAGTGCTTTGACGGGAACTCTTAGGTGAACCAAATTTCTGTTTATAAAATGTATTGTTGTTTCGGAAAAAAAAGAATTTGACGGACATAGGGTTCAGGTTTTAATAAGATTAGAAACAGCTTAGGGTAATTCAGTGCTAGTTTTTTCTTAGGTAACTTTCTAAACGTTCGATACACTTATCATTGGGTAAGTTCGCGTATTATTGTATACTCTCATACACCCAACCAAGAACATAATTAAATATGATTTACGACTTCAATGAACGAACGAAACACTTCTTTATAAAAATAAATCTCTCATTTTATTCTTCAAAAAGGTCCAACAGTTAGTTGTTAGTTGGGATGTAGATGGAGAGACATATACTCAGAGAGAGAGGACTTCTTCCCATATCTTCTTTCAAGAGCCAGGGGGTGCCAACACTTGGACCCCCTTGCAAGCTCGTCAGAGATGACCTCTGATCGACTGCGTGTCCCTTGCTCGTCTGCGATTCTCTGCACTCTGTCCAAATCTGACCGCGTGGTTCTCATCATGTGGTCTCCTTCCGGTAACACACCTGTTGTACCCGAGTGCACTGATGTGCTGTCATATCCCTGTTTACTCATGACAACACACGGGGTCAGTAGGAACGAACCGAAAATCCATTTCATATGTTTTATAACAGTATAAGGATTTTATTATCAAAACAAGCTAAAGATTTGTTTTTCATACTAATGTTAGTTAATTTATTTTGGAGTGAGCCGGAATCTTTGATGTCTGTACCGTTGATAGTATTCTACAGTGGGGATGATATTTTGGCTGAATGTTTACCGATATTATGGGATGGGGGGAAGGCAGATCCTATACCTGAGATGATAGGTCCAAAAGTAAAATCAGGTTTATGGGTTTAAAAAGACCTTAGATTTTAAAGATGGCGTGGTGCTAATTAATGAACAAAAAACGAAGATTTATCCACTTTTGAGACTAATTTCTTTCTAAAATTACTCACATATTTTAAAACAGTTTGGTTTCTTTGCATATCGACGTTTGTAGATTATTTAATGCTAAAGCCATTCTCCTAGAAGAACAGCCGTGGTACTATTCAACCCATTGCTGGGAGGATAAGGGGGTTCATATCTTTCACAAGGGTATTTGCCCGAAAGTGAACGTAATAGCGCTACTGGAGTACGAACTCGCTTACTACGATTCCGCAGTCCATCGCTTTAACCATTACACCACGAGGACACTCCACTAAAACGGTTTGTACGGAGATCTGTTCCTAGGTGTAATTGTCAACAAGTAAATCCATTAATTTTTTATTATAGATAGAAGGATCCATTACAATAAAAAAACACCGCCTTTATCAAAAGGCGATATAATAATATTGTGGATAGAAGATAGAGATTTTAAGTCTGCAATAGAGGGATTTTAAGGCTAGTTTATCAGTATGGCAGATAATAGAAGCAGCAATTGTCATATATTCATGTGAGGAAGAACCACATAACACTTTGTTATAAAATATAACTCTCACATTTTATTCTCGAAAGGAGTCAAAGCTTTCTTATAAAATGCAGAACTTTCGCTGTCATCAGAAAGCGATTTTTCAAAGTGACTAATTTAACCGAATTGTTCGAAAATATCAAGATATATGTCCTTCTTGCGAGAAACAGGGTTGTACGAAAAAATATGACGCATTAAAAACTGATTAATCATGCGCAAAAAAGTGAAATCCTGCTTATAGAAAATTTTACCTACTAAGTATTCATTGGTTAAATGTATATACATATTGAGAGAATTAGGCGTTAAATAACCTACAAAGGTTGATACGCCACAAAACCCAAACAACCAAGCAAAGCTTCTGTGGTGTGAAAGAGACAGACGGAGACAAGGAGATGAATGGAAACTACCACATGGACCCATAACTTCTGTTGACCATAAGACGCTGTGTTTTGTTCACAGACCCAAATCAGTACTTCTCGGTCAGTGAGGCGCCAATGCACTCGCTGGTGTACTACGCAACCGCAAGCTGATATAACATTACATACATGCCTAGGAGAAGGAAAACTCTGAATTCAAACCCGTTAAACTCCGCTTAAAAATTGACCTTGTGTCATATCCTGCCCGAGCAGAGGGGTTGGTAAATATGGATATAACATTACATATGCATAGGAATCCCGAAACACTGACGACTTTCTTTAGTTCAGGTACGAAACGTTTATTTACATTTTTTTACTTTTAGTTTTTTGACACGATGAGAGAGAGAGAGAGAGAGAGAGAGAATTTTTATTATGCTGACTGTTCCTACATCCCCAGCTGAACTCTCGGCTCAGAGTCAGAATCTCAACTCACTGACCCAACAAACGCGCGCGCATCCCATAGCCCACAAACTGGACTCGCCTCGCCCAGCTTCAAATCTCAATTAGCCTCGCCCAGAGACAAATCTTAACTAATTACCAAAATTCCCAGCCCCTCGTTTCCGGGCATGACGTCATTCACACCCCAGTCCAATTTCCTATCTGGGGTCTTTATTATGACATTTGTGATTGTCACATCCTCCGTGTACGAGCATGAACTGCACTGAGACTGACTCAAGAATCACACTGACCGCGTCTACAGATAACATCATCTTCATCATGTTGTGCTGCTAGCACGTCTTCAGGGTTACATACCGTATCCTCACATAGCTTCTGAATGTATGTTCGAGCTGGTCGTCCTGCTTTTGCCCGGCCATATGTGGGGGTCCATTGGAGTAAATGACTTATGAGCTGGTCCCTGCTTCTCCAGCAGTGTCCTGTATGTCTGGTTTATCTAGCTTGGATAGTTTTCGTGATGGGAGGCAGGTGGCCGTATAGTTGGTGCCTTGCGGGGTGTTGCCGCCAGTACTTATTCAATATTGCTGGCAGCATTCTTGTGTAATTGTCGTCTAGCTTCTTCTCCAGCCGTTTTGTTATCGTCCAAGTAGTGCAGTCCATACTGCAGTATCGATTCGACCGCTGCCTGGAAGAAACTACGTTCCGTAATATCTACACATTTCCGTTCCCCATGTAACTTCTTCCGCTTATTTTCCCAGGTGCCTCCTGTGCAGAGATTCTCTGATTAATGGATCGGTCAAGGGTCATGGGTTAGGTTTCTTTGTTTAATGGCATATCGATCTTAGTGGGTTATTTAATGCCGAAGCCATACTTCTAGAAGAACAACAGTGATACTATTTAACCCCTAGCTGGGTGGATCAGGTAGTTCATACCTTTCTCAAGAGTATTTTTCCGAAAGTGAACACAATAGTGCGACCGGAGTTCGAACTCGCTTACTACAATTCCTCAATCCAGCGTTTTAACCATTACACTACGAGTTCACCCCCAAGTGTCATGAGGTGCAACACAATAAAGCCCTGTATAAATCTTTAGTCGAAATCAGAGTCGTGATGTCTGCATTTTATTAAATATCCATCGTCGGTCTAACAACACTCTGTATCATCTTTTCTAAATCCTGATAATGGTTTATTAAAACCGAAACGTTACAGCGTCGACTTTCTTTTACAATAAAATATTCTCTTTTGATTACTTTGTTTTTAAATTTTTTCTCCATATATAGCAAATTGCCTGTTACTCAAAATACAGTGGAAAATCATTATAAAATGTGAGAAGCAGAGATGAACTCATAAGAGATGTACTCTTATGGATCCCCACACATGGCCGCGCAAAAGCAGGACGACCAGCTCGAACGTACATTCAGCAGCTATGTGAGGATACAGGTTGTTGTCCTGAAGACCTACCTAGGGCGATGAACGATAGGGAGGAGTGGCGAGAGAGGGTCAGGGATATCCGTGCTGCCAGCACGATATGATGATGATGATGATAATACGATTACCAAATTCTGCTACTGAATACAATTTATTTATCTATATTCTGCTAGTTGGGGCTATAAAATTTATCGACTGCACCCATACAGAGAGAAAAGATCCTCTTCATGGGTTTCCTGGGTACGACACTAAGCCCTCCAATTTTCTGAGGCTCCAGTCCTGGAGCTTTGAGGAAAAAAAACCTTTATTGTCAGTTGTGGTAGTACCTGCTAGGGTCCCATCTATGGGTCAAATAGAATTATTTCTACATTTATTATATTGAAAGAAATAACTGGGTGTAAACAATTGATTGATTCTTAATTAGATAGGAAAACTTAATAGACAGAATTACTAATAATAAATAGGGGCTGTCCTCGTGGTGTAATTGTTTTTGCGATGGACTACGGAATCGTAGTAAGCGAGTTCGAACTCCAGTTGTGCTATTACGTTCACCTTCGGACAAATACCCTTAAGAAAGGTATGAACCTCCTTATTCTTCCAGCTATGGATTAAATATTATCGCTACTCTTCTTCTTGTAGAATAGCTTTGGTATTGAATAAGCCAGAAAGGTTGATATGCCATTAAAGAAAGAAAACAAAGCGAACTAATATTAAATAGAAATACCTTAAACTATTTAACAGTGCGCAAACAAATTAGATCTAAATGCACGTTTAAAAATAAAGATACCTACAAAAAATTCGCAAACAAATCCTGATTATACGTGGTACCTTCAATAAGTTTCCAGACATTTTTTTGTACAGGCACTTAAAATTGTCGTAGACTCTTGTAAATTCACTATGTTATGGCTATACATGTTTTAAGATGACTCATCAATTTTTATGATTTCAGGTTCAAATGAACAGCTACAGCAGCAAATGGAATACACCCTTCTAAAGCCTGGTTGTCACAGCTAGTGAATTTCAAAAATTCAATCCGGACCTGAGGATACTTTAGAAGAACTATATGCAATAAAATTCTGTTTTAAACTTGGAAAAATGCCACAGAAACGTATGGAATGCTTCAGACTGCTTTTGAATCTAATATCAGTTTTTGAGTGGCATAAGAGATTCATGGACGGTAAGGAGTCTTTGAGAGATGATGAGAGGTGTGGGAGGAGTAAGGAAGTCAATACACCAGAATTGATTGGCCCAAGGGTTAGGGTTAGGGTTACTTGTGGTACACAGTTTTATGGTTTCAAGGATAGTAAATAATTAAAAAGTTGTGTTTGACTCATAGATTGGACGCCAACAGGAACTGCCACTCTCGGCTTGAGTCGACCTGGGAGTAATGATGATGAAGGTGTACGACACATTCACCAACGTTCCAGGACTGGTGTCTCACCATCAGATTGTTTAGTGTCACACACAGCACTCTCGTTGCAAGGGCCTTAGCCCTCTGTTTAGATGTAGTTGGTTTATTTAACAGCCCCAGCCGATTCGTCCACAAAACACTGGTTGAGGGGAGGTCTTCACCCTCTAAAGAGATGTAGTCGGTGTATTTTACAGTCTCAGCTGATTTGGCAGTGAATCATTTAGATTCCTTTTCTGTCTGCGAATTATCATTTTATGGAAGCTCATATTAAACTATAAATTAAACATTCTTTTTAACATTTTATAATTATCTCCGTGTAATGAAAATAGGACGAGAGATTCTGTCTAGTAATCTTTTATTTAATTAAGAATCTTACTACTCGTCTACTTGACAATCGGAAATGTTCAGCTTTTATAGCTTGGATTATCAAAAAGGAGATAATCCATATTCACACCACTCCGTTATATCGAGAACTTCTATGGCTTTTTTGTGATTCTCGACGCAAAATCGGACACTACAGAAGGTACCTTCACTTGTAATATGACTTGGAAATCGCTTTATTCACGATGAGGTTTTTTGTATATTGCTCTAAAGAATTATAATTTGGATGAAGATGCATTTTTTTTACTTCATTATAGTCAAGAGTATACGAGGGGTGTTCAAAAAGTATCGAGGTTGCAGCTGTATTTACCAAAATAGAAATGAGCACTGAATGAAAGAGTTACTTATCTTCAAATTTCTAAGTGTTTACAAAAAGTATGAAAATGAAGCGGTATTTGCCAAAATGGAAATGAAAGATGAATAAAACGTTTTTTTTAATTCAATTTACGTTGTTTTTTTAAAAATATTACGAGAATATAATTAAGGGAATGAAAACCTTCACAAGTTAGTTCGAATATGATTGTGTGGTCCATTCTATCGGCCTTGTGCCAAATCTTATCAAAACGCTTGGTAAATTAGGGAATATCAGGATTCTGTAATGGTTGGCAACCTAGGCTAGCAAACCTTCACAAGTTAGTTCAAATATGATTGTGTGGTCCATTCTATCGGCCTTGTGCCACATCTTATCAAAACGCTTGGTAAATTTGGGAAAATCAGGATGCTGTAATGGTTGGCAACATAGACTAGCAAACCTTCACAAGTTAGTTAAAAAATGATTGCGTGGTCCATTCTATCGGCCTTGTGCCACATCTTATCAAAACGCTTGGTAAATTTGGGAACATCGGGATTCTGTAATGGTTGGCAACCTAGACTAGCAAACCTTCACAAGTTAGTTCGAATATGATTGTGTGGTCCATTCTATCGGCCTTGTGCCACATCTTATCAAAACGCTTGGTAAATTAGGGAACATCAGGATGCTGTAATGGTTGGCAACCTAGACTAGCAAACCTTCACAAGTTAGTTCGAATATGATTGTGTGGTACATTCTATCGGCATTGTGCCACATCTTATCAAAACGCTTGGTAAATTAGGGAACATCAGGATGCTGTAATGGTTGGCAACCTAGACTAGCAAACCTTCACAAGTTAGTTCAAATATGATTGTGTGGTCCATTCTATCGGCCTTGTGCCACATCTTATCAAAACGCTTGGTAAATTAGGGGACATCAGGATGCTGTAATGGTTGGCAACCTAGACTAGCAAACCTTCACAAGTTAGTTCAAATATGATTGTGTGGTCCATTCTATCGGCCTTGTGCCACATCTTATCAAAACGCTTGGTAAATTAGGGAACATCAGGATGCTGTAATGGTTGGCAACCTAGACTAGCAAACCTTCACAAGTTAGTTCAAATATGATTGTGTGGTCCATTCTATCGGCCTTGTGCCACATCTTATCAAAACGCTTGGTAAATTAGGGAACATCAGGATGTTGTAATTGTTGGCACTCTAGACTAGCAAACGTTTATATGTGATTTCGAGTACTATTGTGTGGTCCATTCTATTGTGCTCCATCTAAGCTCAAAGTTTAGTGAGTAAATAAATTTTACTGATGTGGGTGAGCACGACAACAGTTTCTCCAGTACTTAAAACACTTTGCAAGTTTCAAACTGGATTGAAAATCATTTTATTTTTGAGAATATTTCATCGCTTTTGTATTAATAAATCTTACACTACGATGTACAGCTTTTTATTTTTTTATAACCATAGCGAAGAAAGTCTTTTTGAAAAAAATTAATTCTTCTGATTTTACGATATCCTTTAATTACGTTTTATTTTTTATTCTTTATCATCTTTAATCAATATTCTTTTTTCTTTATTTATTTGAAATATTTTTTTTATTTTTCATTTCATTGATTTCTTTTTGATTTATTTCATTTAATTTTCATTCTTTATTTTAATAATTTTGTTCGTTTTTCTTTCATAATTTCATTTATTATTAATTATCAATTCTGTGATTTTTTTTTTTTGGCCTTGTCGGCTGGGGCCGTAGAATACAATGACTGCACGTCTGCAGAGGGGTAAGACCCCCACAATGAGTGTCCTGGATATGACACTAAACAATCTGATGGTGACGTTCCAGTGATGCTGGGGCTTTGGGGAATAAGGAGCACCCCTTCATTGCCAACGCTTCCAGGTCCACTCAGTCCTGGTGTGGTATCACATGACTGGGTCCTATCTGTGGGTTAAATAGAACTAACGGCATACTTATGCTAAACTGAATTGTTTGATTAAACTGAATAGCTTGAAATGAAATGTCTTTGTCAGTTAAACCGTACTTACATTTAAACTGCGTGCTCATGCTAAACTGAATTATTTAAAATAGAATTGTTTTTTGACATTGAAACTGTATTCATACTTAACGGAATTGTTTAACATAGAAATATTTTAACATTTAACTGTGTGTAAACAAATTCTGTACTTATGCTAAACTGAATTAGCTGAATTAGAACTGCTTGACTAAACTGAATAGCTAGAAATAGAAATCTTTTTCACAATTAAACTGTACTTACATATAAACCTCGTACTTATGCTTAACTGAATTGTTTGAAATTGAACTGTTTTTGACATTGAAACTGTACTTACACAAAACTGAATTGTTATATATAACTGCTTGAAGAGTTTGCAATAGAAATGTTAGTGACAATTAAACTGTGTACTCATGCATTGTTTTAAATAGAACTGATTATTTACATAAAAATGGATTTGGCGTTAAATAACTGCAAAGGGTGATTTGCCATAAAATCCAACCAACCAACCCACATGTTCAATTTTTCTTTCTTTTGTTCACTCATTTTTCATTATTTTTTGTTTATTTTTCACCTTTATTTTATTTTATTTATTTACATATTAATTGTACTCTGTTAATTACATTCATTTTTTGTTTTTCTCAGTTTTTTTTCGGCTTTTCTTCGCAATTTCATTTATTGTTTGTTCTTTATTTATTCATTTACTGTTCATTCATTGGACTATTATTTCATTACGTTTTTCTACTTGAGCATATAAGAAAAAAACCTTCTATACTGCAAGCAATATGAAGGAACTGTTCCAAAACACTGAAATAAATAAATAATATGATATAATTTCTAAAAACTGTGAAGAAATCTAAAGAAATTTACAATAAGACCCGATTACTTCTACAAACCCTTTCTTTAGTAAATATATTCTAACAAATTAATCCTTTACCCAACTTGTTTCACATTTTTTTTTCTTTTTTTATGATCATGATTCCCTACAAATAAACCACCACTAAAAAAAATAAATAACCAACTAATTATCTAAAGTTTATCATTAATTCCTAAGACCACTTCTTTGAATTTTTTAAAACTTGATTCAGCATTAAATAACTGGTGAGGTTGATATGCCGTAAAACAAAACTAACAAACAAACTCTATTTGACAATTTCTCTATTTTTTTTTCCTTTCTAAAATCCTTTTTTTCTTAATTTCTTACTGTTTTGCGTCGTTTTTCATTGATTTTTCTTTGATTACTTTTATTATTTTCTTTATTTTATTAAATTTCATTCGATTTTTCATTCATGTTTCCTTTATTATATTTTTTTTCATTATTTTGTACATTTTTCTTTTGTACTTTTATTCGTTTTCATTTTGTCACTTTTTTTTCAAGTTTCTTTCTTTTTTTTTTTTTTCGTTTTTTATTTCATTGATTTTTCGGTCTTTACTTTTAATTATTTTTATTCTTTATCTAATTCAATTTCTTTTTTCTATTTCATTCATTTTTCCTTCTTTTTTCATCCATTTTATTCTTTGTTCGATTTATTTTTGTTCTTTATTTCATTCACTTCTTTCTTTATTTCATTCATTTTACCTTCTTATTTTAACTTATTTTCCATTCTTAAGTTTCTTTATTCATTTCTCATTTTTTTAATTCCCTTTATTAGTCATTTTTATTTCTTTCATTTTTTCTTTACTTTTACCAATTTTTTTTTCGTTTTATTTTTTTCTTCATTATTCATTCTTTTTTTCCCACTTTATTCCATTTAGTTCTTGTCCTTTATTCTAGTCAGAATTTTCTTTCCCACTTTTCTTTATTTTTTCAATTTTTGTTGCATTAATTTTTCTAGTTCTTTAATTCATTCAGTTTTTCGTTCTTAATTTTATTCATTTTTTCATTTGTTACTTCATTAACTTATTCCTATTTCATCGCTTAAAATCATCACTTTTTATTTTTATTTGATCATTTTTTTCTTTATTTTGTTCATTTTTAAGATTCGTATTCAATTTTGATTCTTTAAATCAATAATTTTTTCAGGCATTATTTTAAGTTTTTCACTTTTCATTCATTTTGTAAAGATCTTATATTTTTATTCTTTATTTCGATCTTCTTCTACATTCCGTTCTAATTATTTTTCTCCCTTTCTTTATTGTTCCCTTCTTTATATCTTCAATTTTGTCAATAATTTATTCATTTTTCCTTCTTTTTCATTCATTTCTCTTAATTTCATTCTCTTTTCTGTTCATAATTTTTTGATTTTATATTTTAACTAATTAATTAATTTGTTCATCCATTTTTCTTTATTTTTTCGTACTTTATTTATCTTTTAAGTTCATTCATTTTTTCTTTAATTTCAATAATTTTTCTTTATTTAGTTAGTTGCCTCGAAGTCGACGCAAACAATACATGTGCTTAAATCAAAAAGGTGACATCTCTGTACTAAAGGGTAAGCTTTTGAAACTAGTGGACAAGTTCACCTACCTAGGAAGTAGTGTCTCATCAACCGAGAAAGACATCGACACGCAACTGGAAAAGGCATGGACAGCTATCGATATGTTATCGATCATATGGAATTCAGACCAGATCAATAAAATAAAACGCAGTTTTTTCCAAGAAGCGGTCTTATGGATGCACTACATGGACGCTAACTAAACCTATGGAGAAAAACCTCAACGGCAATGACACAAGAATGCTGCGAGGTGTATTGAACAAGTTCTGGAGGCCATACTCCACAAAACAGCAGCTGTACGGCCACCTACCACCCATCAGGAAAACCATCAAAGTAAGACGAACCAGACATGCAGGACACTACTGAAGAACTAAGCACGAACTCAAAACCGATGTACACCAGTGGACTCCTTTACATGGATGAGCAAAGGCAGAGTGACTCGCTAGAACCTTTATACAATGGCTCTTTGCCGATACAGAAAGTAGCCTTGAAGACGTCCCGGGAGCAATGGACGATAGGGTACGAGAGGATCATGGAGATCCATGCTGGCAGCGTGAAATGATGATGATGATGATGATGATGATGATGATGATGATGATGATGATGACATTGAATTCCTACTCATTGATTTTTATTTTTATATTAAATTCATATTTTTTCATTTTTTTTTCGTTTTTGTAAAATTTTTCGTTCTTATTTTATTTTTCGTTTTTATCTTATTTTTCGGTTTAATTATTTTTTTGTTATTATTATTTCATTTATCTTTTGTTGTTTATTTTGATATTTTTCTCTTCCCTATTTTCGTTCTTTATTTCATTAATGACTGTTTATTATTCATTCGCATTTATTTTTATTCAGTTTTGTTCCATTTTTGTTCCTATTTTAATTCATACTCTTATTTATTGTTCTTTCCTCATTTTTTTACCTTTTCATCCTTCATTTCTTTTTCACTTTTGGTTCATTATTCTATCTTTTATTTGTTGTTTCTTTTTCTACTTGTTTTTCGTTGTTTACTTTTATTCAATTTCGTTCCCTATTTCGTTCATATTTTCATTTATTTTTTATCAGTTATTCATTCATTTTTCCGTCTTTATTTTGTTTATATTTTTTGTTTTGTATCCTGTTAACTTGTTTCGTTCTTAATTTCATTTATTCCGCTTTATTTATTTCATTATTTCAGTGTTTAATTTATTCATTTTCCCCTTTCTATTTCGTTTACTTTTTCGTATTTTTATTTTTCATGACTTTTTATTACTTTTTATTACTTTCTATTTTTTAAATTTTTTACTTTAATAATTTTTCTTCATTTAATTCAGTTTTACATTCTTTGTTTCATTTACTCTTCTTTTTTTATTTTTTCATTTTTTTTATTCAAATGTTTCTTTTAACCTTTCTGCATTTGGTTTCTTAATTGACTGGAATGTCTCTTTTTGTTATTTATCTTAGAAATCTATTATCTAATCAATTTTCCCCGATTAATTTCATTATCATTTTTAACCAAGCTTTCTTTCCCTACTCATTCTCTCGTATTTATTTCATTTACCTTCGTACATTTCCCGTTCCTTTTTTGTGTCCTGGTTTCATACCACTACTTAACAGCCAGGCGCACAAAACAGGAATAGTCTGAAGACCTTTTTTTTTTTTTAAATCGAGACGTTTACATTGAACAGTGCCTATCTGAAAATATCAGTTTATGAGAGAAAGAATTAAAGTAGCCACGATACTGTCCATTTATTTTTGATATGAAAGAAGTATTTTGTTGACCGTCCTAAAAAGCTGATACTCAAAATAAGTTATTCCAGATAGAGAAGATTCTGAGGAGGTCGGCTTTGTGATAGAAAGCCCCCCCCCAAGGACGTTTTTAGTGAATACGCGTTCTCTGCTCAGCGCTGCTTGAGACGCGAGGTCAAGGAGGAAGTTAGCTCTTGGGTTACCGGAAATTCAAAGAATACGATAAAAGATTAGAAAAGAGGACCAGGAAAAAAAATTGAAGAAAAGTAAATTAGCTATAAGGTAAAAAAAACAAGATATAAAAAAAGAAACCTGCTAGTGTAAGAGACAGATAGAGAGTTAGAGCTATAGATAGATAGATAGATAGATAGAGATGTGAGAGGGAGAGACAGTTATGAAAAGAAGAGAGAGAGTGAGAGAAGGCGAGAAAGACATCAAAGAAAAAAGATAGTTTTAAAACTAAAGAGATAAAATCATTGAAACCAGACAGGAAACTAACAACTTTTTTTTTAAATGATTAAAAAATATGCGATAGTTATACTCAAAGTATTGCCCAACAAATTATAATTCTTTTTGGGTGAGTCTGAAGTTTTGCAATATTTTGGTAAGCTGTGGAGTAATTCGACTGCTCCAGAAACTTTTGTCGAGCTTGTCAACGCGACGATCCCCTCTTTACTGTAAGATGCCGTTATCGACTGATACCCACCTAGTATTACTCATTAAATTTGCTTCTAAGCATTTACCTCAGAATCTACGGTTTTAAGCCTGATCATCAACGTTCTTTTACCCAAGCGAATTTTTTTCAACTATTCATTTACTGTACTGAAATTAACTGCTTCTTAGCCATGGTGGTGTAATGGTTAGCAAACTGGGCTTGCAAACCTACACGAGTGAGTTCGAGTCTAATTGTTTACCCTATTCATATGGCTTTGGGCGCATCTAAGCAAAACGTTTAGTAAATTACAACTGCTTTTTCACCTTTCACAGAACAAATATTTTTGGTCGCTTTAACGGTATTATCGTCTTGTTTGAAGTATAAATTTTAAAATTAAACTACTTTCTACGTTCATCTGTGTGGCTTTAAAATTACATCTGGAGCGAAGCAACGCACAACCGGTCAATGTAACAGCTATCACAAAAAAGGCAAATAATGACGGGTACCTACTTGGAGTTGATATGATACAGTAAAATACGCGCCACAAACAAGTTCTGAATAAAACATTGCGAAAATTTTTACCCACTTTTGCAAGCAAGTATCTAAAAGTTGGGTGCTGAAAAGTATTTGGACCAACCAACATTGGACTTCTTTTTATTTTTTAATTACTGTTTTTGGAAAGAATTATAGTAGTTTAATTCTTTCATTTTATCAATTGATTATTGTTTACCTTTTCGTATATTTTATTTTTAAATTTCATTCATTTAAAAAGAAAATTAGTCGGTTTTAAGTTTTCTACTTATTTCCTATTTTGTTCATTTTCGGTATGTATTTCATTGATTTTTCGTTCTTTATTTGATTAATTTAAAAACATTTTTCTTTCATTTCTTTTATTCATTATTTGGTTTACTTTCACTTTCGTTTTCGTTTACTTCGGTGTCGGTCAGTGGGTGTAGTTAATTAACATATCAAAGAATGGTATCGGTCAGCGGGTGTTGGTAATTAGCATATCAAGGAATGGTATCGGTCAGCGAGTGTAGGTAATTAGCATATCAAAGAATAGCGTTGGTCAGCGGGTGTAGGTAATTAGCATATCAAATAATGGTATTGGTCAGCGGGTGTAGGTAATTAGCATATCAAAGAATAGCGTTGGTCAGTTGGTGTATGTAATTAGCATATCAAAGAATAGTGTTGGTCAGTGGGTGTATGTTATTAGCATATCAAATAATGGTATTGGTCAGTGGGTGTAAGTAAATAGCATATAAAAGAATGGTGTTGGTTGGTAGGTTGGTTGGTTGATTGGGTTTTATAGCATATCAACCTTTATAGGTTATTTAACGCCAAATCCATTTTTATGCAAATAGTCAGTTCTATTTCAAACAATTCCGTTTAGCATGAGTACACAATTTAATTGTGAAAAACATTTCTATTTCATTTTATTCAGTTTAGTCAATTCTAATTCAGCAAATTCAGTTTAGTATAAGTATAGATTTTGTTTACACAGAGTTAAATGTCAAAACAGTTCTATATTAAACGATTCAATTTAGTTCTATTTAACCTACAGATATGGATCTATCAGGTGATACCACTCCGGGACAAAATGGACCTGGGAGCAAAGGCAATGAAAGGGTATTCCGCATTCCCGAAAGCACCTGCATTACTAGAACCTCGCCATCAGATTGTTTAGTGTCATATCTAGGACAGTCATTTGGTGGGAGTCTTGCCCCTCTGCAGAAAAGCAGTCGGTGTATTCTACAACCCTAGCCGACTGGGCAAAGAAAGTGTTGGTCAGTGGGTGTAGGTAATTAGCATATCAAAGAATGGTATAGATATATTGTTATTCTAGAACACCTCACGTATTGTAATGGCTTGCAAGTTAGATTGGCAGGCTATCTTTCGTGGGTGCGAGTCTCATCGATTGCCTTATACTTCAACTTTGTGAAACAATAATCGTCGTAGGCGGATCAGCTGGGAAAAGGAAGGGGTTCTACTAGACTATTTTAACCCAAGACATGTTACATCACTAGCACCCCAACGAAAAGATTAGATTATTGATAGAAGTTGCTTGGGTTGTTGGGTTTTATGGCATATCAAACTTTGTAGGGTATTTAACACCAATCCATTTTTATATAAATTGTCAGTTCTATTTCAAAAATTTAGTTTAGCATGAGTACACAGTTTAATTATCAAAAACATTTCTATTTCCACCTATTCAGTTTATTCAAACAGTTCCAATTCAGCTAATTGAGTTTAGTATGAGTACAGATTTTGTCTACACACAGTTAAATGTCAAAACAGTGCTATATTAAACAATTCAGTTTAGTGTAAGTATAGTTTCAATGTCAAAAACAGTTCCATTTCAAACAATTCAGTTTAGTATAAGCACGCAGTTTAAATGGAAGTACAGATTTTATTTAGTTGACAAAAACATTGCTATTTCAAGCTATTCAGTTTAGTCAAACAGTTCTAATTCAAACAATTTAGTTTTGCATAAGTACGCAGTTCTTACTGTTTAACCCCTAGATAGAGTCCTATCAGCTGCTTCTTTTCCGGGCCAGAGTGGACCTGAGAGTAATGGCAATGAAGGATTACTCCGCATTCCCCAAAGTTCCAGTATCACTGGAGCCTCACCATCAGATTGTTTATCGTCATATTCAGGACACTCGTTGGGGGTGGGTCTTACGCTTCTACAGAGGAGCAGTCGGTGTATTCTATTGTCCCAGGCTACTGGGAAATAGATTACTGTATAAGTCAATTTAGCGAAAGGAAGGATATGCAAAAAAGAGACATGCAACTAAAGATGTGCAGTCATATGCACCGTAATGAATTGAATAATCTAGTCACTTGCACCGTCAAATGCATCATCATATCGTGAACAATGAAATCATATGGGCCGTCATGTCTGGAATATTGCAGTGAGATACTTTTTACCAACACCGCCGCTCGGGCAGGATATGACACAAGGTCAATTTTTAAGCGGAGTTTAACAGGTTTGAATTCAGAGTTTCCCTTCTCCTAGACTAGTTGCCTAACCAAGGCTGAAGAACCTCGTCTGTCCTACTATTTGCCCATAGCTGGAGGGAGAATAATTGGATTCATACCTTCCCCAAGGGTATTAGTGCTATGTGAAATGCAATCAGTCTCGTCCAGGATTTGAACTCGAGTCACCGTGTCCGTTTCCTACGACGATAACGACAACACCACGGGCAGTGAGATGCGCAAACAGACCGACAACAAGTTTAGAACGCTACGCTTGATGACCATTATAAGTGAGACCTTTTCTTACTTCAGGCTTTGTGCCAATCTAAGCTCTATAAATGACAACAATATATTGAATTGGTTCCAAAATATTATCCGTATTTTACAAAACCGCTCTGTTCAATATTTGGATTATAACGGAGTGCGTTCCTATCAAAATAAAAATAAAAACCTATAATATAAATTGAATATGACATGAACAAATGTTCGGCAATGATTCGACCTATGAACCCCTCTGCTAAATAATGAAACAGTCCGTTTTATTTGGGAGAAAAGAACGCGTCGAAATGAACACAGAACATAGCAAACAGAACGTTTTCCGTGGCCTTTTGGCTAAGATCAAAATGTAGTATCTCATCGCTCCCCGGCCTTTTGGCTTGGCCGTCTGGCATTCGTGCCGGATGTGCGATCGAAACCAAGAGCAGACTCGGGGCCGAATAGGCCCCCAGTTTTGGCTGGGCAACCTTCGGGTGGGCGAGCTGCTTTTCAGATACGTATGTACGCCTTGTATAGCACTAGACCTCACGGTCTAGTTCAAGCTATATTCTAGCATACGTGCCCTGACCTAGATTTAGGTCCGTGATACGGCTTGACTTATTAGATCCACATTGCACTTAAAGGGTCAATGACTAGCAGGGTTAGAGTCTCGGCTCGTTCCCGACCTTCCCCTCCCCTTTATCCCCACTTTAATCGGCCTTCAGGCTTTTGACCTTGTGTCAAGTCCTGTCTGGTGGGAGGCAGCGACAAATATTGAGAACATAGCAAACAGAAAAGAAAAGAGGACATTTTATAATAAGTAAGTAAATAAGTTTTTCATCTCTTCTAAAATCATGGTTTGTTTTTGCTTCTTTGTTTAATGGCATAACAACGTTCGTGGGTTATCTAATGCCAATGCCATCCTTGTTGAAGAATAGCTGCTGAGCAGAGAACTCGTACTTAGTAAAAATGAACTTAGCGGGTTTTCTATCATAAAGCCGACCTCCTCAGAATCTTCTCTCACTGGATTAACTTATTTTGAGTATGAAACTTTTAGGACAGTCAACAAAATCATACTTTCATACTAAAAACAAATGGACAAGATCATGGTAACTTTAATTCTTTCTCTCATAAACTGATATTTTCAGATAGGCACTGTTTGATGTTAACACATAGCAGTGGAGATATGGTTATTAGCTTATCTAAAATACAATGAAATACAACTTATAACTATCTTATGAATCCTCTTTTACCTTAGCTCATATGGCATTTAAAACAGCCTTTTTGATTATATATTATTCACCTCTATACTTGGTCGACTAAACAAGTCCAACTTATGCAATTGCAATATGAACTAAGTCAAAAAATCGTACATAATAGAAATAAGTATCTATTCATAGAGTTGGTGAAAACATTAGGCTCATCATCATCATCATGTCGTGCCGCTTGCACGGTTATCCCTAACCCTCTCTCGCCACTTCTCCCTTTTGTTCATCGCCTCAGGCAGGTTTTTAGGGCTACATCCCGTATCCTCACATAGCTGCTGAATGTATGTTCGAGCTGGTCGTCCTGCTTTTGCCCGGCTATATGAGGGGGTCCATAGGAGTACATCACTTATGAGCTCGTCTCTGCTTCTCCAGCAGTGTCCTGCATGTCCGGTTCGTCTAGATTGGATAGTTTTCGTGATGGGAGGCAGGTGGCCCTATAGTTGGTGCCTTGTGGGGTGTTGCCGCCAGGACTTGTTCAAGATTGCTGGCAGCATTCTTGTGTAATTGCCGTCTAGCTTTTCCTCCAGCCGTTTAGTTAGCGTCCATGTAGTGCATCCATACAGCAGTATCGATACAACCGTTGCCTGGAAGAACCTGCGTTTCATTTTATCGGTCAGATCTGATTTCCATATGATCGATAGCATATTGTTAGCTGTCCATGCATTCGTTAGCCGCGTGTCGATGTCCTTTTCGGTTGATGAGACGCTGCTTCCTAGGAAGGTGAATTTGTATACGAGTTTCAGAGAGGTTCCGTCTAGTGTGGAGATGTCGCCTGTTTGATTATTGCACATATATTCCGTTTTGTGTGCATTGACATGGAGGGCATGCTTGAATTACGCTTGTAAGTCCCCAAAATTCACTCTTAACTGTCTAGCATGACATAATGGACATAACCGTTTTGTTAACTTTTAAGTGAAATCATTTGGAGGCTACATATTCAATCCTGACTACATGTAAAAAGGACTGCTTTCAGTGGATTAACACTTGTACCTTGTTATGGTTAACGGAATTAGAAAAAAAATCAATTTAAAGAAGGGTTTAATTCGGAGTACTGAGTAGGCTCCCAAGTTCAACAAGAAACACCTGAAGAAGGCTGAAGGATGTATCAGTTGAAATTTTGGGAATATGACAATGAAGACGATAGTACGATTGCCCAGTAGCCTGGGGTTGTAGAATACACCGACTGCTTCTCTGCAGAGGGGTAAGACCTCCCCCAACGAGTGTCCTGGTTAAGACACTAAACAATCTGATGGTGAGGTTCCAGCAGTGCTGGAGCTTTGGGGAATGCGGAGTACCCCTTCATTGCCATCGCTCCCAGGTCCACCCTGGCCCGGAGCGGTAGTACCTGATAAGGTACCTATCTATGGGTTAAATAGAACTAACAGCATACTTATGCTAAACTGAATTGGTTGAGTAAACTGAATAGCTTGAAATAGAAATGTTTTTGACAATTAAACCGTACTTACATTTAAACTGCGTGTTTATGCTTAACTGAATTATTTGAAATAGAACTGTTTTTCGACATTAAAACTGTATTTACACTTAACTGAATTGTTACATATAATTGCTTGAATAGTTTGAAATGGAAATGCTTTTGGCAATTAAACTGTGTACTAATGCTAAACTGAATTGTTTTAAATAGAACAGATTATTTACATAAAAATGGATTTGGCGTTAAATAACCTACAAAGTTTGATATACCATAAAACCCAGCGAACCAAAACAAACAGATAGTCTGATTATGAAAAAATACATTGATTTGATATTTTAAAAATCGTGATAATTTTTGTCACGAAATTATTCACAAAACTCCCTTTAAGATTCCAATGTTCATTAAATACTCCTCATAACGCCAGAAATTTGTAATCATTTTAAAAGATGAGAACCCCCCCTTATAAACCCAAGCTAGGGGTTAAATAGTATCCCTTCCATTTTTCTTCAAGGGTGAATTAGGCATTAGGTTGCCCACGAAGGTAGAAATGTGATAAAACAAATAAACTAATCAAAAAACCCCCAAAAAGCTATTATCTGGTTAATATTTGATGGAATCCAAAATGTTTGATGCAATAATGAGTGTTTAAGATAAGACACAAAACCATCTTATGGTGAGACTTCAGTCCTCATGCACTGAGGAATAAGGCGTACTCTTTTATTCCATTACTCCAAGGTCTACTCTGACCCGGAGTGAAAAGACCCGTTAGGGTCCCATCTATGCGTCACGTAGACCAATACTAACAAATTACCGTTGTTAAATTGAATGTTATATAAAAATAGTTGAATACAGCGTGTGACATAAAAATACTTGAAACGATTTAACTACGTGGAAATTAAACTATTGCTGTAAGAGAGCAATACACGACGCCATTTAAGTGTGTGCGAACAAATGATTAATATTTGATAGAATTATTTGTGTTAGACTGGAGTACTTGAAATCATTTACTTTGATAGCAATTCTTCGAACCATTTGACAGTGAAAAGCAATGAATAGTGTTGAATAGAATTATTCGTGTTAAATTGAATTTCTTGAAACCACTTCACTGTCACTTATTAAAAATAACATTTCCTACAAAAGTTTTCACTGACAAATCGTATGTTTATAACCATTTAACTGTGTGCAAACAAATGAGTGATTTTATATTAAATTCTTACCGTTACAAAGCAATACTTGAAACCCTTTAACAGTGTGCAAACGAATGGTTTCAGATAAATAGAATCATTCTTGTTAGATAGAAAAAAAACTTGAACCTATTTGACAGTGCGCAAATAAATGACCTTAGGGTAGAGTGAAAATGTTATCAACTCGTTATGTTTAGACACACATACACACACACGCGCGCGCACGCAAACACACACACACACACACACACACACACACACATATATATATATATATATATTAATAGTGTTGGTTGCTACTAATTCTCTTCATGGGTTTGTGGTGGAACAAGTGCGATATAATTAGGAGTGTGCTCAATATCTGTGATAGAGCTATAATACAAAAATAATAATTAAATATATAATAGATTTTATATATTTAATGCCATGGAAGTTTGTTTGCGACCTTAGGTTTCATGGAGTATTACAAACAACCTTTGTAATACTTCATGAAACCAAAGGTCACAGACAAACTTTATGATATCTAAGGCCAAAACAAACTTCCATGGGATTATATATATATATATATATACTTGGTTGAGACTAGACACTTAATATCATAATTTTGAAACTCCTATAAAACCCTCAAACGTTTGTTATCTTTATGTTTTTGATTGATTATTAGTTTTTCTCGTTTTATTTTATTAGAATTATTGTTTTTTTTTTTTACAGATATCAAAAGAAGAAATTAATCAAGATTCATTAAAATGACAAACCTATCAGGCTTTAAAAGAGGTCAAATTGTTAGTGGTCGTATGGCATGTGGCATGTGACAAAAACCGTTGAATTATTTGGTTTAGCAAGGAGTACTGTCTCGAAAGTAATGACAGCATTTGAGAAAGAAGTAAAAACTTCCTCACTGAATGAAATCTATTGAAGAAAGCGAAAGCAGTCAAGTAGAAATCGTCGGACTCTTACGTTGATTGCTTGGAAGGATCACAAGAATACAGCTCCGTAAATTAGAGAAGAGCTTAATGACCATCTCGAGAACCCAGTTTCCTCAAAAACTGTAAAAAAAAAAAAAAAAAAAGAGCTGCACCAAACCCGATTTCGCGGGAGTACTGCAATCAGAAAACCATATAAAAAAAAGTTTGTTTGAAATTTGCAGGTGTTCCATTATTTTATTCAACCCCTATATATATAAACGAGATTTGGCATTAAGTAACCTCCAAGGAATGATGTGCCATGAAATCAAAACAACCAATAAACCGATAAAATATTTTTAATTCTCACTTATATTCCCTAAGATTGTTTAAAAAAAAATTGGCAAAAATCCAATACTCATAAAAATGTTCTATTATCTTAAAACCTTCAACCTGAAACTTCGTTTAAAACCATCAAGCGAATCTATTATAGAACGACATCATTATTTTATTATATTGTTACAATAAAAATCATGCTAATCTATTACGGAATATTTCCCAGTCGGCTGGGGTTGTAGAGGACATTTACTGCTCCTCAGCAGAGAGGTAAGCTCCCCCTACCAATGCGTGTCCTGGATGTGACGCAAAACAATCTGATGGTGAAGTATCAGTGATGCTGAGGATTTAGGGAATGCAGAGCACCCCTTCATTGCCATTGCTCCCAGGTCCACTCTGGCCCAGAATGGTAGCACTTGATAGGGCCCTATATATGGGCTAAATAAAATTAACTGTATACTTATGCTAAACTGAATTGTTTGAATTAGAACTGTTTGACTAAACTGAATAGCTTGAAATAGAAATGTTTTTGAAAATTAAACTGTACTTACATTTAAACTGCGTGCTTATACTAAACTGAATTGTTTGAAATGGAACTGTTTTTGACTTTGGAACTATACTTACACTAAAATGAATTGTTTAATATAGAACTGTTTTGACATTTAGCTATGTGTAAACAAAAACTCTACTTATACTAAAAATCAGTTAGCTGAAGTAAAACTGTTAGAATAAACTGAATAGCTCTAAATAGAAATGTTTTTGACAATTAAACTGTGAACTCATCCTAAACTGAAATGTTTGAAATAGAACTGGCTATTTACATAAAAATGGATTTTGCGTTAAATAAACTGCAAAGGTTGATATGCCATAAAACCCAAACAACCACGAATCCATATGACGGAACAACCACAAATAGAGTAAGGGTTGTTATCATACTTGGATTTTTATATTGTCATATGCAAATTCATGCAGAATGAATCACAACGACACAACGATAAAGGACGAGCGAAGACTTCTTTAGAAAAACATGTACCTCTCACTTTATTGTAAGGGTTCGAAAAAGGCTACTCAGGGTTTTACGGTGAGAGGGAGTTGGAGACCGAACATAACTGCAATATATTGACCCCCACTCTTATGGCCGTCAGCGTTGTGTCTTTCTCGTTCTCCAGGGCTGCTCAACCGGAGACCCAGGGTCCCATCTCTCTGCTGGATGATGGCTTTCTTTACTGCATCTTATCACCAACTTCTCTGGACCCCAACTCAATCGGGGGTCCCGAGGGCCCCTTCGGCCTGGTGTGGCTTTCCCTACCACATCTCGTCTATTACTCCAACTGATCTCTAACTTCTTGTCTTGACTGAGTTATATAATAGTTCACGCCCACTCAATCGCCCACTCAATCTTTGGAATGGCATGTTTGATCGTCATCAAGCGGAAATAACTGTCATGCAGTTCACAGGTCACTCTCTTCCGGTGCATCAGTCTATGAGTGTACCATGGGATTTTTTTTTTACCTTGTCCCATTTCATCAGCCAAATCCCGCTTACGCAATTTCTTTCGATTACTGGCCATTGGGATGTGTGACTTCCTTCCGGTGCATCACTTTGGAATGGCATATTTGCCCGGGTCGAAGGTCAAAATACAACAGGATGAGTCAAATGTTTTGCAATATTTTAGTAATTTGTGGCACGAATTTCACTATAACAGTTCAAGCTATCGTAAAAGATACCCACAATGCTTCGTAGTATCATTGTATATGTTGCGTTGTCACGTTATATATCATTGCTTCATTCAGTGTGTCATTGAAACACCGCACAGATGAACGTGCAATGTAATCTTAATCGGAAACATATACTTTGAGACTTCACACTGGGCCATGATGTCTCAGGAGTAACCAAAAACGTTTGAGAACAGTGTCCATCGTGTTGTGGCTAACGTACTGGATTTCGACATTATAGTAAGTGAGTTCGAACTCCAATTACGTTCATTTTCGGATGAATATTCTTGAAAAATGTATGAACCCCCTTATGCCTCCAGCTAAGGGCTAAATAGTACTGCTACGGCCCTACAATGCTAGGTTTGCCATTAAATAAGCGATGAAGATTGATATGCCATTAAACAAAGAAGCCAAAATTACACCAGAATGAAAATATTTGCGATGCAAAAGGTGAAAGTGCAGTTGATCAGATTAAAAGAAAAAGTCACTCGTTTTGCAAGAACCTAGAGGATCAGGCAAAACATTTCGCTCGTTTTGCTAGAACCTAGAAGATCAGGCAAGGTCAAAGAGACCTAAAATCGAGGATTCCGAGGATGTGCTCCGCTGACTATCTGGCGAGCGCATCATTTCACGGATTAGTGTGGTTTGTCATATTTATGACCTCGGCAAAATTATTTGGAGCTTATCGCATTGTACAAGGTGTCTCAACCCGTTGATATTATTATGATTTATTACCGAGACATGCGCAATGACGGTCATTTGAGACAGTCCTGTAAAAAAACTGCCTCATTTGAACGAGAAACATCCAATTAAATTTATTTTTTAAATTGTATTAAATCAGTTTCCAGGACATGCAAACCTTTTTGAGTTTCTGGTCTCAGTAATAAATCCTTATCATATTAATCGGTTGCATCTTATTTGAGACAGTTTTCAATGATTTTGTCTTCAAAGTCGTAACGCAAAATAGTTTTCCTCTGTTGTCCGAGGCATTGTGATCGAGGATTAATAGTAGTTATTGTATACTATTTTCATATCTGGAACCAAAAAAGATCACAGCACTATTAATAGTAGATGGTTTGGTTTCTTTGTCTTAATGGTATATCAACCTTTGTTGGTTATTTAATGCCAAAGCCATTCTCCAAGTAGAACAGTCATTGTACTATTTAACCCATAGCTGGGAGAATAAAGTGGTTCATACCTTTCCCGCGGGTATTTGCCCGAAAGTGAACGTAATATCGCGACTGGAGTACGAACTCGCTTACTACGATTCCGCAGTCCGTCGCTTTAACCATTACACCACGAGGACACCCGATATTACTAGTAGAGTTATTAGTAGTCACATACATTCCATGTTCATTGAGACATCCTATATAACTGTGTATATTGAAACTTCCTATATAACCATGTACATTGAGACACCCTATAAAACTGTGTATATTGAGACTCCCTATATAACAATGTATATTGGGAAACTCTATTTAACCATGTATTTTGAGACACCCTATACGTCACGTCATTACAAACATTGCAAAATTCTTGACTCACCCCACCAAAATAGAAAAGATATACAAGAGTTATACGAAGAAAAGAACAGATGTATCTATTTACATGACAAAGACATGTTATATAAGACTAACTAATCCAAAGAAAAAGGATGAAATGATACAAAATGTGATAGAAATGAAAACGAATTTACGAGAGACAATTACATCGGATGATACAATTGAAAACTGAGAGATGATTCTCTATGAATAGAATAAATAGATTTACCAATGACATGCCGTATATGTTCCTGTTAATCAGAAACTATCAAAAGATGTCGGAAGGAATAGGAGAAAAAAAACGAAAGTTGGAATAAGGAAAAACAAAACAAATAGACGAAAACAAAAAAGTAAACTAACGTCAAAATACAGACAAAAGTGAAATTCCTTGTCTAATATGTCTCAAGAGGGAGACAACGCCGGCTTAAGATGTCACAGATGAAAGGAAATACGACAGGCAAATAACATCATTTTGGCAAGATTATGTAAGTGATAACGACAACGAGCGGTGAATAACATAATGCGGACAAAATGGCGTCGCTAAAAGAATTCGCGGCGGAAAAATGAACGAAATGACAGGCGGGAAAGAACACTATTAATAATAGATAGAAAAAAATAGATGGGTTGAGTGATTTTGGCATTGTGTTATTTCTAGTAACGAACGAGCGTACGATGTCGTTTTATTTGCTAATGAGACTGGAATCCTTTCCATTATCAAATTTTTTTATAAATTAGATTTATATCGTTCAACATTGTTCCCTTAATATACACTATTAAACATTTTCTTTTAGAATACGGAGCTTTAGCTGTCACTGGACAATCGTTTTGAATGCAAATAATGGTCGATGCTCGTTTCTCTAAGTTTTTTTTTTGGCCTTTAAAGTGTAACATGTTCCGGTTTCAAATCCCGGTACACCCTATGGATCTGGTTTTTTGGGGGGTGGGGTGCCCAAAGTTATATATTTCTCGAAAAAAACTACCAGCGTAAATGAAGAAAAAATCAAATGTGTAAAAATATTAAGATTGGATTGAATTGAATGAATTCAGAAATAATGATCCGAAAAAGAATTTAAGTGCCCAGTTTGCGGAAATGTGGGATGAATTACTTGACATAGTTGTTAACTATATCGATATTGTATTGGCAGTATAAATGTTCTTTTTATCTATGTTTCATGACATTGTAAAACTGTCGACTTAGCTGTTCCGGCTGACCACAGAATAAAACTGAAAGAATATGAAAAGAAGGATAAATATCTCGACCTTACTAGAAAGTTGAAAAAAACTGTGAAACATGAAGTTGACAATTGTGATTGGTGCTTTTGGTACAGTAACAAAGGGATTACAAAAGGGACTGGAGGACTTGAAAATTGAAGTACGAGTGGATACCATCAATACAACAACATTATTGCGAACGGCCAGCATACTGAGAAGAGTCCTTGAGACTCGAGGAGACTTGCTGTCACTCAAACTCCAGTGAAAACCCATCAGCTGACGCTGATGTGGAGATAATAATAATAATAATAATAATAATAATAATAATAATAATAATAATAATATGTAGGCAGTAAGCGAAATTGTAATATTTTTAAGTAAATTTTGCAAATGCTTCACTTAAAAAAAACATGGTGTCTCCCGCGTCAAACACAGAAATACTAACTTCAAAGATTTTACAAGTAATTTCCAAAAATTACGTAAAATGGCGTTTGGTGCTTTATTCATTCATGATTTATCGTTAAAGTCTGACTATACCAGAATTGGTTTGGTTTGGTTTCTTTATTTAATGACACATCATCCTCCGTGGGTTATTTAATACCAAAGTCATCCTTCTAGAAAAACAACAGTGGTACTATTTAACCAATAGTTAGGAGGATAAAGGGGTTCATACCTTTCCTGTGCTTATTTGTCTGAAAGTGAATGTTTTAGCGCGACCCTAGTCCGATCTCACTTACAACAATTCCACAGTCCATCGCTTTAACCATTACACCACGAGGACAACTTTTAAGGCCAAAGCAGTAACTCAACAAATCAACAGAAAAAAAATTGATAACAAAATGGACTACATTGTTATTTTAAGAACAACCCTGCGCAAAGAGAGTATAGAAAACAGAGGAAAGAAATTTGAGAAGAATCTGCGTACTCCACATTCTCTTAAGATGCAGCATTATTGGAGTCTCATCCTCAGACTGTTTAAAATCATATCCAGGACATTCGTTGTGGTGGGGTCTTATCGATTCTTTTGTCGCCATGATCAAATGACAATCTGGGTGTCTTTCATGACCTTTCTTTAAATACTACTGAATCTACGCAACATAACGTTGACAAACAATAGAGTTTAGTTGAGAGATTAATTAAGACTGAAAAAAGCAAGTGTATGTACGAAAAATATTGATGAATAAATGGATAAATATTCTTCTTTTTAAGTATATGGATATTTTTTTCCTAAAGAAATTACTTGCTAAGTAAAATTTTTATACATAGATAATGGACGCTAACAAAACGGCTGGAGAAGAAGCTAGACGGCAATTACACAAGAATGCTGCGTGCAATCTTGAACAAGTCCTGGCGGCAACACCCCACAAGACACCAACTGTAATGCCACCTGTCTCCTATCACGAAAACTATTCAAGTTAGGCGAACCAGACATGCAGGACACTGCTGGAGAAGCAGGGACGAACTCATAAGAGATGTACTCTTATGGACCCCTACACATGGCCGTGCAAAAGCAGGACGACCAGCACGAACATACATTCAGCAGCTATGTGAGGATACGGGATGTTGTCCTGAAGACCTGCCTAGGGCGATGAACAATAGGGAGGAGTGGCGAGAGAGGATCAGGGATATCCGTGCTACCAGCGTGACATGATGATGATGATGATATATACAACAATGATGATATATACAACAAAGACGGGTAAAGCAAACCAAAGTAAACACACTCCAGGAAAAAGGAACAAGGACCCCTATATAAACCAGTCTGACCAGACAAGAGTCATTTATACTGGAAACTAGAGCGAGTTCAAATCTCATTGAGTACCCCATTTAAAAGACCTTGTACCACGCATGTTCTCTGACAAAAGCAAAAGCTGGAATCATACATATGTATAACACGTAAGTAAGAACAAAATAAATAATTCAAAAAATATAAATCTCTTCGTGGACCTTCTATTTTAAAATATATCCTTATTCTTTCTTTGGACCTACAACAACCATCCCAATATATATATATATATATGTGTGTGTGTGTGTGTTGAATTAAATTGGACAGACACTCCAGTTCTGTCTATATTATCGTTGATCCTTTCAAGTTTTCGTCCAAGTGGTTGTCATTTTTTATTTTTTTTTTGTTTGGCTTGGTAGATTTACTGACAACCTCATCCCGTCATTTATCATCTTAATTTTTTTCGGCTCCGACCAACTGTTCAAAGAGCAACAATATAACCTGACTAAATCATTGGTAATATTATCCATATATCCTAATTGAAGCGTTCCTTTTTCCTTTGCTTTCCTTTCGACGCTATATCAGCCTTCGTGGGTTGTTTAATGCCGAGGTTATCCTAGTAGAACAGTAGTGATGTCATGGGGGGATAAAGGGAGACAACACATTTCCAAGGGTAATAGTTTGAAAATGAATATTTAAGCGTGACTGGACTTCGAACTCGTTCCTTCGAGGAGGCAGTTTAACACTTTAGCCATTACGCCACAAGGATTGCCATACCACAAGGTACACTCCCCTCTAATTAAACCATGAAATTGGATTCGGCAAGTTGATATAACAAACTCTGGAAAGCCGGGTTTGTTTTTTTTCAAGCTGCATGCACTAACGCTCTGAAACAGAAAATGGTGGCCAATGAAAAAAATGGCGGAAAAGATTATATGCCTTCATATAATCTTTTTTTTTTGTTGTTATTATTTCTTGTTTGTTGCTGATATTTCATTTTCGATGTATTATCTTGGTTGCTGATATTTCATTTTCGATATATTATCTTTGAGGTTTTTTTTAATACCTAGTAGATGATTACTTCCCTTAAAGTCTGAAAGGAAAAATCCTTCTTCGCGAAAAAAATAATATACGAATAATATATTCATCATTTCAGCTTTTCGTTTGTCAAGTGTACGAATTCAACAAAAAAAAGTATCATCTATCAATAGTCTCTGGGGCTCTTGAGACTTCGCTATTCCAGCGTGATTTCTGCTTTTACAAAACACCCTCACCAGGGATCATTATCAGCTAGCTTGTTGCATTCTCTTTAATATTATCTTTTTAGGAAATATAACTTCTGATAAAGATATTTTCTAAAAGCCTTGAACAAACCGACTAATGACAGTTGACGATATAAAAGGAATATTTAAAAGAATTTAAAAAACCCAAACAGGAAAGACTATGAGAATTAATTTTTTTTTTATTTATTGCGGACTTTTTGTCCTCATCTTGGTAGTTTTTTTTTTGTGTGTGTGTGTTGTTTCTTCTTTCACTACGTTTCGGCCAAATTTCACCTCTGGCCTTCTTCAGGTGATTTACTGCGACCTCGGATAGGAATGATGAGTCTTGTAACCGTAGTGAAAGAAGAAACAACACAGACAAAAAAAAAAAAAAACTACCAGAATGAGGACAAAAAGTCCGCAATAAATAAAAAAATTAATTCTCAGATTAAGAAGCCTCATCTCAAAATGATTCCAATGAAAGACAATTAGGAAACACTATATTTTAAATATTTTACGCTACGTGTAACTCCATCAACTGAATGGCGTGTCTAAAAATATTTGTTAGAAAAACGTAGGTGCAGTGGGAAATTGGCGGACCAGTAATGCTATTCACCTGGGGGGCACTCGGTAATTTTGGCTTTCTCTGTAGCCTAGGAGACCCTGTTTTCTCAATTGTAGAGTTGAAATTTTTAAGGGTATCGTAATGACTAAAAACAGATTGCAATATTTTATAACCAATATCTATATAGAAATTAGTTTTCCCCGCCGATATTTAGGCTGTTCGGGTCTGTACCTTTATATGGTAGTTCGAATAACATCGTCTAGTATTCTACAGGTTAAATTACTGTTAATATCTATATATCTATCTATCTATGCCCAGTCGGCTGGGGCTGTACAATACACCGACTGCACCTTTGCAGAGGGGTAAGACCTCACTTACGAGTGTCCTGAATATGACACTAAACAATATGATGGTGAAATTCCAGTAATTCTAAGGCTTTGGGAAATGCGGAGTACCACTTAATTGCCATTACTCCCAGGTTCACTCTGGCACGGAGTGGTAGCACCTGATAAGGTACCTATCTATGGGTTAAATAGAACTAAATTGTCGTTTGAGCATTCCTGTTTTTTGTATTTAAACTGCGTACTTATGCAGCACTAAATTGTTTAAAATGAACGGTTTTGACATTTGAACTGCTAACTTACGCTAAACTGAACTGCTCGAAATAGAACTGTTTTGACATTTATACTGTGTACTTATACTAAACTGAATTATCTTAAATAAAACTATTTTGACATTAACTCTGTGTATTTTCTAGTCCGCTGGGGATGTAGAATACACTTATTGCACCTTTGCAGAGGAGTAAGACCCTCCAACAAGTGTCCTGGAAACGGCACTAAGCAATTTGATGGTGAGGTTCCAGTGATGCTGGAGCTTTGAGGAATGTGGAGCACCCCTTCATTGCCATTGCTCTCAGGTCCACTTTGACCCTGAATGGAAGCACCTGATAGGGCCCTATCAATGGGTTTAATAGAACTTAAGTGCTTATTTATGCTAAACTGAACTATATAAATGAGAACTTTTTGACTAAACTGAATAGCTTGACATTGAAACTGTACTTACGCTAAACTGATTTGTTTAATATAGAACTGTTTTGACATTTAACCGTGTGAAAAAATGTATAGTTTTACTAAACTGAATTGGCAGAATTAAAACTGTTTGAATAAAGTGAATTGCTTGAAGTAGAAATCTTTTTGACAATAAAACTGTGTATTCATGCCTAAATGAATTTTTAAAAGAGAACTGATTATTTGTATAAAAATGGATTTGACATTAAATAACCAAGAACCGTTGATATGCCATAAAACCCAAACAACCAATCTAGCAATATCTATCTATCTATCTATCTATCTATCTCTTCCTGTTATTATTTATCTATTTGTCAGTATTCATGTTTGTTTTTCTTTTACTTATTGTCAATTCTCAGCTTTTTGTTCTATCAGAACGTAATTCACAAAAAGTACGCTAACACTTTTGGACAGATTAAAAAGGTACCCGTTAAAAAAATATTCAATGCCCTTTCCTAGAAACAGGAGAAGGAAGAGGTAAAATAAAAAAGGTATTGAAATTACTCCTATTTTCAATTCTCGTGGTATCATAGCCTTGTTTTTTGGGGTTTTTTTTTTCTCATCCAAAATTCGATCTTCCTTAATCTAACCAGCGGTAATATTTACTTGGGCATCTTTCCCCAGAGGTCAGTTGTTTTGGCGTTTTTAAAAATATTATTTCCATTCGGTCTTCCTTGTTTTTCTTTTTCTTTTTTTTTTTTGTTTATCTTTTTTTTTTTTTTTTTACTGCTTCTCTTCTCCTTATATTGGAATCGGATTAGTGTTCGTTTTCCCAGCGGATCAGGCAGTTTTCCAGCATCCATAGGTGATGGAAGCGCGGTGGTTTATTTGCTTTGACGAAATGACAGGATTTCCTTGTTGTTTTTCTATCGACAGAAGATTAAAACGGAGCTATGTTCTTGTCGATGTTCACAAAGACGTGATAAGATGCTTGCACACGTCTTTTGTTGTTTCTCTCAAAATCAATTCATAATTATATATATATATATATATATATATATATATATATATATATATATATATATATACATAATGGGTATTTGCTCACGTATACGTATGCATATAAAGAGAAGAACCAATTATATAAGTGTATTACTCATATATATATATATATATATATATATATATATATACATAATGGCTACTTGCACACGTATACGTATGCATATAAAGAGAAGAACCAATTATATAAGTGTATTACTCATATATATATATATATATATATATATATATATATATATATATATATACATAATGGGTACTTGGACACGTATACGTATGCATATAAAGAGAAGAACCAATTATATAAGTGTATTACTCATATATATATATATATATATATATATACATAATGGGTACTTGCACACGTATACGTATGCATATAAAGAGAAGAACCAATTATATAAGTGTATTACTCATATATATATATATATATATATATATATATACATATATATATATATACATAATGGGTACTTGCACACGTATACGTATGCATATAAAGAGAAGAACCAATTATATAAGTGTATTACTCATATATATATATATATATATATATGTACATAATGTGTACTTGCACACGTATACGTATGCATATAAAGAGAAGAACCAATTATATAAGTGTATTAGCTCATATATATATATATATATATATATATATATATATATATATATATATTGATCGATCGTCTTGTCCACATCAAACAAATTATCTATGTTGCAGTGTTCATTATCTATCTATCTATCTATCTATCTTGCTTTTATTTGCACATCAAACACTTATAAATAAAAGACAATACACACACACAATATATATATATATATACATAATGGGTACTTGCACACGTATACGTATGCATATAAAGAGAAAAACCAATTATATAAGTGTATTACTCATATATATATATATATATATATATATATATATATATATATATATATATACATAATGGGTACTTGC
>OY757944.1:53337481-53349215 GCA_963585895.1 Sepioteuthis lessoniana | reverse complement strand
ATACTGTGTGCTTACACTAAACTGAATTATTTAAAATAGAACTGTTTTTCCATTTAACTTTGTTTAAATAAATGAAGCCTAATTGATGTTTAATTGAATGTTTTTGTGATACACAGCAATACTTCAGACCATTTAATTTACTAAAGTTTACTAAACAGAATAGCTTAAATAGAACTGTTTTTGACATTTAAACTGTGTCTTTATGGTAAACTGAATTGTTTGAAATTGATCAAGTTATATGTTAGAAAATGGATTTGGCATTAAATAACCGACAATGGTTGATATGACATAAATCCAAGCCAACAAACCGATAATATGATTCTGATGGATTTTCATGATCACTATCTATCTATTATCGATCTATCTATCTATCTATCTATGAACTGGCCAATCTATACCTTCAGATTTACCTTCCTATTTCAGTTGGTTTACATATATCCATTCAGCTCTGGTCGATCTTTCTCTTTAGATCTCTATGTCAATCTCATAGATTGTCTCTTTCTCTCAGTCTGTCTGTCTTTCTATCTGTCTTTCAATTCTCGCCGAATGTTTCAAATAATTCTATTTGCGACACAATAATAAGCCAAGGAAATAATGATTTACCTATGGATCTATCTGACACCAACCGGCAAGGTTTATGTTACAACGTCTCCTCCAGAGAGGTCCTCCTTCCTATGAATAGGCACCCACACTGGCAGTCGCGTCACTCGCACTCTTACGGAACTCGCAAGCTCACAGCACTCATATTTGCTGCAATCGCCAGTTTATGCACTTGCGCACATATGTACTTCCTGTAGATGTTGTCGTACAATCACTACACTTTTTATTGTGCTGAAACGTTTACTGTAACCATAAACACACTGATCATAGGCAATGAGAGGCTTCGTATATTCATTGCACTGAATGTATTTATACACTTACAATAGTTGCAGAACCTAAAAAAGGCCTTGCGACACACTTGCCCGCCTAGTGGGGCGGTCAACAAATACCACTAACAAAAGTTGCACAATCAATATACCCGTATGCACACTGCCCTCGTATATTCACTGTACTTTTAACCCCTTGAAATTCTTCTTCTTCTTCAATCTCTTTTCTCTCTCTCTCTCTCTCTTTCTCTCTCTCTCTCTCTTTCTTTCTTCTATATTACTTATTTCTTTCTTTCGTTTCTTCTCTCTTTTTGGTTTTTTTTTTTTTCGTCACTTTTCTTTTTATTTTTGTCTCTTTTCTTCTCTCTTTTTTCTATCTTTTCTTCCAAAATCTTTGTCTTTTTTCTACTTTTTTGTTTCTTTTCTTCCTCGCTTTTTTGCTTTTTTTCTCTAAGTTTTGTCTCTTTTCTTCTTCATTTCTCTTTTCCTATTTTTTTCGTCTCTTTCTTTCTTTCTTTCTTTCTTTCTTTTTTCTCATGTCTTTCTCTTTTTTTTTTCGCTTATTTTCCCTCTATATTTTATTGTCTCTTTTTGTCTTTTTACTTTCTCTTTTTGAAATTAATTTCCCGCTCCTTTTTTTGTTCTTTTCGCTTTTTTTCCTACTTTTTCTTTCCATTTATCATTGCCTCTTTTCTTCCCTCTTTAATATCTTTTCTTCTTTGTTTTTGTCTATTTATTTCTCTCTTTTTGTCTAATTCTTCTCTCTTTTTTGTGTCTTTCCTTATTTCTTTGTTTCTTTTTTCAGAAATTTTTCATCTCTCTTTTTTTTTTGTCTCTTTTCTTATCTTTTTCTGTGTCGTTTCTTTTTTCTGTTTTGATCTTTTCGGCTAAACTACCCAATCTATGACCGGACTAAGATAATTTTAAGAACACCCGAAGTAAGATAGAAAGTGGATTTTTTATTTTATCATTTTTTAAATTCTTTTGTGTTTGTATTTAAAATTTAATAGGAAAGTATGAAACCATACATGGGTAAAAGGTTTTAAAAGAGTCGACACAAACTGCTTAGCGAGTTTTACAACATCTCTTCTTGTCAGTTTCTGGTTTTCCTGTGCAAAGAGAAATACCAAAATAATATAGACATTCTTCATACATATCGTTCAATGTCTACGAAACTGGAAGAACAGATATTGACTTTTCAGAATTGAAGATCTTAATTAACTAGTGATTTGGAGTCACGAGCTTTTTGATCCAAGTTTTACTGGATTGTAAGTCAGTATATTGATCATTGATCAAACAAAAAAAATTCAAGCATGTTCATATATATCAAACAAATATGATGCAGCTAGATATCTGTAATAGAGCATTCCATGTTGGTATAGTGTAGATACATATATTTTCAAGTAACTAACAGTAATCGTTAGTAAGTGATTATAGCACTCAGTAACTATCCTTATTATAAAGAATTTATTCGTGTATGGCTGCATGATATTCTATGATAGTTGCATTGGTGATAAATTGACCGTGACCGAGCGCCGTTGAATAACCTAAATTAAATTTATCTCCTCCCTCTCTATCTATCTATCTATCTATACATGTATATATATATATATATATATATATATATATATATATATATATATATATGTATATATATTTATACACAGGCACATATAAATACTTTCCCAGTCACTTAGGGATGTAGAATACAGCGACTGCTTTTCTGCAGTGGGGTGAAAAACCCCACCACCAACAACGCGTGTCCAGGATATATCACTAAACATATATGGGTAAAAGGTTTTAAACATTTTCTTTTTTTTTCATTCTACAGAAAATATTTATTTTTTAATTAGTCTTCCTTTACTAATCTATATTTTAGTTAATAATTTTTGAAAAACCAGCATAGTTTTAAACGATTTTTTTTTTTTAATTTACCCTCCAAGAATTTAACGTAAAAAGAATCTAAAATTCACGTATTATAATATTCTTCCCTTTTGTAACACATTGACCCTCAGCCGAGCTGTCAAATAAGAGATGCACCTGTGTAAATAACAGGTGCATCCGGTCGAAGATATCAGGGTATAACGTTGACTGTGGACGGTTCGAATTGAGTGCAGATGTGACGCCGACAAGAAGCAGGTGGGAGTCAAACAATTATATAACCCGGTGCTACAGTTAATTGGAGATAAGATGCTGTAGTGAGAACTAGATCCAAGAGAGGGCTGGGCCCTCAGGTCCCCCGGTTGAGCAGCTCAGCAGAACGAGAAAGAAGTGCTGCGAAAGACAGAGGAACTTGAGGTCAATATGTTTCAGTCTGTTCAGTCTCCAACTCCTGGCGAGCGCCCCGGGGCCTGTTCTGGACCTCGGTCCGGAGCGTGGCCCTGGAAAAGGAACAATGGCAGACTTGGGGCCTTTAATTAGGCACCAAGTTTCGACTAGGCTACCTTCGGGTGTGCGAGCTGCATTTTTGTCTCCTTTGTCCCCCTTGTACGGCACTAGACCATGCGTCTAGTTTAAGCCGCAAACTGGCATACGTGCCGGACCCACATTTGGGTTCGTGAAACTGCTTGCCTCATCAGGCTCACATTGCACTAAGTGAGCCGATGAGCAGCACTGAAAAGCAGGGTTCGAGTCTCGATTCGTTCCCGACCTCCCCTCCCCTTTATCCCCACTTTAATCGGCCTTCGGGCTTTTGACCTTGTGTCAAGTCGTGTCTGGTGGGAGGCAGCGACAAATACTCCAACTCACCTCTCACACATAACCCTTGCGCAACCCTTTCGCAACCCTTTCGAATAAAGTGTGAGAGGTTTATTTTTCTAAAGAAGTGTGTTCGTTCGTCATTAATGTTGATTTTGTTTCCGCATGTATATGTGTACAGTTGCATCACGGCTATGTTACATTTTTAGCTTTTACATGTTTATATTCAAAATATTGTTTTCAAAACTAGTAACCCGAAACTCATGAGTGGTTTAGAATGTTATGATTTCATTTTTCTAAAAACGTTTTATCTAAGGGGGTGTTCTCGTGTTGTAATGGTTAAAACGATGGACTGCTGAATCGTAGTAAGCGAGTTCTTATTCCAGTCGCGCTATTACGTTCACTTTCAGGCAAATACCCTTGGGAAAGGTATGAACCCTCTTATCCTCCCAGCTCTGGGTTAAATAGTACCACTACTGTTCTTCTCGGTGAATAGCTTTGGCATTAAATAACCTAGAAAAGTTGATATGCCATTAAAACAAAGAAACTGAATTTTTTTTATCTCGTGGTGTAATGGTTAAAACGATGGACTGCGGAATCGTAGTAAGCGAGTTCGTACTCCAGTCGCGCTATTACGTTCACTTTCATGCAAATACCCTTGGGAAAGATATATGAACCCCCTTATCCTCCCAGCTATGGGTTAAATAGTACCGCTACTGTTCTTCTAGGAGAATAGCTTTGGCATTAAATAACCTGGAAAGGTTGATATGCCATTAAAACAAAGAAACTATTTTTTTTTTAATTTAAATATAACAAAAAATAAATTCACTGCTTAGTTGCCTGTTTAGTTACAAAAAATATTTTTTGATTTATTCATTTCCCTGATAAAAACGTGATTATAAAAAGAAGCTATGAATGAAAAAAATGATCCTAACTTTAAGTAAAATTTATCGCTAAGCGATTCAAATTAAAATGATTATTTTATTCTATGAATAGTTTTTTTTTTCCTTAACAAAAAGAAAGATATTGAGTTTAACTGACTAAAAAAGTAATATATTACATCCTAACAAATGTGAAAAGTATTCGGTTAAAAAGTCGGTTTTTGTGTTATCGTATAAAAACTTTTCATTTTTCCTATTTCTTTGTTTTTGCTATTTAAAAACGTTATATTAAATATAAGCACAATAAAAAGTAGATAAGAATTCATATAATTTCTTTCTTTGGCTTATATTTCAGATAGTATTTCAACAAGTGACCCGTGGTTTGAAACAGTTTCCGGTTTTTTTAATTCTAAAAGAAATTAAAACTTCTTTTAACAATTAGCTTGAAATTACAAAAAAAAAATTGATTTTCGAAAAGTTTTAAATTCAAATTTGGCCTGGGAATCCATGGAAATTTACTAAGCTTCTTGCTTAGATGTGGCACAAGGCCATATGAAAGGGGCACCCAATGAGACTCGAACTCACTCGTGTAGGTTTGCTAGTCGAGCTTGCTAACCATTACACCACCAGAGGCGCCCTTGGGCCTGGGAATCCATGTGATGTTTTAAACATGGTTGGACTTAAGAACTCAAAAGTTCCACTTTTCCAGCTTACTTATGAAGAACTGTGAAGAGTTCCATTAATAAAGAGAATTCTAATTATCGAATTATATCATTTAATCAGTAAAAAGCACAAACCAAATGGTTAATTTTCCTTATTGTAAACATTAAAGTTTATGCAGGATTTTAACAATCAATGACATCTCTTTTTTGGGTTTAGTCGACACGTACATATCAACAATACGTGACACTTATATATATATATATATATATATATATATATATATATATATATATAATTAAATATACATACACACACATGCACACACACACACACACACACACACACACATATATATATATATATATATATATATATTGGGTGTTTAAGAAAGTTGATATCATTTCGTAATCTACTTATTTGACCATTTCAGGTTAAATTACCTCAAATTTTAACATTATGTGTAGAAAAAACTCACGATTCTATCTTTAATGTCTAAACGCCTTTTCCTTTCTTGTTAATGATATTTTAAAACCGATAAGGAAAAAAAGCATAAATTTGAAATCATTTGAAAGCGAATTGGGAAAGTTTTTTCATTACGAAATTATATAATTTTTTCGGAAATAACCCATACCTTTCAAATGGTATCGAATCTTTAAACAAGCTGTTTATAATTAAATAAATGAATATATATATATATTTATATAACAGTGTTATATATACATATATATATATATATATATATGTTATATATATATATATATATATATATATATATATATACATATATATGTATATAAAACCATGTTATATACATATATATATATATATATATATATATATATATTATAACAGTGTTGCTTGTCATTAAATCACTTTGTGGGTTTGTGTCGAACCAAGTGCCATATAATATGGAGAGTGCTCAATATCGAGAATAGAGCTATTATATAATAATACTATATATATATATATATATATATATATATATATATATACCTAAACCGGACTTTGGCATAATGTTTAAAGTGTTCGCTAATGGCCCGGGAGATCTGGGTTCAATTCCAGATCGAGTCACACCAAAGACTTAAAAAATGGTTCTTGATGCTATCTTGCTTAACACTCGGCATTATAAGGTACTTATCAAGGATAATGTGGAGAAATCCAGGGAAAGGTATAACGCCCTTCCCTACAGCTCGGTGTAGTAGCTATCGAAAATGGAGCCTTCGGGTCACCCTCGACTACGGTCGCCAACTTTACTTTTACTACTTTTATATATATATATATATATATATATATATATATTCAGTGGGCGGGTAAATTTGGCCTGTACTTTATAATCTCTTCTTTCTTGTACAATGCCGAATACTGAGTGTGGAATGCTTATGCAATACAAAAGCGCAATGCTACATTGTCCTCAACTCTGTACACGTCTCGGTATTTGTCGAGCGCCTAACATACGCGTGAGTATAGCTCATGGATTTTTTTAATGTGGGAACCAGGAGCAGGATCGTAGCCCGCACACGCCAGCGGTTCCAAAAATGCCTTAAGCCCCGTCGGCAGTTTCTAAAAAAGGAGTACCTCAGGAATCAGGCAATTCCTAGCCCCCACCCCCGGAGAGTGTAAGAGCCTTGAGGGACCACTCCTTGAGGCTCAATGAGTACCTGTCTTAACACGTATAACATGAATGTCAGCTTCCTGGAATACATGTCAGAGGGCTTCGACCGACTGACACCGGAACCAAGACACACCTGAACTGATTCGTAACCGAGCCGACCGGACGGTCTAAGTGTGTCCCAGCCAAATCGAGCAGGGTTGCAAGTCAAAAAACAATGCTACTCTGCACACGTCTAGTTATTTGTCGTACGTTCCACCGACCGGATTAGTGTGGCGTGGGGCCGTGGCCCAGACCCGCCTGGCATAAACAAACATTTCTTGGGCCCCGCTGGAATTCTTCTAAAAGGGGCGCCTTAGGCGCCAGATAATAAACCTAGCTCTTCCAAGGAGGGTTAGAGTCTGGGGAATGCCTCACGATGCTCGAAGAGAACCATTCTTACCGTGCGTGACATGAATGCCGGCCACGATCAATTTCCATCGGAGCTAGGACACACCTGAATTGATCTGTGTACCGAGCAACACGGCCGACCGAAGTGTGTCCTAGCCTAGCGACGCCCTGACATTTTGCACATATCTATCTCCTCTGATCTCTATCTATATGATTTATCTATATTACTATATCCAGTCACGTCAGCCCAATAGCACAATCCATTTCGACATTTGTGTTTTTCTGGCTGGAGATCCGTGATCCAACCACTCGGGTCGCTAACGGCACATTCTTCTTCTTTTTTTGTCTCTCTCTCTCTCTCTCTCTCTCTATATATATATATATATAAACAGTCTGTTTAAAATATTTTAATACTTTTTGAAATTCATTGGTGTTTCAGAAGATTCACATCATTTCTTAAGCTAATTGCTTGACTATATATTTATATATACCCGGGCCATTGGTCTAATGAGTATAATGTTTGCCAATTGTCCAGGAGACTGGGGTTAAATTCCAGGTCGAATCATAGCAAAAACTCAAAAAATGTTACTTGATTTCACCTAGCTTAACACTCAGTATTATAAGGTAAAGATCAAGGGTAAAGTGAAGCGATCCTGAGAATGGATTAACGTCGCCAACTTTCCTTTTACTATATATATATATATATATATCGCCTCCCTTCTCTATTGTCCATTGCTCTCGGCAAGTACTCATGGCTACATCTCTTATCAGCACAGAGTTGCTGTATGTAGGTTCTAGCTGGTCGTCCTGTTTTTGCTCGTCCCTGTGAAGGGTTCTAAAGGAGTACATTCCTTATGAGCTTGTCCTTACTTCTCCAGCAGTGTCCCACATGTCTGTTTCGTCTAACTTCGATAGTTTTCTTGATGGGTGGTAGGTGGCCATTCAGCTGCTGTTTGTGGGGTGCTGCTTCCATGACTTGTTCATTATTGCTCGAAGCATTATTGTGTAGTTGCTGTCAAGCTTTTTCTCCACTCATTTAGTTAGCGTCCATGTAGTGCATCCATACAGAAGTATTGACACGACCGCTGCTTGGAAGAAACTGCGTTTAATTTTATCGGTCAGGTTTGACTTCCATATGTCCGACATTCTATCGTTAGCTGTCCATGCCTTTGCCACTCGCGTGTTGATGTTTGTCTCGGTAGATGAAACACTACTTCCAAGGTAGGAATCACAAAAAATGAATTCTTACATCTTTAAAATAGATAAATTTTAACTTTGTATAAATCTGCATCTAAGCTCGAGAAGTGATCATTTTGGTATTTTGCGGTAATAGGACTTATTCGTTTGTGTGTTTCCTAGTTCTTCAACTCAGTAAAACTTTTTCTGTTGTAGATTTTTTAAGTCAAGTGTATATCACATCAATATATCTTTACAGTTATTCATTTGATAATATAACAACCAAAATAAGTTTGTGGTAGTTTAGTATTAAAACATAATACTTACTTTTTAATATCTGTCCAACGTCAACGTTCTCTGAAGAGTAATTCATTCATTTATTTTTGTGCTTAGGGTACCGTAATCTTTTTAGCTTAGGAAGAGGTAATTTTGAAATTGCGGGGTGATAGGATTTACTTGTGATTTTAGTCTTTTACAATTTCTATAATTATTTCTTTTAACTTTTTCTATTAATATAAATAGATTGAACCTGTAAAAATTCCTTTTTTATATGTTTTCGAGACGGCAATTACACAAGAATGTTGCGAGCAATCTTGAACAAGTCCTAGCCTAACACCCCACAAAACACCAACTGTACGTCCACCTGCCTCCTATCACGAAAACTATTCAAGTTAGACGAACCAGACACGCAGGACACTGCTAGAGAAGCAGGGACGAACTCATAAGTGATGTACTCTTATGGACCCCCACACATTGCCGTGCAAAAGCAGGACGACCAGCACGAACATACATTCAGCAGCTATGTGAGGATACGGGATGTTGTCCTGAAGACCTGCCTAGGGCGATGAACTATAGGGAGGAGTGGCGAGAGAGGGTCAGGGATATCCGTGCTACCATCACGATATGATGATAATGATGATTTAGTAACGTATATTTACAAATAGATATACATGTTAAGTGAGGCTGCTAAATACCCGACTGCAATGAGTATCCTACGTATTACACGAGACTAAATCAAACAGTGAGGCTCCATCCTAGATCTTTGTGGGTTTTGCAGTACAACTTATTTGCTATAGCTATCAGATCAACTCTGACCCGTATTATTTGTACCTGTAAAGATAAGATCTTTGGATCAAATACGACTGTTTGATAATTTATTAAAGATTGGGATCGTTTATTTGAAGCCATGCAGCTTTGTAGTAATTAACGAAGCTCTTTGCTTCGATGTAGCACAAGGCCAAATGAATGGGGCACCCAATGAGACTCGAACTCACTCGTGTAGGTTTGCTAGTCTAGTTTGCTAACCATTACACCACCAGGGGTGCCATGCAGCTTTGTACATACTATTTTAATGCAAACGAATACTTGATGAATCGAGGGGGTGTCCTCGTGGTGTAATGGTTAAAGCGATGGACTGTGGAATCGTAGTAAGCGAGTTCGTACTCCAGTCGCGCTATTACGTTCACTTTCGGGCAAATACCCTTGGGAAAAGTATGAACCCCATTATCCTCCCAGCTACGGGTTAAATAGCACCACTACTGTTCTTCTAGGAGAATAGCTTTGGCATTAAATAACCTACAAAGGTTGATATGCCTTTAAACAAAGAAACCAAAACTTGATGAATCGAATCACTTATTATTTGTCGAAATTTCTTAAATAAAGATTGAAAATTTTTAGAATATTCAGACTACTGTCTTCATCTTTATTGTTGTACACAAAACATTTCGGTCGATGTGGAACGATGTGAATATAAAAATGAAAACGAAAACAATCGTCCGAATATTCGAAGTGATAAAAGAATCCCTGATTTTTATTAGGAATACTTGTTAATTTACTGTTAAGGTGATATACTACATGACGTCACTGCAAGGACCCTCCCCAACACTATAAATAGTGACTGACTCAATAAACGAGTCAAGCGAGTCGAGTCAGTTACCGGTAAGCGATACTGTTTGTATTTCCATAAATATATACTGCTGTAAACCATACATCTCTCTGTGTTATTCATTTCTAGTCCTTCAAGACCACAACGATTAATTATGTGCAAAAAATGATAAATATTAAATAGACTGATTCGTGTTAAATAACTCGTAAAAAAGCATAAAATAAATAAGACAAACATGGAGTTAGAGAGAAGATAAATATATATATTACAGTAAAAGAAGTAATACTCTGTTGCCAGTGAAGCAATTTGCTACCAACTCCTGAATGGATTACCGTCAAATGCTTTATCTGTATTGGAAGAGTTCATTATGTATCGAAAATCGGGATGATACCGGAACAGTCAAAATATTTGATACTATTAAACTGTGTGCGGACAAATAATTAATATCAAATACAATAATTCTTGTTAGATAAAAATTCTTGAAACCACATATCGGTTGGTTGGTTGGTTGGTTGGTTGGTTGGGTTTTATGGCATATCAACCTTTGTAGGTTATTTAACACCAGATCCATTTTTATGTAAATAATTAGTTCTATTTCAAACAATTCAGTCTATCAAGAATACGCAACTTAATTGTGAAAAAACATTTCTATTTCAAGCTATCCAGTTTATTCAAGTAGTTCTAATACAGTTAATTCAGTTTAGTATAATTACAGATTTTTTTTTTACGCACAGTTAAATGTCAGAACAGTTCGATGTTAAACAATTCAGTTTAGTGTAAATACAGTTTCAATGTCAAAAAACAGTTCTATTTGAAATAATTCAGTTTAGAAATAACCACGCAGTTTAAATGTAAACATTTCAAGCTATTCATTTTTGTAAAACAATTCAGTTTAGCCTAAGTATGCCGTTAGTTCTATTTAACCCATAGATAGGGCCCTCTCAGCTGCTACCAAGCCGGGCCAAAATGGATCAGGGAGCAATGACAATGTAGGAGTGCTCTCCCCAAAGCCCCTGCATTACTGGAAACTCATCATCAGATTGTTTTGTGTCATATCCAGGATACTTGTTGGTGGGGTCTTACCCACCCCTGCAGAGGAGCAGTCGGTGTTTTCTACAGTCCCAGCCGACTGGGCAACCATTTATCTGTATGCTCAGAAATGAGCTCTTACCAGTCGTTTAGAAATAAAGTTACCGACAAACTGAACGTTTACAAATCCTATACATATAAAAACAGGATTTAGCATCAAATATCCCACAAGTGTTGATCTGCTATAAAAGAATTACCAATTCCAGCCAACAAACATGGTGATGGGTACCAACCATTTATATGAGATCTGAATTCTTGATGAATATAATCTCTAATATTAACCTGCTATACATACAAATTATTAATATCGAATACTATAATTCTAGACAAATAGAAATACTTGAATACGATTTAACTATGTGCAAGCAAATGAACTTTAACTATTCATTTAAAAAAGTTGCCAACAAACTCTCTCACACAAATCACACACACTTACACATATATAAGTAAAAGTAAAGTTGGCGAGAGTAGTCGAGAG
>OY757944.1:53134981-53332481 GCA_963585895.1 Sepioteuthis lessoniana | reverse complement strand
AAATAAATAAAACTATTGTTAACCTTCCGAATTTTCAATGTTGTTATGGGTAACTTTGGCCACAACAATAATGTTTAGACAAGTTTGGTGAAATATAAGTTTATAAACATTTTTCATCATGTCATCTTTTTTTCTGATGTTTTCTTGTTTTTAGTTTCTTTGTATCAGAATCTAATTGATAGAGAAATTGCCAAATGTTTTATTCCCAAACGCTTCCAATCATATCGATAAAATGCCTACAAGGTATTTTCGTAAGAATTGTCTGTTTTTGTTTTGTTTTGTGTGCGGAATTATTTTTGTTGGAAAACACTAAGAAACATGCCAGAAAGTAGGAGAAAAAATTAATTAGAAATAAAATCACAGTTCCATGGTCTTTACAAATCTTGGATGTGTGATAATTTGTCAAAATATGCAATATATATATATATATATATATATATATATATATATATATATATATATATATATATATACTCAGAATTACGACACGATAGATTCTACCCAGTCGGCTAGACCATCACCAATGAGTGGTCTGGATATGACCCAACACAATCTAATTGTCAGGCTCCAGTAATTCTGGAGCTTTAGGGAATGTGCAGTACTTCTTTATTGTCAACACTCCCCGGTCCACTCTTGCCCCGAGCGATAGCACCTGATAGGGTCCTATCTATGGGTCAAATAAAATTGTTTGACATTTACAGAGTACAAACGAATGACTTATGTACAGTTGAATTATTAGAAATAGAACTGTTTGATCATTTAACTGTGTGTAAATAGAGGGTGATATGATAAAATTGTCGTCATAAAAAAAAACAAAAAACTACAGCTTAATTCTAAAACTTTTATTGAAAAAATCAATTCAGGTAACTTGATTATGTACCAGAGCTGACATCTATTCAATGCAGCCGCCTTCAGCCTCAATCACCGCCTCGATACGGATCCGGAAATTGGAGCATGCCTTTTCCACAAGCGCCGGCGGGAGCTCGGTGAATACTCGGCGCATAGCGACGATCAGACTGGTTTGGTAGTTGTGGGAGGTCATGTTGGTGATGTTCTCGACGTATGACCAAACGAAGTAGTCCAGCGGGTTCAGGTCGGGGGAGGAGGGGAGCCAGAGAGAGAAGGGTACAAAGTTGTAGCACTCCTTCTGAAGCCAAGCCTGGGTCTCTTTGGACTTGTGGGACAGCGCCGAGTCCTGCTGCCACACCCAGGGTCTGCCATCGGCCACCTGATTGCACCAGGGGATTACCACACTCTTCAGCACATCCAGGTACACTTTGGTGTTGACTTTCAAGGCGACTTCGAAGAAGTGAGATTGCATGATGTGGCCCTCTCTTGAAACCACACCAAAGACTATAACCATAGCCGGAAACTTTACTTTCATCCCCTTGGGCACGTCCCTGTTATTCGTGGTAATCCAGCGATAGTTCTGGCAAAGGTCCTGACGTCATAACTTGAATCGGTAGAGAGCATGTATAGCGGCACATCTCCGGTCTCGCTCGTTGAACATTGTGACATTTTCAGACATTATAGAAAGCTCCTATCGCTCTTGGGATTTGTACACAACTAGCCAACTAGTAGATGGTCTGCAACGAAAAAAAGAAAACCAGTTTTCATTAAAAGGAAATTTAATCATGTCGTCTTTTCTAGGCTGACAATTTTATCGTTTCACCCTGTAAATGACTGATGTTTAATTGAAGTGTTAGTGATATATAGTAATACTTGGTGCCATTTATCTTTGTACAAACAAATGCTTAATAAAAAATAGAATTGTTCGTATAAGGTAGCAATACGTTAATCTATTTATATGTGTCAATTAATGAGCTAAGACTAAATAAAAAATGTTATCAACAAAATGTAATAACACATATAATATATTTGATATAAATGGATAAACAGGATTTTGCATTAAAAACCCTCAAGAGTTGATATGCCGTAAAACCAAACCAAACCAAACCAAATCGAACCAAACTAATTACTTATACTAATTTGAATTGTTAGAAATAAAACTGTTTGATCATTTAACTGTGATTATTTACAAAATGTGTTTACAATTATATATTCAATATATTTGCAAAAACAGGGTTTTCCATTTAATAACCCACAATGGTTGATATGCCGTAAAACCAATCCAAAACAAACCAAACCAAACCAAATTCTATATATTTAATATATTAGCAAAAACAAGATTTGCTATTAAATAACCCACAATTGTTGATATACCATAAAACCCAATCCAACCAAATCATATAAATATATATATATATATATATATATATATATATGTCTGTGTGTGTGTGTGTGTGTGTGTGTGTGTGTATAAAGAGGATTTAGCATTAAATAATGTACAATGGTTGATATACCATAAACCCCAACCCAACCCAACCCAAAACAAATCCTATATATTTAATAAATATGTATATAGAGGATTTCGCACTAATGGACCTACAATGGTTGATATGCCATGAAACCCAACCAAACCAAACCGCGAAAAAGAGCCCTCGTTACATCAAAATTTATTTGTAGCAGGTATGTATATATAAAAGTTCATTATTGCCTATGCATACGAGGCTCTTTGCTCTTCATAGAGGACAAATACCTTAAGGAAAGGAATTTGTCCAACTATTTTCCTTCAGGTAATGGGCAAATAATTGTGTAGAAAAAGCTCTTTAACTTTGGTTAGTCAATCTTTCTTGGAGAAGAAACACACACAATTTAACCTCGTTAAACTTTTCAAAATTATCCAGTTGTATCCTATTCGTTTTGAGTGATTATATCATCATCATCATGTCACGTTATCAGCACAGATATTTCTGACCCTCTCTCGCCACGCCTCCCCATTGCCCATTGCTTCCGGCAGGTCCTCTAGGCTACATCCCGTATCGGCACAGAGCTGCTGTATGTAGGTTCGAGCAAGACGTCCAGCCTTTGCTCATCCATGTGAAGGGGTCCACAGGAGTTCATCACTTACGAGCTCGTCCCTACTTTTCCAACAGTGTCCCGCATGTCTGGTTCGTCTAACTTGGATAGTTTTCCTGATGGGCGGTAGGTGGCCGTATAGCTGCTGCTTTGTAGGATGCTGTCTCCGGGACTTGTTCCGTATTGCTCGTACCATTCTTGTGTAATTGCTCTCAAGCTTTTTCTCCATACGTTAACTTAGCGTCCATGTGGTGCATTCATATAGTTGTATCGACAAGACCACTGCTTGGAAGGGACTATGCATGATGGAGTGAACACAATTGTGTGGTTGTTTTTGGAGATAGGAAGCGTATGTATATCCTATTTACCAACCCCTCCGTTCGGGCAGGGTATAACACAAGGTCAATTTTTTAAGCGGAGTTTAACAGGTTTGAATTCAGAGTTTTCCTTCTCCTAGACTAATGGCCTCACCAAGGCTGAAGAACCCAGTCTGTCCTACTATTTACCCATAGCTGGAGGGAGAATAATTGGATTCATACCTTTCCCAAGGGTATTAGTGCTACGTGAAATGCAATCAGTCTCGTCCAGGGTTTGAAGTTGTGTCGGGGTGTCCATTTCCTACGACGATAACCATTACACCACGGGCGTATGTACATGTGGTTTTGTGTGTATGGTAGAATTCAAGAGATTGCTAAACAATTCGGTGGAGTCGGCAGATTTGAAAAGATGATAAAATAGAAATGCAATGTTATCTTAATGAGGCGAATCCTTGGCACTTGTACATTCAGAGTTCAGTAGACAAAGATGTTTGATTTTAGCTACTTTAGAAAGGCGATTTTCGGGATCCCATATATTTATGTGAATAGTCAGGAGTTGGAGTGAGCAGTTGCGGCCTACACTGGTGGTCCCTATTTCGTCCACAATAGTTTTAACGAGAAGAATAAAGTCCAGCAGTAGCTCGCAGATGTAGTCTGATAACTAAAGGTAAATAGTAAAGAAACACAACAGGCTCTAAGAGAAACCAGAAGAGGGAATACAGAAAGAACGAAAACGTTAAAATAGATGACGTTCTGTCCTACTTGCAAGAGACAGGGTTGTACGACAATATATGACGAATTAAACTGGTTAATCATGTGCAAACAAATGAAATCCTGCTCATAGAAAATTTTACCAACTAAATATTCGTTCAGAAATCTTTGGTTGAAAGTATATACATACAGACAGAATTGGGCGTTAAATAACTTAAAAAGGTTGATACGCCATAAAACCCAACCAACCAACCAAACAACAGAGAGAACATTAAATATCCATTATGGGATTCTGTTTTAGTTTTCTTATCTTCTAAGGGATCAAATACGAGAAATGAATTTTTAGTTAAATGCCCGTCACCTGAAGCTTCCTTAAAATGGAAAGATGTCAGAATCAAGCATTTTGGTAAATAGCCAGGAACAAATATCGATGCATGCGTGTCTTAACCCACACTGCACTAAAATGACTTCATGTCAAATATTATTTGTTTGGATTCGGATAAATATATCTACAGAAATTGAATTGAGGAAGGAACTTTTTGACAGTACTATGATTTGGTCTTAATTTGATATTACTCCACCAGAAGATTAAAGAACAATCTTTTTTAGTTTTTGATGAGGTAATATTCACTTTTAATTTTATATTTAGAATACATACATATATGTGTGTGTGTATGTGTGTGTGCATATTACCATGAATTATGATTTGTTATTATACGACAAGTCATGGTGGCAATACCCCACAAGGCACCAACTATACGGCTACCTGCCTCCCATCACGAAAACTATCCAAGTTAGACGAAACAGACATGCAGGATACTGCTGGAGAAGCAGGGACGAGCTTATAAGAGATGTACTCCTATGGACCTCCCACATATGGCCGGGCAAAAGCAGGATTACCAGCTCGAAAATACTTTCAGCAGCTATGTGAGGATACGGGATGTAGCCCTGAAGACCGGCCAGAGGCGATAGAGAGAAGTGACAAGAGAAGGTCAGGGATATCCGTACTAGAAACACGACATGATGATGATGATGATGATTATATCACAAATACAAAACACCAGGGGAAATATTTTGCCTAGATGAAGAATAGAAGACGCAGAGAATCGGCTCATTGGACTAGTGGGAAGAGTGTTCGGGACAGTTGGGTTTTAATCTCAGGTCGAGTCATAACAAAGACGATAAAAATGGTACTTGACACCTTCTTTCTTAGCACTCAGCAATATAAGGTACGTATGGAGGTTAAAGTGGAGCAATCCAGGGAAAGTAGAAGTGCCCTCCCCTACACCTCGGTGTAGTAGCTATTGAAAAGGGAGCCTTCTGCCCCCCCCCCCTCGACTACGGTCAGCAACTTTACTTACGAGACACGGGTGATACAGCATGCTTATCGTTAAGTAATAGTATCAGCTCGGTATGCTCTTTCAAGAGGCAGTACATGAGCTGTTGTAGCAAACTTGCAGGACAGTGACATCCTAATAATGTTCCGTCAAGACTGAACCCTTCATAGGATACCTTGGAACGTAATTCCAATATTAAAATGGACGCAGAATATGAAATTTCTTTTCTGCTGTCTTCCTGGTCAGTCTCTCCAAACCTTCACTGCTCCCTTGAATAAAAGGGACCCCGACATCCCGATAAGAAAACAACCCCTTTTACATGGACCTCCTAGAAGTGACGTACCTTTACAAATAGGACACGACTATCTTTTGACCTCTGACCCATGAACTCGTTGCACACGATGCAGCATTGTCCTTCAGCGACGCCATCAATCAGGTATTCACATACTTTCTTCTACGGTGGTGCAGATCTCATATGCACATACAGGATGACAAGTTTTAACCTGAATATGTATGAGCCCAGTCGGCTAGGGCTTTAGTATACACCGACTGCATCTCTGCAGAGGGATGAGACTCCACGTAAAAAATTTGATGATGGAGCTACAGTGATGCTGGAGCTTTGTGGAATTTAGAGTGCCTCTTCATTGTCATCTCTCCCAGGTTCACTCTTGCCTGGAGTGGTAACACTTGGTAGGGTCTCATTTATTGGTCAAATAGAACTGTTTGACATTCAAACTGAGTGCAAACAAATGACTAAAGTAAAATTAAATTGTTAGAAGTAGAACTGTTTGATTATTTAACAGTGAGTAAAGAAATGACTGATGTTTAATTGAATTGTTAGTGATGCATAGTAATATTTGGAGATATTTGAATTTATTGGTTTACACTAGATTGAATCTTTTGAAATAGAACTGTTTGATCATTTAATATTGTGTAAACAAATTACTTGTGTTTAATTGAATTGTTCGTGATACATCGCAGTACTTGAAACTTTTTAACTATGTTGATTTAAGTTAACAAACCATATATATCTAAGTAAGTAAGATTAGCGACTGTTGTCGTGGGCGACCGGAAGGCAACAACACCAAAGCTACTGTACCAATGTTTAACTAAGGGAGCTGCTCTTTTCCCGGGATTGTTTCACTTTACTCCTGATTCGTACTAAAAGCCATTTTTTGATTCTTTTGTACGATTCCACCTTTGGATTGAAACCAGGTCTTCCGGGCCATTTGCAAACTCTAGTAACCTACAAGAGTTGATATGCCACCAAACCAAACCAAACAGAATATTTAGTTGTCTATCGGCAAATAACACTATTACAAAAGTAGTCAACCCTTTGGAAATTTAAACATTCTTTGCCGCGTCTATTTTTCTTCGAAATAATTACCGACAAAATTATGCTCGTTGAGTATGCGTGCCAGGATTTTCCAAGAATTCATAGAAGGTGCCAAAGTGTAACAAATGAAATAATATAACAAAATGACGTATAGCTATTAGTTGTTTCTTCTTTGTTATGATATATTTTAACTGTACACACGAACATAAAAATCGTCATCTTATCTCAATTTCTCATCGATAAATAACAAACCAATGTTTTTTGAGCTGATGCAAAAAGTCTATTGTAGATTATGCAGCTTGAAACATTCTAACTGCAGAAGTAAAAAAAAATGATGCTTTTTGTGTCGAATATGGTGCGTACTCCAGCTTATTATATGTTTGTCTGCTTCATGAAAATTTCATATAGAATCAGTTGCAACAATAAGTATTTTCTCATGATAATATTGGTCCTCATTACCAAAACACTACATGGGATTTGATTTATCAACTGTTTTTTTATTTTACATTTGGGATGTTTTCTGATTGGTTGGTTGTTTGGATTTTATGGCATATTAACCTTTGTAGGTTATTTAACGCCAAATCCATTTTTATGCAAATAGTTCTATTTCAAACAATTCAGTTTAGCATGAATACACAGTTTAATTGTGAAAAACATTTCTATTTCAAGCTATTCAATTTTGTCAAGCAGTTATAATTCAGTTTAGTATAAGTACAGATTTTGTTTACACACAGTTAGATGTAAAAGCAGTTCTATATTAAACAATTCAGTTTAGTGTAAGTACACTTTCAAAGTCAAAAACAGTTCCATTTCAAACAATTCAGCTTAGCATGAGTACGCAATTTAAATGTAAATAATGATTAATTGTCAAAAACATTTCTATTTCAAGCTATTCCGTTTAGTCAAACAGGTCTTTTTCAAATATTCAGTTTAGCATAAGTATGCAGTTAGTTCTATTTAACCAATTGATTGGGCCCTATCTGGTGCTACCACACCGGGCCATAGTGGACCTGGGAGCAATGGAAATAAAGGGCTGTTCCGTATTCTCAAAAGCCCCAGCATCACTGGAACCTCACCATCAGATTACTTTGTGTCATATCACTCATTGGGCGGTCTTACTCCCCTGCAGAGGTGCAGTCGGTGTATTCTGCAGCCCCAGCCGACTGGGCAATATATATATATATATATATATATATGGGACAAAGGTATAAATGATTGAATAAAACAATGATCTACAAATTACTAAGTTTTATTTCTTTATAGTGAGAGAAAAGTTCGTTGAAAAACAGAAGTTATAAAGTCTTTTTTGGTAAGAAAGAAAATCGTTCGAGTGTAAATATTTTAAGATATAAAAAGTTCATGTGGTAGTTTACATTTTATTGGCTAAGTTGATATTTTGTGAGTGGAAAGGACTTGCTTGTGAGCGTGTCACTATGTAAAAGAGAAAATATATTCATGAGTTAAACGTGTCAGCTACTTCAACTGAATTTTTTTATCAGCCAGAGTAAGAATTAGGAGTACAAGGATGTTTATGGAAGCCCGTAGTTGGGATTGAACCTACAACTTCTCTATGATTTCAATTAGAAGAGCTTTTAACCATACGCCTACATCAGTTGTGCCTTATGTCCATCAGGACAGATGATGCAATGGATATTGGTAAATAAAAAGGTTTCTTTATGTCACTGGATCTAACCAAAGTCTTTATTTAAAAAAAATGCAATAACAGCAAAATTGCAATATGAGCACTGGTAAAAATGGTTTCTGAAGACATTAGGTTTATAATACCCAGAAATTCAGCCACAGATGTCCTTAAGGACACATGGTACAGTGGATAACGGCGTTGGGCAGATCTGGTGACATATCCTGAGAGTGTGATTTCAATACCCTGTGAAGGCAGTGAAGAACTTTCAGAGGGGAATTAACAGGAGATAACTGACTTCCATTAAACATGGCTTGTGGAACTAGAAGAGTCTACCCCTGTAAGCGAAATAAAAGGTTAAGTTCAACATTCCAACCATGTGAAGAAGATGTGGACAATAGTCCGAAAAATGTATTAAATACCTCATCTCAGAAATGTAGACAGATTCATTTAAGGAATTTAGACAAATAAGAGTCGCAGATTAGTTCGCTGATAGTACGTGCAGGAGACTTATCAAATTCATTTGCTGCCATAATTTTTGCCTTCGTTCTCAATACTTTCAGATGCTGCTGATGGTTATTATTAAAATCCTCGATGACTTTGTTGCATTTGAGGTGCGTGTTGTGTAATGGTTATCGTATCGTCGTAAGAAATGGACACAGAAACGCGAGTTCGAATCCTGGACGAGGTTGATTATATTTCATATAGCACTATTACCATTGGAAAGAGTATGGATCTCATTTATTCACTCCCCAGCAGTTGGTTGATGGTAGGGCAGAGTGGGTTCTTTAGGAAAACACTGAATTAAAATCTGTTAAACTCCGCTCTAAATTTGACCAAGTGTCACATCCTGCCCGTGTAGAGGGGTTGGGTAAATACAGACTTTGTATCATTTGACTCTCCAAACTTTGCTCGAATCTATCAACAAGTACACCAAGAGATATATCATTGCTTTTTTTTCCCCAGATTGGCCCTGCATCTGGGATATGCTTGTCCAACATTTATTTTATCTTTTTTTTTAGAACTTATAGTTTTGAACCGGAAACATCAAGAAGATTTAATTTAGAAGCACTTAAAATCTAAACTAAAAATAATTAACAAAAACTACTCACTATAGTTTAACTCTTGTACCTGGTCATGGTTAACGTCGACTAAGAAGGGGATTTTTTTGAAGTTCTGTGTTGGCTTCCGAGTTCGACATGAAACAGCTGAACAAGGTCACAAGACTCATCGACTGAAGCTTTCTGAATATGACAATCAAGATGAAAACAATAGATTAAATACAAAAATTATCAAACTTCATTCAGAAACGTAGATTAATTTATGTCATTGTCATGGAACTGGCTATATATATATATATATGGTCAATCACACATTAAGACACACACACACACACACACACATATATATATATATATATATATATATATATATATATATATATATATAAGTATTTTGTAATTTGCTTGAGACATTGCACGAATTATTCTATTTTATAGTATTGAATTAATTTAAAGGCCTGTTGAAATGCGAAATAATTATATATATATATATATATATATATATAGTCAGGACTGAAACCGTTCAATAATCTTTCGGTTTAGATAAGAGATTGGCTGGTCCTTTTGTTTAAAGCATATCATTGTTCATGTCATTTAATCCCAAAGACATCCTAGTGGAATAACAGAAGTATTACTTTTCAATCCATAACTGTGAAAGAGATCAGGGAGTCTGTGATTTTTCCAAAGAAAATTGTCCGAAAGTGATCCCAATACTATGAGTAGAGTTCGAACATGCAGACTATGATGTTGATGTATTGAACTTTAGCCACCACACGACGAAGAAATATTGTACACATGTAAATATCTTTGTTACTCTTTAGTTAATTTTCTTATGTGTTTTTGTGTATAAAATTCCCTAGAGTAAATATCGTTTGAACGTTTTGGATCAACAACCTTTTAAGCATATTTATAATGATAGATAGACTTATTTTTACGACATATCAACACATTCGGGTCATTTTATAATTTCAGGCAAGGGAATCAAGCTCCTTATTCTTTCATCTTTTGTGGAGATGTTTCTCAGGGGTTCTTTTATATATATATATATATATATATATATATATATATATATATATATATATATATACGGTCATATCTAATCCAAATAATTTTTAAACAGATCTATTTGACCAATAGCTGGGATGTTTACAGGTACTACCTTTCTAACTCACAGTTGATCTGGGAGTAATGGTAATGAGGTAGTATTACACACTCCCGAATTTTCTGGAACTGGAATCTTACAATCAAATGCAGTTTCCCAGGGTTGTCTTATTTTGGAGGAGGTCTTATTCCTTTTTAGAGGATATAGTTAGATTATTCTAAGCTTCGACGACAAGGTGGCCTATATTTATGATGCTTATTGAAATCAACTTGTAACTATATTTTTCATAAAGTCGATACTTTATCGTTTGGGTGTGGATTTTGACGAAATCTGCATGTGAGTCAATAACGAAAACTATCAAAGTTAGACGAGCCAGGCATGCGGAACACTGCTGGAGAAGTGGAGAGGAACACATAAGCGACATACTCCCGTGGATCCTATCACATGGACGAGCAATGACAGGACGACCAGCTAGAACCTATATACAACAGCTCTGTGCCGATACAAAACAACATGAAGACCTCCCAGGAGCGATGGGCGTTAGAGACGGGTGATCAGCAAGAGTCAGGGAGACCCGTGCTGGTGTGACATGATGATGATTATTATCCTATTTACCAACCCCTCCGCTTGGGCAGGATATGACACAAGGTCAATTTTTAAGCGAAGTTTAACAGGTTTGAATTCAGAGTTTTCCTTTTCCTAGACAAGTTGCCTCATCAAGGCTGAAGAACCCAGTCTGTCCTACTATTTATCCATAGCTGGATGGAGAATAATTGGATTCATACCTTTCCTAAGGTTATTAGTGCTTTGTGAAATAATGTCGGCCTCTTCCAGGATTTGAACTCGTGCCGACGATAACCATTACACCACGGGCATGGATGATTATTATAAACAATATTATCGTTACCTATCGATGAGGCGTAGAATAAACTTAGGAGTGTAGAATACTCCGTTGTTATTACTCCCATGTACACTTTGAAGAGAAATGGAAATCTTTGTTCTAATCCCAACTGACTTGTTTAAAAATTATTCGCATTGGCACAATGGTAGAATAATCGCAAATGGTCCGATAAACTGCAGTTCAATCCCAGATCGACTCATACCAAATATTCAAAAGTGGTAATTTATGGTTCATTTTTACGGATCTAGGGTGAGTGGAGAAATCCATATAAATGAGTAGCACCCTCCTCTACGCCTCAGTGTAGTAGCTGTTGAAAAGGGAGTCTTTGGGTCACTATCCGTTACGGTCAGCCAACTTATATGTATTTGTTGTTGGGTTATTACTTTATAAGAGATTAATCTAAGATGAAATAAATGTCTTTAAGCAATATTCAAAAAGATTTTTAAAAAAAACCAATTTGTTTTTTGTTTTGTTTTTTCATGGCATATTAATGTCCGTGGGTTATTTAATGCGAAAACCATTGTTGTAGATAAACAATAGTGGTACTCTTAACTCATCGCTAATGGGGGATTCAAATTTTTTTTCAAGTCCAAAAGCGTGACTGGAGTTTTAACATGTTTACTTCTTGGCCGCTGTCCTGCACTTTAGCCATTACACCATGAGAACTCCCTTAATAGGTTGGATAATTGAAATAAAATGTTTATTCATACTGTAAGAGAGCATTAGGTTTAATGCTCAAATAAAAATCACGGTATGATGTTTTGTTGTTATTAGGTTATTGGCATAATTGTTAGAGTGCTCGCCAATGGTCGAGGAAGCTGAGGTTCAACCTTAGGTCATGTCATAACAAAGACTCAAAAAATGGTATCTAATGCCTCCTTACATAACATTCGGCATGATAAGGTACAGATCAAGAGGAGCAATCTAGGTAATAGAGTAATGCCCTCCCCTACTCTTCTGTGTTGTGGCTTAGGAAATGAAAGCCTTCACCCTTGGCTAAGGTCGGCCAACTTACTGACTTATACATATAAACAAAATACGAATATCAATATTATCCTTAAGATAGATGAATAGAAACGAACACACATACATTTCTGTCTCTTTCACACTCTGTCTGTCTGTCTGTCTCTTTATATATATATATATATATATATATATATATATATGGAAGTAAATAATGGAAAGGAATCTGACAGTATGGAGAAAATGGAAAAACAAAGAAATCAAAAAGTGATGATTTATTACGAAGGAAAGTCGACGTTAAAACCTTTCAGTTTTTATTGTAACGTAATGGCCAAGGGATTTAGGTTCATGCCTTTGCGTTTAGTTAGGCTGAGGACCTTTCGGCTAAACACATGGGTTAGGTGCAAACCTTGATGTAGGTGGTAACGTACGCGCGGGGCGGACGTGCCACTCAGAGATGTCACAATACCCCGATATGACGGAACGGGGTGACAGGGTGCGGGTGACGTCACGCACCGGAAGCGCGCGGAGGTTTGTGGGAGATTTGAAGAAAGTTAGGGAGTTGAAAATTTGACACCGAACGAGGAGGTTCGACTTTTGGGGCTCGCTGAGGCGAGACGAATTTGCGCGCCGTGGGTGCCGCACGAGATAGGGGCCAGATGAAGAAGACAGCACAGTAAGATTGTGTCTCTCCTCCTTATGTCGAAACTTTCTAACTCAAAGTTAATAAAAAGGTTTCGTACCTGAACAAGAAGTCGTTACGTGTTTTCGAATTTCGAGATTTCTATGTTCTATCGTTATGAACATTATATGTCTATTTCGCACATGGCCATATTCGTTTATCTACCTATAGCACATTATGAACCCATATAAGATAGGGAAAAAAGTGTTGAGAGATCAAGGATATATAGATGTTTAATAAAATACAAAAGAAAAAACAAAAATAGGAGAAACACCTCAGCCTGTTCCAATCACATTTTAGTTTGTAAAAGAATGCTGATTGAACGAATGAACGTTTATATGATTTTTCTTTGTTTATAGTCTTCTTTCCACAGTTTTTGTATTTTATCAAACATCCGTCGTTGTTCTATCGATACTTTTTTCACCATCTTAAAGTCCTGATGAAGGTATATTTAAAACCAAAACGTTTTAATGCCGAATTTTCTTCATAAAAATATCATCACTATTGGATTCCGTTGTTTTTCCCTTTCCTCCGTATATATATATTGACAACGGGATGAATCTCAGTCTGAAATAAATCGATTGAAGGAAGTCAGTGTCAGGAGAACTTCCACTGTAATTAGAGTCCATTTGTTTGTCAACCCAACGTACACAATATGGAAGATAAAGAAACTCTAAGTAAACATCATGGTTTGATGGAAGTACGGACTGGCAGGTTGTAACCGATTTGAAACATCAATTTGCATTTCCAACAGAAATAACGTTCACTGCCCATCGTATACAACTTATCATTTGGTCTCTTTATTCAAGGAAAGTTTTCATTGTTGCATTAACGCTTCTTTTTACCGAAAATATAAACTGGGCGCATCAATGTCAATTGGGAAAATATGAAGATCTACGAGAACAATGCATCAAAAAGAAGTGGATAACATATATACTTCCTATCGGAGTCAGATCCTGAACTTCCATTTACAACTTGACCCGCTCCTTACCTGACTAATTTCAGAAAGAGGAAATATATATATATATAATTAAAAAATATCCAGGAAAAGGTTTCAATGGCATTAGCATGGATATAGTATTCCTACAGAGTGACGAAAAAGGAGCTAAGCCTGATGATATCATGAGGTACGACTGAGGCGCTCTGGATTTGGGTTTCTATTGCTTTGGTCTCGAAGCTATGCCTGAATCCAGAATAATCATGAGATGAGTGCTTTGTTGGAAACTACTCATCTGTTTTCCCTGAAGGCAGAAATAAAGTTTTATATATATATATATATATATATATACTTTATATATATTTTATATACATATATATATATATATATATATATATATATTGACCTACAACCCGGCCGGGCGTTCAAAAAAGGAAAAGCACCTTTGTAAATAACAGGTGCATCCGGTCGATCAGGATATTATAACCTTGACCGTGGATGGGTTGAGTGAGTGTAATTTGTGACGCCCACAAGAAGGTGGACGTTGAACTATTATATAACTCGGTGAAGACAGGAAGTCAGTTAGTTTCGAGACCAGACCCGTCGGTGACAAGATGCGGTAGAGAAAGCTAGTACCCAGGAGAGTGGGCCCCAGGCCCCCGGTTGAGCAGAACAGGAGAACCGGAAAGAAACGCAGTTATGGTCAATATAGTGGGAGTCAATATGTTGCAGTTCTATTCGGTCTCCAACTCCCTCTCACACACAAACCTTTCAAATAAAGTGAGGTATATTTTTTTAAAGACTTTGTCGCTTGTCTTTATTGTGTGTCGTTGATTCTGCATGCATATGTAGATGTAGATGTATATGTTTTATGCGTTTGTATAGTTGGTCATGGCTATACGACATGTATATGTATAGTTATTTTTAACGTGAAAATGTTAGTGATGTGAAATACCCATATATATATATATATATATATATATGTGTGTGTGTGTGTATTTCACATCACTAACATTTCCACGTTACAAAATCGATCAAAACTAATGAAAAGGACACTTCTTTCACAAATGCTAATTCATATGCTTGCTGAGTTATTTAAAACAAAGTAAAAGTGTTCCTTCCACGTCGAGCTGTTTGCTATTTTTTTATCCCCTTTTTAACTTTGAAGGATAAGAAATCCTCAAAGTGAATTGAAATTGGGTGTGTCCAAGTGGTGTAATGGTTAAAGTGATGGACTGCAGAATCGTAGTGAGCGAGTTCTTACTTCAGTCGAGCTAATACGTTCACTTTCAGTCAAATACCGTTGGAAAAGGTATGTAGCCCCTTATCTTCCCAGCTATGGGTTAAATAGTACCACAACTGTTATTCTAGGAGAATAGCTTTGGCATTAAATAACCTACAAAGGTTGATATGCCATTAAACAAAGGAACCAAACCTGAATTGAAATTTCAAAAAAATGATTAAAAACAATAAAGACACACACACACACACACATAAAATATTATCTTTTGGTTGAAAGAAATTGTCAAAGTTGGTGTATTCATTTATTCATAAATTTTATTTTAAGCTTTTAACGACTTTGATAACATTTTCTGTGTGTAAGTCATTGTTACCCCACAAAAATATTAAAGAAATATAATTGAATTAAAAACGGATAAGAAAAATCCAAATGCAACACACTAAATAACATGGCCTCTACGTAATGGAAAAAAAAGTTTATCCTGCTGGTATCTAAATAACATAAAACTGGAGAGCTTCATTTTCTAAAAATTAAAACTTGATGTAAAAAAGGTAGAAAGATTTTTCTTGTTCTTTGAGAAGGAAAGCTTACGTTATCGAAACCCTACAAGTCACAGGAATACCCATTTTTCGAAGAAGAATCTTCTGATCATAGAATCGCCTCAGGAAAGATTCGTTTGAATCTATATAGCAATAAGACAGAGAGTGTTAAAACTTCACAATACATGTTATCAATTAATATACGTTGAATGTGTTGTAGTTGACTCACCCATGACCAGAATAATGGACTTACCCAAAGAGAATATTAACCAAGAACTTTTCTGGCAGAGCAGAGAGCAGCAGCAGCTGTAGTAAGCACCTTGCCTTTCTTCGTGTACGTTAAATCAAGGAGGACCTCCTCAGAAACTTGGATACATTTGTGTAGCACCTCATATATCCGTCTTGAGTTATTTATTTATTGACCCCTAATAATCGGTCATAACAGAAAGTAAGAAACAAAAAATACACTTCAGGAGACATACTCCAAATGACGAATATGGAAAGTAAGTTAATGCCCCTATAGAAGCAGCAGCCGAGTATATAAAAATCAAACCACAAGCCAAATTTAGACTTTTGGTGGAGTCAGGTGAGGCCAGAAAAAAGCATCCGTACTTAATAAAAGAACGCCAGCAAAAGTGATTCGGCAGAAACCAAAGAAAGTACAGAAAAAAAATAAGGCATAACAAAAAGAACAATTAATTCAATGCCAAATCAATGAAGTCTAAAATTCGTTAGAAGATAAAACATTCCGATTATCATGGCTAACAGTAGATAGATTGAGCAGAAGGAAAAGCTCTTCAAATGCAAAACTGAAGGTGGCTAGACCAAAAAGAAAGTCTTTGGAAGTTGAAAGAATATTTCAAGAATCTTTTTGGAAACCCTCCTGAAATCACATAAACTTACCGAAAAAATATTAATGGCTAACTAGATCTGAAACTTAGACAAGAAAAAGGAGTTGTCACAGAACTAAAAAAAAAAAAAAGTTAAAGGCAGCAAAGCTGCAAGCCTCCGAGTAGACACGAAATACCTGTAGAGGTAAGCGAAGAGACGGAATACCGATAGAAGTAAGGGAAGACACGAAATACCGACAGAAATAGGGGAAGACACGAAATATCGACAAAAGTAGGGAAAGACACGAAGTACTGACGGAAGTAGGGGAAGACACGAAATACCTGCTGGAATAAAGACAGGAAATACCGACAGAAATAGGGGAAGACACGAAATACCGACAGAAGCAGGTGAAGGCATGGAATACCTACAGACGTAGGGAAAGACACGAAAATTTGACGACATACGTCTTTAATTATACAACGATGAGTATAAACAAAACTCAATACTGAAATGGATGAAAGACTGTCATCCCCTCCTTCTAAAAAAAGCTATCTCGGAATCACTAAGGAGGCATAACTCTTACCGTTATAACAGCTAACGTTTATAGCGACCAAAATTGCAGTTCCGGCTATAGTTTTGCTTTAAAAAACACGAAAGCAATGGTTCACTCACCCGATGGTGACGCCAATTTCTATATTTTTGTTCGAGTCTTGCAAGGAAATCCATTAGCATCATTACATGCTTGTATTACTTACGATTATTATCAAGAGATCTAAAAAAAGAAAACGGTTTCACTTTAAAAAAAAAAACAAATAGAGAATATACCGAAGAAATTTTAACAGATGAAGACTACGCAGATGATCTAGCACTTCTGACAAATACATCTACCCAAGTCAAATGCCTGTTACTTAAACTGGAAAGATTATCGAGAGATATGAACGCAAAAAAATAGAACTCACACGTTTTAAAAAATCTTCACTTTATAAGGCAAGCCTCTGAAAATTGTAATTGTATCTCGGCAGCAATATCTCATCTACCCGAAGCAATCTCAACATACATTTAGGGAAGGCGTAGAGGTTATTAATCAAATGGAAATTAATATCTGATAAAATAAAACGGGAACACTTCCAAGCATTAGCATTGTGGGTACTACTGTCTGGAGCCACCAGCTGGATTTTAACGAAGCTCATTGAGAAAAAGCTAGGGAGGTCTATTAAATGAGCACGACTTGAAGATGAGGATACGTTTAAATATACATTCAGAACTATCCAAGTTATACGAACCAGACATGCAGGACACCGCTGGAGAAGCAAGGACGAGCTCATAAGTGATGTACTCCTATGGACCCCCGCTTATGGCCTGGCAAAAGCATGACTACCAGCCCGAACATACATACAGCAGTAATGTAAGGATACGGGATGTAGCCCTGCAGACCTGCTAGAGGCGATAGATGATTGGGAGAAGTGGCGAGAGAGGGTCAGAGATATCCGTGCTAGCTGCACGACATGATGATGATGATCCTATTTACCAACCCCTCCGCTCGGGCAGGATATGACACAAGGTCAATTTTTAAGCGGAGTTTGACAGGTTTGAATTCAGAGTTTTCCTTCTCCTAGACTAGTTGCCTCACCAAGGCTGAAGAACCTAGTCTGTCCTACTATTTACCCATAGCTGGAGGGAGAATAATTGGATTCATACCTTTCCCAAGGGTATTAGTGCTACGTGAAATGCAATCAGTCCAGGATCTGAACTCGTGTCGCCGTGTCCAATTCCTACGACGATAACCATTACACCACGGGCACCTCCATTGTACTTCTTTATGTGTGTCATGAAAAGATGGTTTGGTTTCTTTAATGATATATCAACATTTATAGGCTATTTAATGCCAAAGCCATTCTCCGAGAAGAATAGTAGTGGTACTATTTAAACCTATAGCTGTGGGTTCGTACCTTTAGCAAGGGTATTTGCCTGAAAGTGAACGTAATAGCGCGACTGGAGTACGAACTCGCTTACTACGATTCCGCAGTCCATCGCTTTAACCATTACACCACGAGGACACCCACTCAAGAGACAAACAAGAATGTCTATTCTTGATATTTATGACCGTGCGTGTGCAGAAATAGCAGTTTCAAAATGTGTTAATCGTATGCCCGTAGGTAAATGACTTTAATAATACCATTATTTGCCTTCTAAGAGCTTTTGAGATTGCAATAAAATAGCATATATATATATATATATATATATGTATATTTATATATATATATATATATATGTGTGTGTGTGTGTGTGTGTGTGTGTGAGTGCAATCACATGAAATAGCAAAAATTCAAAAATGAAAACTGCAATAAAAATGGCGGAAAAGTGTATTACACTAAAAACTCCAGAATAAATGAACAAAAACACAAACACGCATATATATATATATATATATATATATATATATATATATATATATATATATGTGTGTGTGTGTGTGTGTGTGTGTACTTATAAAATAAAGTAAACTGTTAAAATAGAGAAATAATAAATAAAATAGAAATGATAAAACTAATATCTACCCACAAGCTACATCAGGATTCCATTTTTAAAAAAGTATAAATACGAAAGAAAAACGAACAGGAAAATTTCGAAATAAAATGAACGTATTTGCCAATGTCTTTTATTTCTTTTTAACAACATTTTGATTATCATTTTGTTGACTGTCTTTCAAGTTTCCTGGCGCCAATTTTAAGCGCAATTATTGCAAAGCAATTAATTGCAAATTGACTGGTTTTAGGGTGTGTTTTTTTTTTCGTTTTGTTTATTAAAGTTTATTATCATAGTGAGAAATGTAAAAAAAAAAAAAGAAAAAAAAAAGAAAGATTCTCGCTGATTTACGAGGTTTATTTTCAGAGAAAACTGAAACAAATCCTCAATATTGAGAAAGACAGACTTACACACATGCATAATCTATCCAGGGTTGCCAAACACAAATTGCTGAAAGTAATGAATTCATAATGAAAATTTAGTTTGATAATTGGAAAGAATTTGTTTGTCTTTTCTCTATAGCCCTATAGGCAGGGGCTGTAGAATACGATGAATGTAACCCCTACTGAAGGATAAGATCCTCCCCACCAAAAAGGCTGTCTTGTGTATGAAACTAAACTAATTCTGATGGTAAGGCTTTAGTCCTGGAGATGTGGGGAGTGCGGAGTACCCGTTTATTGTCATTACTCCCAGTGCTACTCTTGCCTGGAGTAATATAAACTGTTAGGGTTCTATCTAGAGGTCAAATATAAATGCTTAACAATTTAACTAAATGAAAACAAATGCCTGATGTTGAATTGACACTGATATAAAGTAATACTTGAAAACAGTTCACATAAAAATATAAGTGTTAGCAATACCTGAAACGATTGAATTGTTTGCAAATATATAAGTAATACTAAAGAGAATTCTTTGTGTTGGATATAAATAGTCCATAGTGACCCGAAGGCTCCCTTTTCGATAGCTACTACACCAAGTTTTCTTAGGAGGACACTGCTCCTTTCCCTGAATTGCTCTATTATAAAATAGCCGAGGGATTTCGGTTCATACCTTTGATTTTAGTTAGGCTGTGAACCTTTCGGCTCAGCACATGGGTTAGTTAGAGGCAATTGAGGCAGGTGTTAACGCGGGTGCGCGCTGGCGGATGGAGGTGTCACTCAGATGTCATAACAGTCCGAGACGATACTGGGTGACAAGGTGCGGGTGACGTTACGCACCGGAAGCACGCGGAAGTTTGTGAGAATTTGAAGAAAATAAGAGTCGGGACCTAGACGCCAAACGAGAGGGATCGATTTTTGAAGCTGGCAGGCGTGAGGCGAACTTGCGCCCTATGGGGGGCCGCTCGAGATGGGGGCCAGATGAATAAGACAGCATAGAAGATTGTGTCTCTCCTCCTTACGTCGAAACCTTTAACTCAAAGTTAATAAAAAGGTTTCGTACCTGAGCAAGAAGTCTTTACGTGTTTTCGAATTCCGAGATTCCTATGTTCTTTATATATTCTATAGTAATGAACATTATATGTCCAAGTACATTCAAAATACCTTCAACAACAAAGTCGCCTATAACAACTATACCATCCAATTCTCAACCACCAGCAAAACCCCTACAAAGGACGTATAGTATAGAGAGTATGGATAGCGACACAGACCGCGTAGTTGCCAGCCTTAATCTTGAAGAAATAATCAAAAACTACAATACTTGAAACCACTTAACTGTCGGCAAACTTATAAGCTCAGTCACTTTTTTGAATTGCCAATCTCTAACATATCATACATATCCATTTAAATGTGTGTGAACAAATGACTGGTGTTAAATTCTTATTGCTACATGGAAACTCTTGTAATAATTTAACTGTGTGCAAATAAATGATGAAAAGTAAATGGAATGATTTATGCTGCCTGCATATTTATGCCAAGGAGTATTACTTCCTATGCTAAACTGAATTATTTGAAATGGAACTGTTTTTGACATTGTACTTATACGAAACTGAATTGTTATATAACTGCTTGAATAAATTGAATTGTTTGAAAAAGAAATGTTTTTGACAAGCTGTGTACTCATGCTAAACTGAATTGTTTGAAATGGAACTTATTAGTTACATAAAAATGGATTTGGCGTTAAATAACCTACAAAGGTTGATATGCCATAAAACCCAACAAACCAAACCAAACCATTATATGTCCATTTCGCACACACCGTTAATTGCGAATATGGTACAGCTTCACTTTACCCTTACCTTATAATGCTGAGTGCTGTATACTCATATGCTGATACATGCAGAAACATATTCAACACAATAAAGACGAGCGTACCCAGTTCTTTAGAAAAATACACCTCTCACTTTATTGACCCCCCCCACTCTTATGGCCATAACAGCGTTTCTTTCTCGTTCTCCTGGGCTGCTCAAACGGGGGCCTGGGGGCCGAGCCTCTACTGGGACACGGTTCTCATTCCAGCATCTTCTCTCCAACTGATCTGAACTTCCTGTCACCGGGGTCATATAAAAATTTGACGCCCACCTACTTTCTGCAAGCGTCACAATTCGCACTCAGTTCAACCCCTCGACAGTCAAGGTCGCCCCTGATCTTCTGATATCTTCGACCGGATGCACCTGTTATTTAAACTGGTGCATTTCTTCTTTTGACAGCTTGGCCGGGATCAATATGTAACATGAGTGCTAAGCAAGGTAGCATCAAGTACCATCTTTTGAGATTTTGGTATGACTCGACCTAGGATTGAACCCATGTCTCCGGTGCAATTAGTGAACACTCTAACCATTATTCCATTGAAATCATTTAATAATGTTCAAACAAATCAGTTCTGTTAACTAAAAGATATATATATATATATATATATATATATATATATATATATATATATATATATATATATATATATATATATATATATATATATATATATATATATATATATATATATATATATATATATATATATATATATATATATATATATATATATATATATATATATATATATATATATATATATATATATATATATATATATATATATATATATATATATATATATATATATATATATATATATATATATATATATATATATATATATATATATATATATATATATATATATATATATATATATATATATATATATATATATATATATATATATATATATATATATATATAATGTAAATGAGCGAAAGCAACTACGTAATGTCTTATAATTGCCAAGCTGACGTATGTCGACTGCTGGCTGAGCGGTATGATGCTAAGTCTAACGTAAAGTCGGGCTGGTTTCAATCCAAGCTTGAGGCGTGTCTAGCCACACTCATGAGTTGTGATACAACGAAACAGTCTGTCTGTCGTTGACAATATATATATATACATATATAAACAGGATTTTACATTAAAAAACCTGCAAACATTTATATGCCATAAAACACAACCAGCCAGTAAATCACCCCATATCTTTCCTCAATAGACAGCAAAACCTTTAGTAGAGATACACAATTTATGATAATATCTAAGAAGATCTTGTGTGTCTTATGACTACAGAGGGGTAAATAGTTGACGACGGTAGTCGAGGGCAACCAGAAGGGTCCCTTTTCAATAGCTACTAAACCGAGGTGTAGGGGAGAGCGTGACTCCTTTCCCTGGATTGCTCCACTTTACCCGTAATACGTACCTTATATTGCTGAATGCTAAGCAAGGAGGTATCAAGTACCATTTTTAAAGTCTTTGGTATGACTTGACCTGGGGTTGAACCCTGGTTTCTCGAACGATTGGCAAATTGAATCTTTACCAATATTGAGTGAGTGTTTGTTCTTTTTATATAAGGAGTCATCAATAAATGAAGAATGTTTGTATATTCTCAATTAATGGAAAACAGTTTGACCTGGGTCAATTAAATCTATATAAAGAATTATGAAATATAGTCTTCCCTCTAATGACAGTGAAGGCGTTTGATTTAGAGCAACCAAATCTTCATTAATAATCGGGAAATGATGTTAGTCTTTCCTCTGTAGACAGACTAATAGTTTAATACAGAGTAATCAAAAATATGTAAATAACAATGGCCCAGTTGGCACGGGCCGTAGAATATTCCGACTGCAATTCTACAGTGGGGTAAGATTCCCCTAACGAGTATCCAGGATGTGACACTAAACAATCTGATGGTAGGACTCAACTTATGCAGGATCTTTGGGGAATACAGATTACCCCTTCATTGGCATTGTTCCCAGGGCTACTTTCAGCTGGAGTAGTAGCACATGGCAGGGTCCTATCCATGCCTCAAATAGAATTGTTTAACATTTAAACTGTATTCAAACAAATGATTTATGTTAGATTAAATTGTTAGAAATAGAACTGTTTGGTCGTTTAACTTTTGTGAAAACAAATTACTGGTGTTTAATTAAACTGTGGTGGGTATACAGCAATGTTTGGAACAAATTAATTCTGTTGACTTAAGCTAAAGTGGATTGTTAGAAGTAGAACTGTTTGATCATTTAATTGTGTGTATCTATAAAATGTCTTTACAAATCATATATTTAATATTCAAACAAAAACAAGATTTAGCATTAGATAACCTAAAATGACTGATATACAATAAAACCAAACCAAACCAAATCTTAGTTGTTTTAATTTCTGAGACGAAGCTTGATGATTTTTATCATTAAGAGTTTTCGGACTATTGTCTTCATCTTTATTGTTATTTCCACAAAGCTTCAGCCGATACTTCCTCCTGCCTTGTTCAGGTGTTCGTCGAACACGGGAACCTTCTGCAGGACACATAGCGTAACGGTTATTAGCATTGGTTCTTTAAGCTTCTACGGATACAGTCATCTGGAGGTTGCTGCTTCAATCATGACTGCAGGCGAGGAACAATACAAAAATACGTAACACTTGTACCCGATTATGGCTAACGGAATAAGAACAGGTGACCCCATTGGATTCAACAAAGGACGTAGCTCGAAGTTCCGTGAAGGTTCCCGAGTTCCACAAACTCCTGAAGAAGTGTTATATAATTACGGAAGGATTTTCTTTAATCATTTTTCGTTGGTTATATCTTATCATTCGGGTTAGTTAGGTGCACATATTGAGTGCAAGAGTTCACGCGCACGCGGGGAGGATGTGACAATAACAGATGTCATAATAAGAAACCCCGATAGGAAATGTGGCTGGGGATGTGAATGACGTCATGCCCGGAAACGATGGGCTCGGACTCTTGGGTATTTTGAAAAAAAGTAGTTAGTTGATATTTGAAGCTAGACGAAGCGAGTTGATTTTGGGACCTGGGTGAGGCCAGTCCACTTATGGTCTAAGGAGTGCGCCGGGCGTTGTCGGGTCAGATGGAACAGTCAGCATAGTAAAAATTGTGTGTGTGTGTGTGTCTCTCTCTCTCTCTCTCTCTCTCTCTCTCTCTCTCTCTCTCTCTCTCTCTCTCTCTCGTCGTGTTGAAAACCTAAAAGTCAAGAAGGTAATAAAAGTTTCGAACCTGAACCAAGAGAGTTGTCAGTTTTTCGAGTGTTTTTCGGATCCCTGTGCATTATGTCCATTTCTCATATTCATATCTTGGTCCTATTTAGGTGGCTATATTACAGAAGGCCGAAGGATATATCGGCCGAAACATTGTGCGAATAACAATTGAGATGAAGACAAGTGTCCGAAAACCTTTTATAATAAAAATAACAGACCAAATCTATATAAATTTCAAAGAAATATCATCGTCGGAAATAAATTCTGGGAACAGAGTTCAAATTCTGAATAATGATGTGTGTGTTTTACTTCTCTAATTCACCCGGGATGGCTCGAATCTATTTCTTCCTTACACAACTACGGGTAGATAATAAGGTAGACTGTGCTCTCTAGTCTTTTAGATAATCAAATCAGTGAGGGAACTGGAAAATTCTGAATTCAAGATATCAAAGTTTATTTACTGCTGAACCCGCGTCAGCATCCTTGAGGCTGTATGTGTGTTTCTGTGCACGAACGGATGTCTTCATGAATTTTTGCCTCACGTACTGGACCGTGACATCCTTGTAAGCGAGCTTGCACTCCTGTCACTCCATTACGTTCTCTTTCCGATCAATAAGGAAATTTTTGTGTAAATGTTTTCGATGAAGTTAGATAATTGTTATAATTTAGTTTATTCTTGATACTGTTTTCTTCTTTATTATTATTTTCCCATGGCATAACGGTAATAGTCGTTTGGTTAAAGAGATCAAAGTGAAATCATGTGGAAGTTGGAGTTTCAATCCAGACTCTAGGTAAATAATAAGGACTGCGCACTATAGCTTAACACTTGTACCAGGTTATGGGAAACAGAATTAGAATAACGTACCCCCGTAAATTAAATAAAGCGTTTATTTCGAAATTCAGTGTAGACTTTCGAGTTTGACATCTAACACCTTGTGACAATACCCAATCGGTCCCCCGTTACATCAGCTTCTTCACTATTTCACTTCTTGGGCGGTGATCACATAGTGGTTCCAATAGGGGTATCGCACATTTCTTTTCGGCACAATAAATACAATCAAGGGAGTGGGAGGAAAGAACAAAGAACAAACGAACAATAAGGCTTGGGTCAACTCAAGTGCAAGAAGGTTAAGTTGTGACACTGCATTCGCTGCAGACTAACGCTAGCGTGTATTTCTAGCGAAAATTCTACAAACCACGATGAGTGCTGACTCATCTTGACTGGTCTTCCCTCACTGCTGCTTGACCCTATCTCATGCCGACTGGTCTATTCTGCTGTCCAGTGTCGACTGCCAACTACCAACCTGCGTCTCCCGTCGCGAACTGCCTTCTCAGCGTTTCTTTGTCCAACTCCTAACTCGCGTTTCCTTACCCACTTCCGGTCAACTCGAAGATCGCGGGCTCAGGCCTTTGTTTGGTTTCGCGCCAAAACAGACAAAGGGATCGTCTGCTTAGAGGACCACCCACTTCATAGTGTCACAACCTGAAGAAAGCCGAAGGATGCATCGTTTAAAAAAGTTAAGTTGGTGATCTGAAAGCTCCTTTTTCTATAGCTACTACACCACGTTGTTGGGAAAGGAGCTACTCCATTCCCTAGATTGCTCCACTTTACCCTTGATCAATACCTTACAATGCTGAGTATTTTTTTTAGTCTTTGGTATGACTTGACCTGGAATTGAACCCCGGTCTCCTAGACTATTAGGCGAACTCTCTACACATTAGGCCAATGGCCTGGTTTCGACGCATCGTATAAAACGTTTTAAATTTAACAATAAGTATGAAGACAATAGACCAAATACACAAAATGATAAAAACCATCGAACAAATTTATACCCTTTTTTTCCCACCGAACTATGGATTAAATAGTACCCCTCCCGTTCTCCTGCAAGGATGGTTTTAGTATCAGATTACCCTCAAAAGATGATCCGCCTTTAAACAAAGAAGTCAAACCTATGCACGATTTATCCAGCTCTTCATAAATCTAGAATTTAACAAAAGGTCGATTTAGTACGGGGTGCCTTGCAGGAAGGAAACTTTGACCGTGGGTATTGCCCAATTTCGTCTGCGTTCTCTTTGAGATGTGAGTCAGGTGCCAATTAATGAACTCATCCCATAGTCCTTTTAGGCGAGGAGCAGATGATGTCAAAGGGGAAATTTCCCTTGAACTTAAGACGTTTAGCATTTTTGCACATACTACCTGAAAAAATATCGGCAGCGTTAATGATGTTTACAAGTTCTTAAATTGATTCATTAATTAGTTTTTATTCCATGTGAATCAATGTAAGTTTTTCTTTACACTGAAGTTTTGGAATCGTATACATTGTACGTTAATTTTTACATTTTTAGTAGCCTTTAAAAAAAAACATTTTTTTAAGTATAAATCCTATCGAATAAGAATAATTTTTAAACAAATATATTTGACATATAGATAGAAACTTAATAGGTACTTCCTGTCCAGGTCAGAATTGGATCTGGGAGTAATGGATATAAATGGGTACTCGACACTCCCAAGATCTCCAGAAATGGAGTCTCAACATGTAATACATTCTCAGGACATCCCCGTTTCGAAAAGGGGAGTAGAATCAACATGTTCTATGCACCGTCAGGAATTCATGATATCTACCAGATCTTTTAAGTTTTATGAAATCTATGGGATCTTTAAAAATTTATGAAGTGTACAGGATCGTACAAGTTTTATGAAATCTACGGTATTTTTTAAGTTTTTTGAAGCGTATGGGATCTTTAAAAAATATGAAGTCTACGGGATTTAAAAAAATTATGAAATCTACTGGATATTAAAAGTTTTATGTAATCTACGGGATATTAAAAGTTTTATGAAGTCAATGGGATCTTAAAAGTTTCGTGAAGTGTATGGGATCTTTAAAATTTTATGGAGTCTACGGGATTTAAAAGATTTATGAAGTCTACGAGATATTAAAAGTTTTTTGAAGTCTACGGGATCTTAAAAAACATGAAGTCTATGGGATCTTTGTTGAATTGTTTGGGAATATATTTATATATATATATACAAGCCGTCTACAAATTGGTCGCAATAGTGTATAGACTTGTACGTTAGTAGCAGCAGGAGATCGGCCTGTCAGATATGACAAATAAATAAATGAGGAGGGGTGAGTTACAGCCGAGTATCAAAACGTAGTGCCACCTTTGTGCTGACACGGATGCGAACACATAGCTTGAGCCTCTGGGGGCCGTCCTTACAGGCTCTTACCCTCCTCTGAGGGACAGGATTTATCGCCTGGCGCCTCAGGTGCAACTTTTAGGGGAATACCAACGAGGCTTTAGGCATTTTGGGGCTCAGAAGGCGTGTCTGTGCTATGGCCCTGTCTCTGGATCCACCAAAAAAGTCTTGTGCTACACTCATCCGATCGATGGGAAGTACGACAAATACCAAAACGTACTGCAGCCTTTGTACAGACAAGATGTACCTTTTGTATCAAGAATCCCACTACTGGATAACTGACAAGATGGCTACTCCAATTTCAACAATCTTAAAGGTTTTATAAAGTGTACGGGATCTTAAGAATTTTATTAAATCTCCAGAATCTTCAAACTTTAAAACCTGAAAAGATTTTTGGATTTTAAATATAAATTATAATTTTTCTTTTATGAAATAACAATGAAAGTAAAATTATGTTTCAGAGCAATTAGGGAATATAAGTAAGGTTATTTTTTTGATGGCGTATCAACCCTTGATGTTTATTTAATGCGAAATCCTGTTTATACATATATAGGATTTGAAAGGAAAAGTTTATTGGTAAATTCCTTTTTAAATGAGTTAAGGATTTACTTACAGTTAAATAGTTTGAAGAATTGCTATTTAACAATCATAGTTCTATTTATCAAATATTCCATCTAATTTGATATTAATCTCTTGTTTGGACACAACTACAAGGGATTCAAGTATTGCTATCAAATACTAATAACTCTATTTGATATTAACGGTCTGCACACAATCAAAAGGTTTCAAGCTGGGCTATTCAACATTAATACTTCTGTATATCAATTATCCTTATCTAATTCGGGGGTGTCCTCGTGGTGTAATGGTTAAAGCGATGGACTGCAGAATCGTACTATGCGAGTTCGTACTCCAGTCAAACTATTACGTTCACTTTCGGGCAAATACCCTTGGGAAAGGTATGAACCCCCTTATCCTCCCAGCAATGGGTTAAATAGCACCAATACTGTTCTTCTAGGAAAATGTCTTTGGCATTAAAAAACCTACAAAGGTTGATATGCCATTAAAAAAAAGAAACCATCAAACCATCAATAACTTACACATAGCTGAATGGTCGCGAAAAATAATAACAATCTCTTGGAAAAGTGTTGCACATCGGGGGTAAAGTGACAACGACACTTACTTGAAAATACATTAAAAGTAAATAAATTTGGCGACCCAAAGGCTCCCTTTTCGATATCTACTACACTAAGGTGTAGGGGAGGGTTCTACATCTTTCCTAGAATTAACCCACTTTTCCCTTGATCCGTATCTTATAATTCTGAGTGTTAAGGAATGAGGCATCAAGTACTATTGTTTTGAATCTTTGGTATGACTCGACCCGGGAATTACCCGAGATCTCCCGGCCCATTGGTGAACACTCTAACGAATAAAAATACAACCTATTTTTCATTACGGATGTCGTGGCAAAATTGCTGTATGAGAGAGAGAGAGAGAGAGAGAGAGAGAGGCAGATAGATAGAGAGAGAGAGAGTAGGACTGCTGTAGTTTACACAGCGTTGAGGCAGACTTATTCAGAGTCCTGCTTCTTCGTGCTTCTTTCAGAAGAGCCTGATACAGTGCCGATTTGTCAACTGGCAGGCATCTGCCCCCCACCGTTATATAACGCCCAAACAGCAAGACTCTTCAGACTGTTGACGGACTGCCGATTAAAACTGACAGCTGGGGTCAAAACCTTCCGTCACAAGTCAACTCTTATTCAGAGTGGCAGTTCACGTTAGGGTCTAAACTAGGGGTTAAATAGAACGGTTCAAACATTTGTTGCATATTGACCTTTGACCTGCCGGTGAGTATGGCTTTACAAGATGTGCAGCTGTGTCTTAAGGTAAGCAAAGGACAGCAGAAATGCTACGTATATTGTAGGCAACAAGGGTGGTTTAGACATCAGTTTAAAATATCATTAAATCCATCTTTTCACTTAGTGAATCTTATCAGATTCACTAAGTGAAAAGATGGATTTGGATCAAAAAAGCGAATCCATGGATCACTTGGGTGAATGAGTGTTGGGCGTTGAAAGATCGAAAAAACCTATTGAATCCAGAAAAGTTCGTTTGTCTCTTTGGAAACTTATACGGACATGTATCTTGTCATGGGGAGATAAGTCAGTATTTGTTCGTGAACATAAATTACTTCTGACTATTGTCAGAAGATGTTAACGTTTCTTTATTCCCTGAGAATTCCTTATTTATTTATCGATACATTTATCAATTTATTCATTCACCCAAAACGTTATTCTTCTTTCTCTCACCAGCAGATTTTCTTTCTTTCTTTCTTAGGACCACTTTTTCCTTTATTTTTCGATCAGTCTTCTTTCTTTCTTTCTTTCTTTTTTAGGACCACTTTCTCCTTTTTTTTTCGATCATTCTTCTTTCTTTCTTTCTTTCTTTCTTTCTTTCTTTCTTTCTTTCTTTCTTTCTTAGGACCACTTTCTCCTTTATTTTTCGATCAGTCTTCTTTCTTTCTTTCTTTCTTTCTTTCTTTCCTTCTTTAAAAGAAGTTAATATTTCTTTTTTTCTTTCTTGTCGGTTTCTCGAAGAAAGAAAGAAAGAAATGTTAACGCCTGATGAAGAAAAAAAAATAAAAGGATTCCCTGGGGTGAAGGAAATGTTTACACAAAGAAGGAAAGAAAGAAAGATCAAACCAGCTGATGGCAAACGTTTCAAGAGTACCAGTTTATCATTCTTATCATTCCAAAAGAATCGAAAATGAGGCTAAAAATACCAAAAGAATAAAAGACCAAAAGAGGAAAAGACCAAAAGAATCAATCTGGAAAATATACAAAACCATTGTCCTAAGAGACATTGATAAATAATCTCAGTTTAAAAAAAAAGAAAATATAAAGAAAAGAGAAATTAAATCGTGATAATAAAGGTCTCCAGAGAATAGTACAACGAACAAAACATATATAAGGGTATCGAATAGGTGTAAAACACTATAACTGGCCAAGTTCACTCGTTGAAAATAAGCAGCGAGTGTAGGCGTGTTGGTTGGAGTAAAACTAGAGTTTTCCTTTCGGTGCATATAATCACCTTTCGAAATATATGAGTACTGCGTGCAACCAAAAGTTCACGAGAACAGTTTTAAAAATCAGTTCCTAAGACAAACCACTAATCACTCTGTCCTTCTGGATACTTAACAAAGTCCATAACTAATACAAAACAAAATAGATGCATTATTTCTCATTGGTCATCTTGTAGAAAAACATTTTGCTCCTTATGGTTGAAGTAAGAAAAATTAATTGAAAACATGGAAATTTACTTGCTACTGAAATCGTAGCTGTGTCTTTGATTTGGTTAAATTGCTTTCTTATGCAAATAAGAAAGTGATATAGTGTTGGGTGCCGCGAAGGAATTAAAGTTCCCAAGAGGGAGGGATAAAAATCCTCAGTTCCGTCGGTAATCCCCTTAAGCGACCCCTCAGTCAGTGGACAACGAACCAGACAAAATTCCTTTTTAGGCGAGGGGCAAATGCTACTTAGGGGGATAATTATCCGACTTCAGATTTGACACGAAATCCTTATATTCGAAAGACCTTTCAAGAATTGGAATTCCCACCTGGCAATCATAGCAGATGTTTGATCGATTCGGTATTTCTAATTTTGAGATGCTTCTGGCATCAAGTGACATACTCAGCCCTGCCAAGCAGACATTACTGGAGTAATAAGGTTCCCTTGAATATAAAACATTCAGCTTTGTCACGTATACCACCCATCAGGAATGCCAGGCAGCAATCTTCCCGGGATCTTGATGAATTAATAAACTAATGAAATGATTGATTGACTTTTAAGTCATGTTGATCCGTCTAGAGTTATTTAATGCCTAGGGTTTTATAGCATATCACCCGTTGTAGGTTATCTAATGTCAAACGTCTCTATACATATATATTAGATATATACAATTTGGTTTGGTTTGGTTTTCTGGCATATCAATCATTGTAGGTTATTTAATGCCAAACCTCTTTATACATATATATTAAATACATTTGATTTGGTTTGGTTTGGTTGGGTTTTATGGCATATTAACCGTTGTAGGTTATCTAATGCTAAATCCCCTTTATACATATGTATCAAGTATATAAGGTTTGGTTTGTTTGGGTTTTATGGCATATCAGTCATTGTACGTTAAATAGTGCCAAATCTCTTTATACATATATATTATAGATATATGATTTGATTTTGTTGGGTTTTATGGCATATCAACCTTTGTAGTTAATTTTATGCCAAAACGTTTTCGTTGAGTAAATATGTGACGATGGATGAATCATGGATCCACCACTTCACTACAGAGTCAAATCGTCAGTCAGCTGAGTGGATAGCAGCATGTGAAAGTCGTCCTAAGCGACTAGAGACGCAAACATTAACAGGCAAGGTTTTGGCCTCCATATTTTGGGATGCGCAAGGTATTTTGTTCATCAATTACATTGAGAAAGGAAGAACCATCAATAGCGAATATTAAGTAGCATTAGTGGAGCGTTTGAAGGAAAAAAATCGCAAAAAAACGGCCACAAATGAAAAAGAAGGAAGTCCTCTTTCATCAAGACAATGCACCGTGTCATAAGTCGATCGCATCGATAACAAAACTACATCAATTGCGCTTTGAATTGCTTCTACAACCACCCTTTTCTCCAGATCTGGCCCCCAGTGACTACTGGCTGTTTGGAGACCTCAAAAAGGCTCAAGGGAATGAGATTTAGCAACAATGAAGACTTGATATCGGAAACTGACGCGTATATCGAGGCCAAAACAAAGTGTTCTACAACAAAGGTATGGAATTATTAGAGAAGCGTTGAAATCACTGGATCACCCTAGAAGGAAAATATGTTGCTGAATGAAGTCGAATTTTGCCAAAAAGTTGTTTTTTATTAGTTAGGCCCAGGACTTATTGAGTGATGTGTTATATACACACACAAATGAAAAAAGACACATATATATATATATGTATATATACACACAAATTGTTAGTAAAAATCATTTGTAAAATGTAATTACCAGTAAATTATAAATTTCAAACAGCATTCCCACAGAAAAGCTCATTCTTAGGAACAATAAAGCCCAAGCAACAGAGAGAGAGAGAGAGAGAGAGAGAGAGAGAGATAGAGAGAGAAGAAAAAGTAACTGTAAGTTGAATCCGAAACCACTTTAACACACACACACACACACACACACACAACTACCCTGGATAAAAAAAATTAGAACCTTGATATTTGATATGTTATGAAGACCAACTTGGTGTAAAAACAGACAAAGTAGACACACACTTAGAAAAGGAAAGGAGGGAGTGATCGTTCTATAGACCCAAACAAAACGGACTAATAAGCACGAGTAAGTTCAAGTTTTATTGAGTTCCCCATTCTCATGGCCTTCTGCCTCATGTACTCTGAAGAAAGCAACAAGCTGGAAACATACACGTATTTAAGAACGAAATAAATAGATAATTTTAAAAAATACAAATCTCTTCGTAGACCTATTCATTTTGAAATATCTTTTCTCTCTTTGGACCTACCACAAAAAAAAATTACGCACGCATACACACACACACAGGCATTAAATATTTTTAATAACTTAAAATCACAAACCCTATGAGTAAACCTTTTTTCCAACCGAACGATTTAAAACAAAACGCTAAAAATGTTCCAACTGACAACTTCTAAACAAGACGCTACGAATACTCAAAACAGTAAAAACTCAACAGTCAACTTAAAACAACACTACCCCTGATGAAGACAAAAAGTATAGTCGAAAGTGCTTGGGCAGGGTATATGGGACAATTCCTTTATCATCTAGATCCCGATACTAGAAAAATAACAAGGATTCTTGAAATATTTGCAAACAAAGAATATCCCCTCATTTTTTTACAGAACTTCGTTGAATAATAAACTGGTATCTAAATATACACTCTTTAATATATATATATATATATATATATATATATATATATATATATATATATATATATATATTATTTTGATACGTATTCTATAACTCTGATGGTGTGAAATAAAACAGAAGACAAATTTGCAAATAGAAATATTTCACTGACTGATATCTGGGAAAAAATCCATAAATAAAAAGCAAAGTCTAAAAATATTATCATTATCATCTTGTTGTGCCACCAGCACGGATATCCCTGACCCTCTCTCGCCACTCCTCCCTATCGTTCATCGCCCTAGGTAGGTCTTCAGGGCTGCACCCCGTATCCTCACAGAGCTGCTGTATGTAGGTTCGAGCTGGTCACCCTACTTTTGCTCGACCAAGTGAGGGGGTCCATAGGAGAACATCACTTATGAGCTCTTCCCTGCTTCTCCAGCAGTGTCCTGCATGTCTGGTTCGTCTAACTTTGACAGTTTTCGCGATGGGAGGTAGGTGGCCGTACAGCTGCTGCTTTGTGGGGTGTTGCTTCCAGGACTTGTTCATAATTGCTAGCAGCATTCTTGTGTAGTTGCCGTCAAGCTTTTTCTCCATCCGTTTAGTCAGATTCCATGTAGTGCATCTACTTAGCAGTATCGACATGACCGCTGCTTGGGAGAAACTGCGTTTTATTAACATTATACAAATTGAAGATAATCAACCAATAACGTAATGCTTAGTCAGAAAAAAAACACCGACTTAATTCCTTCAGCTAAAACGTAAGTGTTCACAATATACTAAATAAAACGAAATTCTTAGTCTGTAGGTATTCGAGTATATATATATATATATATCCTCATCATCATGTTGAATAGTTTTCGTGATAGGAGGCAGGTGGCCGTACAGTTGGTGTCTTGTGGGGTGTTGCCGCCAGGACTTAGGTATTATTCGGTCCAGTTAAACTAGAGTTGGGAGTAATTTCTTCAGGACAAGAAAATCATTCAGGAGCTGAACATTTAAATTTGCCTGGTAGAGAGCTCAATGTAATTGATTTTACAGAGTAATATTTCTTTAAAAAAAAAGACCAAAGACCGGTTAATTTAGGATTATAAATTTATTTCATCCTGTTTTTTCGTTTCTGGTGTGAACCAAAAACACGAAGAAAAATATAACAGGACTTCTTCAGATCCAATGGATAAACAAAACAGAATAGACACGTGGTGGGGGGAGAGGAAGGGAGGAAGAGATTTAAAGAGTTACCTCCTCGTTTTATTGAATTTCCGTTTGTTTTATTTACCTATTTATTTTATTTTCAAAATTCTTCCGTCAGTTATAATTACGGTAATTTGACTTTTTTATTTATTTTATTTTATTTATTTTCTTTTCATGTTAAGTTCGATAATTAACTTTTAAGGGAAATATTAATGCTTATACTAATTTCGATACTATTTATTTAGCTACCAATTTTTTCTTGTGTGTATATTGGAAACGTTTTTTGTCTGGTTTCACTATTTATTTCTATGTTTTTAAAAAAATTATTGTCGAAAATTTAAATTTTGTCCTATGTCTACATCTAGCTATTAATTCACTTCTCTTATTTAATAACTTTTCAGGCAATTTATGCGTCAAAATATGTATTTTCTCTTCTAAGAACAAATTGCATCTACCTTCAAAACTATTTGGAGTATTTGATTTTTTCAAAATAGACAATTCTATCTCAGGGGTTAACCCTTCGTTTTTTAAACACCAGAATTGTTTCGATAGTGTCGTTTGGTGTTTTAGGTGTTCGTGGGAGAAGTTAAATTCATGGTTAGAATATCTCTACTTCCATTTCGTTGAAATCAACCCGATATAAGTTTTTTTATCTATAATATTCTCTTTAGGGTAAATTATATATATATATATATATATATATATATATATATATATATATATATATATATATATATGTATATATAAGGACAGAAGATATGGGGAAATTCTTTTACCATCTGTATCCCGGCTCCAGAAAAATGACTAGAAGACTTGAAAGATTGAATTTAAAGATAACAGTGTTCCATCGTTTTGAATAAAATTTGCCTTAATAATAAATTGCTGCCTAAGTATACACTCTTCAGTATATACATATATATGTAACCTTGCAAAAACGGCACAGCTCTATATAGGATTTATTAGAGCAATACCCCTAGAATGTTGAAACTGATAGAATAAAAGACATTTCAGTTCAATTCGCAAATATCACAATACATTGTCAAGCCACCAATCTCTGTCTTATACCCACCGTACAATTACTAAATATGTCTACAAAAAATAGAAAGATACAGAAATTTCTATTGATCGTCTTTTGGGAAAAAAAAAACGATAATGAATGATCAATATAAAGAATGATAAAACGGAGATGAAATATACTGCTGAGAAAAATGCTTCATTCCTTCTGCAATATAAAAGTCAATATCATGCACCTAACATTGGAACGAGATTAGGAGGTTGCCTAGTTTATGTATTCTCTTTCTCTCTCTCTCTCTCTCTCTCACACACACACACACACAATATATATATATATATATATATATTAAAATAAACAAATCATTATGAAATAGGTTTTCCTTAAATCACACAAGAACTCAAATACTGATCAGTAGAATCGGTCAAAAGCCAAAAAAAATTTAATGTTCGCTTACTTTTTCTTGTCAGACGACTATAAATTTCCTGTATTTGTAAAAGAAAAAAATCTTCCCACAAAGCACCCGCTACACACACCCGCCACACACACACACACACACACACACACACATATATATATATATATATATATATATATATGCGTAAGTATAAGTGTAAAATTATGTGTTCTACGAAAATCGTCCCTCTTTCTCCTTTGCCTTTCTCTCTCTCTCTCTCGTTGTGTATATATATATATATATATATATATATTGTTGGATACATAGAATAAGAAGTAAAAAAAATATGTTTTTTACTTTGATTTTCATGTTATTATCACGCCAATAAGTTTCATGAAGAAGGAGAGTCTGTAACGTAATGGCTAATGTTCTGGACTACGTCCTCGAAGTAAGCGAATTCGAATTCCAGTCGCTCTGTTACGTTTACTCTTTGCCCGATACTCTTGGGGAAGGAAATAACTTTCTGATAACCATATCTATGGATTGAATAGTATACCTACAGTTCTAGAACGGTGGTTTTGAATAACCCATTAAGGTTGATATGTCGGTAAACAAAGAAACTTAACCAAGCGTCATGATTTTCTAAAAAAGAAAATACAATCTTCATATAAAACACACATACTTATATATATATATATAAATATAAGTATGTGTGTTTTATCTGAAGATTGTATTTTCTTTATATATATATATATATATATATATATATATATAGTTTCTAAGCGTATACGTACTGCCAAACGCACACATACATATATATTTAGTGAAAGGATTTGAGAGATATTGGCGAGAGATATTTAATAGGCATCTTGCTTGAATGTAGGTCATTTCATAGTGGGATGTAAAATAAATAATAATTTAGAAGAATTATGAGGCGTGAGGTATTGATCAATTTAAAGAAACGTATTTGCAAACATTTCAACTTACTTTAAGAGATTCTGGACTATTAATTATGTACACAAAAGCGCGGACTCTCACACATATATACATATATGCACAGAAATAATGTCAACATAAAATTCCTTTTACATACGCATATGTGTGCGTGTTTCTGGGTGAGGGAACAAGTGAGAGACAGAGAGAGAGAGAGAGAGAAAGAGAGAAAAATTAGGAAGAGAGGGTGCGTGTATAGATACATACTAACATATACACATATATATTCACACACATATATATTGAGCGAGAGAAAGAGAGGAAGAAAAAGAGACAGAGACAGAGAGAGAGGAAGAAAAAGAGACAGAGACACAGAGAGAGAGAGAGAGAAAGAGAGAAAAATTAGGAAGAGAGGGTGCATGTATAGATACATACTAACATATACGCATATATACTCACACACATATATATTGAGCGAGAGAAAGAGAGGAAGAAAAAGAGACAGAGAGAGAGAAAGAGAGGAAGAAAAAGAGACAGAGAGAGAGAAAGAGAGAAAAATTAGGAAGAGAGGGTGCGTGTATTGATACATACTAACATATACTCATATATACTCACACACATATATATTGAGCAAGAGAAAGAGAGGAAGAAAAAGAGAGAGAGAGAGAAAGAGAGAAAGAAAAAGAGACAGAGACAGAGAGAGACAGAGAGAGAGAAAGAGAGAAAAATTAGGAAGAGAGGGTGCGTGTATAGATACATAGTAACATATACGCATATATATTCACACACATATATATTGAGCGAGAGAAAGAGAGGAAGAAAAAGAGACAGAGACAGAGAGACAGAGAGAGAAAGAGAGAAAAATTAGGAAGAGAGGGTGCGTGTATTGATACATACTAACATATACGCACATATACTCACACACATATATACTGAGCGAGAGAAAGAGAGGAAGAAAAAGAGAGAAAGAGTGAGAGAGAGAGATTTAAAGTGAATGTATATATAAACACAAAGACACCTATACATACACACACACACATATATATATAGATATATATATTGAAATAGAGAGAGGGAGAGAGATAAATTGAGAGAGAAATAGAGGGAGATATTTGGAGAAAGTGTGCCTATACAGAAACATATTGACACGCATTCAGACACAAATATATACATATGGACAGAGAGAGAGAGAGAGTGAGAGAGAGAGAGAGAGGGAAGGAGAGAGAGGGGGGGAAGGAGAGAGAGAGAAAACGTGAGGTTTAGAAAGAGAGTATGCATACAGAGATAGACAGACACACATACACACACACACACACACACACATATATATATATATATATATATATATATATATATATATATATATATATATATATATATATTGAGAGATGGAGTGAGAAAGAGAGGGAAGTAAGTGGTTTAGAGAGTGAGAGAATGCATACACACACAGACACATACACACCCACATATATACATATATATATTGAGATAGAGAGAAAGAAGAAGAGAGAGAAAGAGAGAGTGAGCGTATACAGACATATATACACACACATTTATATACATATTGAGAGACAGAGGGAGAGAGAGAGAAGAAGAAGAAGAAGAAGAAGAAGAAGAAGAAGAAGAAGAAGAAGAAGAAGAAGAAGAAAGAGAGCAAATGAGAGGAAATTGAACACAACAGTTTTTTCAGAGTTATATTGGTGAAATGAGTTTTCTTTAATATATTTAGAATGAGTATGTGTTTCTGAGTCTAAATATTTTGCCAGTTTTCAGATCGGTGTCTTTCAAATCCTTTCTTTCTTTTATGGAAAGGTTTATTTAATAGAACGGAATACAATTTATGGCTATAATCTCGCATTAACTTGAAAGTATATCAATCTATACAAGAGGAACAACCTCCATATATATATATATATATATATATATATTTGATAAATTCAACGCCAGACGATCGGGAAAATTACTATTGCGCTCCATACTAAAATTAATTACAGAATTTCACGAAAACGATCTTCACGCGCATCTATGCAAGCCCACCAAAGTACACACACTATCATACACACACACACAGGAGGTGTCCTTATGTTGTAATGGTTAAAGAGCTGGACTGTGGAATCATCGTCAGCGAGTTCGAGTTCCAGTCGCGCTATTACGTTTACTTTCAGACAAATACCCTTGGGAAATATATGAACCCCTTTATCCTCCCAGCTATGGGTTAAATAGTATCACTTCTGTTCTTCTCGAATGATGGCTTTGGTATTAAATTACCCAGGTTGATATGCCATTAAACAAAGTGATCCCCCATATATATATATATATATATATATATATATATATATGTATATATATACCATATTTACCAGCCCCCTTCGTACGGGTAGGATATGACACAAGGTCAATTTCTAAGCGGAGTTTAACAGGTTTGAATTCAGAATTGTCCTTCTCCTAGACTAGTTGCCTCACCAAGGCTGAAGAACATAGTCTGCCCTACTAGTTACCCATAGCTGGAGGTAGAATAATTGGATTCATACCTTTTCCAAAGGTATTAGTGCTATGTGAATTGTAATCAGTCTCGTCCAGGGTTTGAACTCGTATCGCCTTGTCCATTTCCTACGACGATAACTATTACACCACGGATATATATATATATATATATATATATATATATATATGTTTGATTAAATAATAAAGATGCATTTTGTCTATTTGATTTTATTAGGATCCTTTCAAGTTTTCTGATACGTTTTACAGTTTTAGGGTTGAATTGGAATAAGAGTAGACATCAATTACTACAACACAAAACCAACAAACTAATTATTTCCAATAACTCATCCCTCTCCGCTGAACTCGTGGATAGGACAAACGTCGTATGTCCCTTAGGAGACTGTCTCCAGCGAAAATAATACGTACGTTGGTCTTACCACTGCGACTCTTTCAAGACGTCTCACTATGCAGCTTAATCATTATAGTTCCAGAGCCTTACATCTTAAAACCCACTCTCTTCCCAAATGCCAATTTCGAAAAATTCTACTTGAAAACACCACTATAATCGCACATAAAACTAACAAGCTACGGTTACAGATCCTAGAAGCCCTACATATAAAAAAAATAGAATAAATAGAATTGATTTTGAAAATAAAGAATGTTTAAAGCTGTCTTTAGTTTGTTATTTTTTTATATTCTATTTTTCTTGATTACATTTTATTTCCGTTGATAGCGTTCTGTTTTTTTTTTCCGTACCAAAACAATGGTAGTAGTACTAACAACTATTTAAGTACACACAGAATTTAAGTGACGGACCCTCATCATAGTACTTAATCCGTGACTCATGTGATCGACCTTTGCTTTGAAACTAGCAAGGATAGTAATATTACTATCAATCTACCTATTATATTTGTACCCACTGTACGAATAAGCCTGCCTTCTGTTATACCTACCTACCTGTGTTGTCTATTCTTTACCACACGGAATAGCCCGTCATTGTATATCATTTACGATATTAGCAGTTTTAAATTCTTTTGATGACATCGTCATCTCAGTTTAATCCAAGTGTGTGATTACGTAATTTTGTAATGTTATAAAAAATGTTTTAAAAAAAAACCTCATTTAAAAACGACACTTTACTCATGGAAACAACCCACAATGATGGCCTATGAAAGGTCCAAAAACGGTCGGGACAATTTAGGTAAATTCATCTACCAATTCTGATCTAAACCAAGACACTTATTAGAAAACTTGAAAAGTTCTTAATGAAATTATATAGACAAAATGCCTTTCTTATTTAATCAAACATTCTTAACACACACACACACACACACACACACACACACACACACACACAAACACACTCACACATATATATATATATATATATATATATATATATATATATTAACTTTGCTATCTTTATAAATAAACTGTGCATATTATAGGTAATAGACCATATGTATTTGTTAGTATTACGTAGACCAAGTCAGATGATCACACGTGCGAAAACCTGACAGGAAACAAGTATAGTCGACATATATCATAACTATGGCCGAAAACAAGTATAGTCGACGCTATCATAACTATGGCCGAAAGAGTAGAGTGTTCGCCAATGGTCCAGGAGACCAGGGTTCAATCCCAGGTCAAGTCATACCAAAGACTCAAAAAATGGTACTTAGTGTGACCTTGCTTAACACTCTGCATTATAAGGTATGGATCAAGGGTAAAGTTGAGCAATCCAGGGAATGGAGTAGTGCCCTTCCCTACACCTCGGTGTTGTAGCATTTGAAAAGGGAACTTTCTGGTCACTCTCGACTAAGGTCGGTAACTTTATTACTTATCATAACAATAGGATAGGGATATCCGAGCTGGCGGAATGATGATGATGATGATGATGATAAAACAAAATTATGAATATATGCGTGTTTATATATATGTATATATATATATGTATGTATTTAGTAACCTACTATCAACTGGTATTCAGGGTTACCAGGAACAAAGAAAGAAAAACCCGCCAGGAACAAGGGATAAAAATATCTCGAATCACCGCCCGGGGAAAAAAAGAAAAAATATCCCAGGACAAAAAAAAAAAAAAAAGAAAAAGCCAACCTCGTAACACCAGTTGAAAAAAATCAAGAGATATGCAGTCAGTTGGTCAAAAGAAAAATAAAACCCACCGTAAAATGCCGTAATGCTAGAATAACAAGAGTGCTCAATACGAGGTGGAGCCAATTACAAAAATTAACTTAAATCTTAAGTTAATTAAGTTAATTAACTTAAGTTAATTTATATATATATATATAAATCAACTTAAGTTAATTTATATATATATATATATATATGTATATATAAATATATACATCCATATAAATATATATATAGAGAGAGAGAGTGAGAGAGAGAGAAAGAAAGACAGAGAGAGAAAGACAGTGTGAAAGAATGAATGTTGGTTGTTTGGTTGGTTTTACAGCATATCAACACCCTCTGGGTTACCTAATGCCGACATCAGTATCTATTTTTTGTAAGCCATAATGTTTTCAATTAGTAATGTTTCCGCTTTTTGAGCATTCCAATCTCAGTCCGAGAAGCAATTCTCTCAAGTCTATTTCAAAACAAAAAAAATATTTTCACCGAATAATTCATGTATACTTGACTTATGTTGGACTCAACATATTCACATGAAGAAGTTCGTAAAAAAATGTATACAAACTTCAGGAAAGAAAAAAAAATGGCATGAATATCTTAATTCGAAGTTGATGCAAACATCACGAGATTAAAACAAGTTGCGTTTGGATTCTTCAATTACAAAAGGTACTCAAAATATTTGGCATTAGCTTCCAGAAGTTATGAGTAAGGCGAACTACTGCTTGGGGGACAACGTCCTCTCTCTCTCTCTCTCTCAATATATATATATATATATACACAGGGTGAAGAAGTAAAGTTATGAATATTCTTGAATAATAAGTAATTTGCTTTATTACAAACAAAATTATGCGAGCAATATTGAACAAGTCCTGGCGGCAACACCCCACAAGGCACCAACTATACGGCCACCAGCCGCCCATCACGAAAACTATCCAAGTTAGACGAACTAGACATGCAGGACACTGCTGGAGAAGCGGGAACGAGTTCATCAGTGATGTACTCCTATGGACCCCACATATGGCCGAGCAAAAGCAGGACGACCAGCTCGAACATACATACAGCAGCTCTGTGAGGATACAGGATTGTAGCCCTGAAGACCTGCCAGAGGCGATGAACGCTAGGGAGAAATGGCGGGAGAGGGATATCCATGCTGGCGGAATGATGATGATGATAAAACAAAATTAATTCTAATTTACAAAAAAAAAAAAAAGTAAAAGAAAATAAGACGAGTGACAAAGTTCTTTTTCCACTTTTTGTATCAACACGCCTCCGAAAAAAAATTGCATGCCTTCAAAATAAATTCTTTAGACATCTTATTCCACTTTTCCTCAATAGCTGTCTTAAGCGAAGCAATATTTGGATGGGAAGTTGTATTTATTTTGGTTTCTAAAATGTCCCTTATAGCGTAATGAAGGGGGTTAGAGTTTGGGCTTGATGGAGGTCATTAAAAAACTCCAATTAATTCGGCAATTTTTTTGGCTTGGATTCGGCGCTAAGCGAATCATAGATTCTTTGTCGTTTCTTTTCTTGCTAACAAATATTGGGCAGGATTTTTAAAGAAAAAGGGCTTGAATTATAGAAGTAATAATGGAAATTTAGATTCATCACCTTTTTTTTTTTTTAAATTGGACTAATCCGACGAAAAAGAACATTCTCAGAATTATTGCATATTTTGCTTCCGCACCCTGTATATTTTTGTTGGCGACTGTTAAATAATGTTCTGTATAAATAGAGATTTGCGATTCGTTTTATAATTTGAGACTTGCGAAACATGAAGGACACTACCGGAAAGAGGGACGAAATCAGAAGTGACGTTCTTCAATGGATTCCTACATATATTAGCTGGCCAGCAAAAATTTACTTACAACAGTTCAGTGCGGACACAAGATGACGTTTGCAATAGATGATTGGGACGAATAGTGGGAGACAGTGAGAATTGAGGAAATCAATGTTGTGAGCATTATTTGATGATTTTGAATCAGCTTATTATAAAAACGATTCAAGGAAAGACTTAAATAATAGTCACCTCAAGTCTACTTACATGGATAAGTACGCATGCGTGTGTTTGTCAGTATGTTTGTGTTTTTTGTGACAATGTATTAATCTATGTTTGTGAAAACATAAGTAACTCCGTATTTTGTCGGTGTATGTGTGTGTCCCTTTTTCTGTGTCCCATTGTATTTGTGTGTGCGGTGTGTGTGTGTGTGTGTGTGTGTGTCTTTGCAGATGCATGTACGGAGGCATACTTCCACCATTTTCTGACGGTAAATAAGAGAAATGTTGCCTGCTAGTGTTTCTTTATGAGTAGCGAGAGACGCTCGCTGGGGTGCCGTCTGCCATGGAATAAATATGGTGTGACCAATTGCTTCTGTCATGTACGATCGCCAAACTTATGTGTTCTGAAGAAAAAGAAAAAAAGAAAGTCTATTTCATCTTGACTTACTGCGGGCATAACTCGATGTCTGCTGTGATGACGCCTATAATTCCATCACCTTACCTTTTTTTTCTTTCTTGCTTATGCCGAAGGGTTACTTTCTTTCACACAATAGTTCAGTCGTCACGTCTCAGTGTATCAACTCATAAAAGAATATATATGAAGGTTTTAATATAACTTTCATGTCATTATATATATGTGTGTGTAAGGAGGCGCTTGTGGTGTACTGATTATCGTCGTTGGAAATGAACATGGCAAACTGAGTTCAAATCTTGGATGAGATTGTTCGTATTTCACATAGTGTTTATACCCTTAGGAGAATTAGAAATCCAACTATTTTCTCTCGTCTAAATAATAGGATAGACTGGACTCTTTAACCTTGGTATGGCAAGCTGTCCAGAAGAAGGAAAACTTTAAATTCAGACCTGTTAAACTCCGCTTAGCAATTGACCTGGAGTAATATCCAGGTCGTGCACATGGGTTATATATATATATATATATATATATATATATATATATATATATATATATCTGTGTGTGTGTGTTTTGTAGGTCCAAAGAAAGAATAAAAATATATTTTAAAATATGTTGGTCCACGAAGCGATTTGTATTTTTAAAATTTATTTATTTTGTTCTTACATACGTGTTATGTGTTATATATGTGTATGTTTTCAGATTGTTGCTTTCGTCAGAGAACATTTGAGGCACAAGGCCTTGTTACTCAATAAGACTTGAATTCTCTCGTGTTCATTGTTTGAATGTTTTGGTTGTGGGTTTTATATAGAAGATATCCTCCTTTTTTTTTCAAAGTGTGTTAAGCGGACTAAAGTAAACACGCACTAAGAAAAAGGTAGAATAACCTCTATATAAAACACACAACTAAATGAAAAAATCAACAACATTCAAACTGCGAACAAGAGGGGTTCAAGTCTCATTGAGTACCATATTAACATGGTCTTGTGCCATATATGTTCTCTGACGAAAGGAACAAGCTGGAAGCACACACACACACATGCGCACACACACGCACACACATACACACATATATATATATATATATAGGTAAATCAATCATTTGTGGGATAAGTATTTCTTTCACTCAGTGGTCTATTATAATCATTGAGTATTTGGAATGTTTTAGCTCCTTCGTTTAATTACATATCGTCCTTCGTGGGTAATTTAATATCAAAGCCATTCTTGCTTAAGTATTGAGAAGATATTATTTAACCCATTGCAGTGGGAAAATGAGGTTTCATTTTTTTGTTAAGAATATTAGTCTTAAATTGAACGCAGTGGGGAGACTGGAGTTTGAACTCGCTTACAACAATGTTACAGCCTAGTACGTTAGTTATTATGTTAACAGGACTGAAGCCCACCACAATATGTACAGTATTTCAGCTTAGTTGATGGGATCTTGAATATATGGATTGTTCTTGCAGAGATATGAGATACCAAACTAACATGCCACAAAACTGCTTCTTGTTAATCAATCTATTGTATAGCCGTAATACAAATATAAGCAGAAACATAATCAAACATAATGTTGTATAGCCATGAACAACTATACATGCACATACACATGCAGAAACATATTCAACACAATAAAGACGAGCACACACAGTTCTTTAGAAAAAATATATACCTCTCACTTTATTTGTGAGGGTTCGAAAGGGTTACGAATGGTATTATTGTGTGAGAGGCGAGTTGGAGACTGAACAGAACTGCAATATATTGAGCCCCACTCGTTTCTTTCTCGTTTTCCTGGGCTGCTCAACTGGGGGCATGGGGGCCACAACTCTGCTGGGACATGGTTCTCATTCCAGCATCCTCTCTCCAACTGATCTGAACTTCTTATCGCCGGGGTGAAATAATTGTTTTACGCCCACTCAATTCAACCGACGACAGTCAAGGTTATCCCCTGATCTCCTGATATCTTCGACCGGATACACCGAGTTATATTATTGTATTACGCCCACTTAATTCAACCCGTTGACAGTCAAGGTATCCCCTGACATCCTCGACCGGATGCACCTGTTATTTACACAGGTGCATTTCTTATTTTGACAGCTTGGCCGGGTCGGAGGTCAATATACAACAATACTATACGAACTTCAATGAACGAACGAATACACTTCTTTATAAAAATATATCTCTCACACTTTATTCTCGAAAGGGTGATTTTTGTTGTGTGTGGGAGATAAGTTGGATACGGGGACAGACTGCTATATTGACCATAGCAGTATTTCTTCCTCATCTTTGCTTGGGTTGCTCAACCGTGAGTTACTGAATGCTCAAAGCCCTCTGTCTGCCACTGGCTCTCATTTTGGCATCTTGTCCAACTGATTCGAATCGTCTGGGCACCAGGCTATATTATTGTCTTACGCCTACCTGCTTCCGCTGTTCTTCGGCTTATTTACACAGGTCCGTCACTTGACTGACGGCTCGGTCGAGAGACACACATTCGTTCTATGCTGGCTTTTCAATATGCTCTCCTGCAACGCGTGTGGCACCCACCACAAGGCCACTGCGAGCTAGCGAAAGTCACCCTTCTTCTTCGGACCGCGAGACTCAACTCTGACCTTTTCACATCTTCCCAAATCCTCCGCGAACTGTGTATGACATCATTCACATCCACTGGTCAACCTTTCTATCTGGAATTTTTATTTTGACATCTGTGAACGACACATCCTCCCCCCACGCGTGCCAACACCTGTGCTCAAGTTTGCACCTAACTAACCCATGTGCTGAGCCGAAAGGTTCTACGCCTAACGAAACCAAAAGGCAAGATATATAAAACGAAATCCCTCGGCTATTATATGACATTGCCCCATCTGCTTTAGAAAGTTTTGTTCTAAATATTTCTCTTTATTCCCTGCTTAAAACATGTACATATCCTGAGCAAAGTATCAAATTGAAAGTTGTTTTTTATTGATTGATGAAGCAAGATTTAAAGCAGAATTAATGTATTTTTGTTTCATAACATTTTTTTCGTATTCGTTTCTAACAACACCTGCTCCATCAGATACATAGATACTTCTCTCGTCGTAATAGTCTTATTTCTATACTTTTAAAACTTCTTTTTATATTATGCCCCATAAAGAAAAGAAAACGAGACATATTTTTCTTTAAAATCTATGCCTTGTCAGTTGATCGTATTCTAAAGATACATAGAACAAATATACAACATATTTTGGCAACTCAATAGAATAGATTTTGACCCTTCGACCCTTCGTTTGGGGTGCCAAAGCAGTTGCCGGGAGAGATCCAGACAGTAGAGACCAGATGTGATAGGGAAGGCCACACCCGACCGAGGGGGCACTCGGAAAACCCCCGATGCAGTTACCAGCAGACTCCCAGAGGGTTAGAGACGAGATGTGGTAGGGAAGGCCACACCCGACCGAGGGGGTTCTCGGAAAGCCCCGATGGAGTAGACCCCAACATCAGGAGAACAATAAAGACACAACGTGACGGTCATAACAGTGGGGTCAAAATATGATGTGTATGTTCGGTCTCCAGCATCCTCTCACATGCAAACCTTCAACAACCTTTCGAACCCTTGCAATAAAGAGAGAGGTAAATATAATTGTAAAGAAGTCTTCCTGCGTTATCCTTCATGCATCTGTCTTTGATATTGTGTCGTTGTGATGCTGAATGAACGTGTAAATAACTATATAACATTTGGATCTGGATAATATCAAGTCTGCATTTTGCCGTTCTAATATTCTAGCATTCATATCTTACTGTTAACAATTGCTGATTAGCATTCTTAGATTATCTCGCTACCCATTCGACTTTGAAATAGGTTTGCTGGTTGTTGGGTAACTTTATCTTGAGATCAGTCATTGTTTTTTGTGATCGCTTTAAGTAACAAATCCTAATTAAAATGGACCAGTCAGCTGGGGCCGTATAAAGCCCCAACTGCATCTTTACAATGGGGAAAGCTCCCCACAACAAGTGTCCTGATTATGGCACTAAACAATCTGATCGTGAGGCTCCAGTAATGTCGGTGCTCTGGGGAATGTAGCGTACCCTTTTACTGCCATCGCTTCCAGTCTAATCTGGCCCGGAGTGATAGCACGTGATAGGGATCCTATGTATGGGTCAAATAGAACTATTTGACATTTAAGCTGTATACTTAAATGGTGGGTTTGTGGAAAACCAAATGCAGTATTATTTGAAGAGTGTTCAATGTCAGTGACAGAGCTATTACATAATATAGTAACAAATAAATGTATATTTGTTTTTATATATATTTTATAGCATGGAAGCTTATCTGCGACTATTGGAAGCTTTTATAGCATGGAAGCTTATCTGCGACTGTTTTTTTACTACAATCATCAGGTAGAGAAAGCTTTCTCTGTCTGATGATTGGCGTATAAAGATGGCATGAAACCAGTATTCACAGATAAGCGTCCATTTTATTAGATATACATAAAACACACACACACACACACACACACACACACACACACACACACACACATATATATATATATATATATATATCAGGGGCGGAGACGGGACTTGTGCAACTCGTGCCCGGCACGACTCGGTCAATGTTATTCAAAATGAATTAAAAATCATCCATTAATTTCAAGCAAACATACTTTGTCTGATCTCAATTAAATTACATATCTATTCAAGTTTCGATAACTAAGTAGCCAAAAGTTCATAAATATATCTGGGAATAATACAACGATGCTGTTTGGAACGGATGGTCTTTGTCCGGCCACCATCAGATTCATTGATCATCCCATAAAATCGGCTATAATGTTGAACGTCCGATCCGTGCCAGGCACTAGACCCTTATAATAACAGTAATGTTAAAGAAATACGCTTTTGGCTGTAGCCCATAGCAAGAGCAACCCTACCACTGTGCTCAAATATCTTAGCACGTGCGACTGTTGATAGATATATTCGGACGAGGGAGAGAGAGAGAGAGAGAGAGAGAGAGAGAGAGAGAGAGAGAGAGAGAGAGAGAGAGAGGATAGCAGATTAGAGCAGTCGCCGACGTCATCATCATCGTTATGGTAAATGTTGGTTAAACGGCGTGTTTTAATTCGTTTTTTCACTAACAGATGTCTATTTCTTTAATGAAAGTTGCATATATTATATTCTGTAACTAAAATTTGTTTATTTGAATACATTTTCAACAAATAATCTTTATTTTAAGCGAAATTGAAACTACTTGCTGTGTCTGTGTATATTGTCATCAGTTTCTTTATTCTAATAAACATATTTTTCTCGTCATAGTAATGAACATCTTCTCTTTTCTTCTATACTTTTGAAAGGAAAAAAAATATCTTATCTACTGTATTAACAAGACTACAAATTATATAGTATTTTGATTGTTTACAAAAAAAAAACACCATGCAAGGAACTTTTGTCAATCTGTGTTATACAATGGAGAATCACGCACTAGTAACTATGATGACTTACTCTGGGTCCACGGACCACGGGTTGGGAACTGAAGTTGACAGAGTGCGGGTGGGTGGGGCACGAGTAGCAAAAATAGGCTAGAGTCGCCACTGATATATATATATATTCCGTACACCTCAGTGAAGTAGCTATTGAAAATGGAAATTTTAGGTCCTCCTCACCAAATTTACTATTTTATCCACACACACACACACACACATAACAGTTTGATATACCGTTAAAGAAACCTTCAAAGAAACCAATATATATATATATATATATATATATGCACCTAGAGAAGGCGTGGACTACTATTTGTTGGCTATCGATCATATAGAAGTCTGATCAATCCGATAAATTAAAACTGTATTCTTCCAAGTTGCAGTTGTGTCAATAGTACTGTACGGATGTACCACTTGAACGCTGACAAACCGTATTGGGAAAAAGCTCGACAGGAACTGCACAAGAATGCTATATTGAACAATTCCTGGAAGCAATATTCCACGAAACAACAGCTGGACGGCTACTTACCTCCCATCTCTAAAGCCATTCAAATAAAACTAACATGTCATGCGGTACACTGTTGGAAATTGAAGGATGTTTTCGTATGGACCCCTTCACATGGATGGGCTAGTGTAAGCTGATTAACAAAGACTTACCTACAATAGCTCAGCGCGGGCACAGGATGTTGTCTGGAGGATCTACGGGAAACAATGGATGAAAGGTAGAAATTGAAAGAGAATCAGGGGAAACTTTTGCTAGCAACACGATATGATAATCATGATATATATATATTAGTAATATCCAGTTAGCGTACGAAGACAATGGATGTGGATTATTTGCGTATAGAATATATAAAGAATTTCATTATTTTATGCATCTATATATATATATATATATATAGAGAGAGAGAGCGAGAGAGAGACTGTAATCCATATTTGCTGTTTTTCAACCTCAAATTAAACGTGTGAAGTCATCTGATGAGACCAACAGTATAATAATATTCTTAGCCCCAAATAAATTTATAATGACAATTTTAGCAGGTTTGAGTTTCTTCTAGTCGCATTATATATATTTATCATATTATTATTGCCTCTACTAAACCATTTCTTAATAATTCTTGCTCAAACCTCTCCCATTCTATTCAATGGTTTCACTAATTCATGGCCTACCCCATTTTTATGTTTTTTCTTACCTTCCCTTACTTCTACTATTTTGAACTTCTTCCTCTTTGTCTAAATATAACAATCCATCGATACCAATTCCCAAGAAAGCAACTGACAGGAATAGAAAAAGATGTTCAATTATTCAACATCTTCTCGAACATGGTTTGTCGTGGTTGGCTTCGCCAAACTCTAATAAATGTCTGTAAAAGATTATTTTTTGCACGCCGACTGCCTAGAGATTTCGCAACAATCAGACGTCTGTCGTTTAACTTGTAAAATAATATATATATATATATATATATATATATATAGCATCCGTCTCTTTATTCACGCATATAAAAAGCACCCCCTCTCTCTTTCAATCTTTCTCTGCCAATCTCTCTCTTTTACACAAACACACACACACACACACACACACACACACACACACATACACACACCTGGATTTACACTTACTCCAATTAGGACGGTTTAATCGGCTCGGTGTCCATTGGTCTTATAGTATTTTAGATTTTGTTGTCCTTCAAGGACCCATAATATTATGATCTGGTTTGGTTTGGTTCGCTGGGTTTTATGGCATATCAACCTTTGTAGATTATTTAACGCCTAATCCGTTTTTATGTAAATAATCTGTTCTATTTAAAATAATTCAGTTTAGCATGAGTACACTGTTTAATTGTCAAAAACATTTCTATTTCAAACTATTCAAGCAGTTATATGTAACAATTCAGTTAAGTGTAAATACAGTTTTAATGTCAAAAATCAGTTCTTTTTCAAATAATTCAGTTAAGCATAAGCACGCTGTTGAAATTTAAGCCCAGTTTAATTGTCAAAAACATTTCTATTTCAAGATATTCAGTTTACTCAAACAATTCAGTTCAGCATAAGTATGCTGTTAGTTCTATTTAACCCATAGATAGGACCATTGCAGGTGCTACCACTCCGGACCAGAGTGGACCTGGGATCAATGGCAATGAAGGGATACTCCACATTTCCCAAATCTCCAGCATTGCTGGAACCTCACCATCAGATTGTTTAGTGTCATATCCAGGACACTCGTTGGCGGGTCTTACCCCTCTGCAGAGGTGCAGTCAGTGTATTCTACTGCCCCAGCCGACAGAGCAATACACAGAGTTAAATGTCAAACAGTTTTATTTCAGATAATTTAGTTCAGCATGTACACAGTTTAGACGTCAGTTCTATTTCGAGCAATTCAGTTCAGCACTCGTACGCAGTTCTAATGTCAAAACAGTTCTATATTAAACAATTCAGTTTAGCATAAATACGCAGGTTAATGCAAAAATCATTATAGTGAAAGAAGCACGGTTTAGTTCTATTTAACACATAGATAGGACCCATATCAGGTGCTACTAATCCGGGCCAGAGTGGGCCTGGGAGCGATGGCAATGAAGGGGTACTCCGCATTCTCCAAAGCTCCAGTATTGCTGGAATCTCACCATCAGATTGTTTAGTATCATAAACAGGACACTCGTTGGGGGGGGTCTTACCCCTCTGCATAAGGCTGACCTATACATCTGCATATGGCTGACCTACAATTTACACACGTAATATAATGGCCGAGGGATTTCGTTTTATATATCTTGCCTTTGTGTTTACTTAGGCTGAGAATCTTTAGGCTCAGTGCATGGGTTAGTTAGGTGCAAACATGGGCACAGGTGTTCACGCACGCGCGGGGAGGATGTGTCATTCAGAGATGTCAAAATAAAAATCCATGATAGAAAATTTGACCAGGGGATGTGAATGACATCATCCACCGGAAGCGTGCGCGGAGGATTTTGGGGATTTTGAAAAAAGTCAGTTAGTTGAGTTCTGCCTCGGGAGAAGACGGTTGACTTTCGGGGCTCGCCGAAGCCAGGTCGGTAGCCTTGCGGTAGGTGTCGCACGTGTTGGGGGTGGGGCAGATGGAAAAGTCAGTATAGAAAGATGGTATCTCTCCCCTTATGTCGAAAAACCTTTTAACTCAAAGGTAATAAAAAAAGTGTCGTACCTGAATTAAGAAGTCGTCAGTGTTTACGTGTATCGGGATTCCTATGTTCTATGTATATATGTTATGAACATTCTATGTACGTTTTACATATCCGTATCATGGGTATGTTACACACATCACAGGACGTCTTGCTGTTGTATATCTGCATCTCACCAACTCCAAAACAAAAACAAAAACATAAAACGCAGGACCATATGTGATAAATGAGCAGCCCAGTATGTCGGTTGGTTGGTTGGTTGGCTTTACAGAATTGTCACCCCTTTCAAGGCTATTTAATGCCAAAGATATATTTTGAAATAAGATCTCGAATTAAATACGGTACAGAAATATACTTTTACACTTTCAGAGCTCTTATTAACACATAAGGGAGTTGCCCGTGGTGTAATGGTTATCGTCGTAGCAAATGGACACGGCGACACGAGTTCAAACCTTGGCCGAGACTAATTGTATTTTACATTGCACTAATACCATTCGGAAAGGTATGAATCCAATTATTCTCCCTTCAGCTATGGGTAAATAGTAAGGCAGACAAGGTTCTTCAGATTTGGTGAGGCAACTAGTCTAGTAGAAGGAAAACTCTGACTTCAAACCTGTTAAACTTCGCTTAAAAATTGACTTTGTGTCACATCCTGCCCGATCGGCGGGTTTGGTAAATATGATTATTAACACATAACTGAACACGTTGTTGTATACATGCTTCTCACCAGCCCGAGAATAAAAACATTACACACTCGACCATATGTGGTAAATGAGCTAGCCTGGTTGGTTGCTTCACTTTGCATCATGTCAACCCTAATTGGGATATTCGATGCCAAAGAGATCAAAAAAGATGATCTCACATAATATACAATACAAAAATGAAGCAGTCTCCTTATGGTGTAATGGATAAAGCGATGGACTGCGGAATCGTAGTAAGCGAGTTCGAATTCCAGTCGGGCTATTATGTTCACTTTCGGGCAAATACATTAGGGGAAGGTAAATAGTTCCACTACTGTTCTTCTAGAAGGATGGTTTTGGCATTAAATAAACTGCAAATGCTGATATGCCGTTAAATTAAGAAACCGAACCAAACAAAAATGAATCTGCATACCGTCTATTTACTATATAAAAATAGCTGGACTTCTTGCTGTTGTATATTTGCATCTAACTACTCCCCCCCCCAAAAAAAAACATTAAACACACATCCATATGTGATAAACAAGTAGTCCTTGTTGGTTGGTTTTGCCGAATTGTCAGAGCTATTTAATGTCAAATATTATTAAAAAGATCAGATCTTCAGTTATATACAATACAGTCTGCTCTTCCATGTACACATAGCTAGACTTCTTGCTGAAGTATATATGCATCTCGCCCCTGACCAAAAAAAACAAAAAAAAACAATTCAGTACCCAACCATATGGGGTAAATGAATATACTTGTTTGGTTGGTTCCTTTCGCAGCATTTCAACCCTTGCAGAACTGTTTAATTTCAAACATTTAAAGAATGATCTCCAATTATATACGACATGAAAATATCTCTTTAAAATCATTTATACATTATTGCAATACTAATGTTTTAAGAGCCAATGTATAAAGCTAATTCAAATTCATTTCACAAAATTTTCTCACGCAGATCTATTTGACCCATAGATAGAACCCTCAGAGCTACTATCACTGCTAATTAGATACTTTAATAAAAAATCTGCATAAAACCCAAATAACGAAAATGGCTTCAGGAGAAATAGATCCTCGACGTCAAAATTTTGACTATCCGTCGAATTCTTGAAGGTGTACGTGCAAAAAATCTACAGGCAACAATATTATTTTTTGACTTAACCAATGCCTTTGACTCCATTCACAGAGGAAATATGGAGCAAATTCTACTCGCCTACGGTTTCAAGCTTACGAAAGAAAGAAGCAGAAGATACCCCGCAAAAACAATTACCGAGGCAGACTACGCCGATGATATAGCACCTCTGGTAAATGCACTGGCCCAAGCCGAAACCCTGCAACATAATCTGGAAAGAGCCGCTGCAGGCATCGGCCTCCATATCAATGCACACAAAACGGATTATATGTGCTTTAATCAAACAGGCGACATCTCCACACTAAACGGAAGTTCTCTAAAACGAGTTGACAAGTTCACCTACCAAAGAAGCAGTGTCTCATGAACAGAGTCAAATATTGACATGCGACTAGCAAAGGCATTGACACCTATCAATAGGCTATCGGTCAGACTTGACCGATAAAATGAAGCGCAGTTTCTTCCAAGCAGCGGTCGTGTCGATACTGCTATATGGATGTACTACATGGACCCTAACTAAATGTATGGAGAAAAAACTTGACGGCAACTACACAAAAATTTTTCAAGCAGTATTGAAAAAGTCCTGGAAGCAGCACTCCACAAAGTAGCAGCTGTACGAGCACCTAACACCCATTAAGATAGCTATCAAAATTAGACGTACCAGACATGTGGGACACTGCTTGAGAAGTAAGGGTGAACACATAAGTGGTGTACTCCTGTGGACCCCTTCACATGAATCAGGAAACATCACCACACTAGACGGAACCTCTCTGAAACTGGTTGACAAATTCACCTACCTAGGAAGCAGTGTCTCGTCAACTGAAAAAGACATCGGCACGCAGCTAACGAACGCATGGACAGCTATCGATAGATTATCGATCATATGAAAATCAGACCTGACCGATAAAATTAAACGCAGTTTCTTCCAGGCAACGGTCGTATCGATACTGCTGTATGGATGCACTACTTGGACGCTAGCTAAACGGATGGAGAAGAAGCTAGACGGCAATTATACAAGAATCTTGCGAGCAATATTGAACAAGTCCTGGCGGCAACACCCCACAAGGCACCAACTATACAGCCACCTTCCTCCCATCACGAAAACTATCCAAGTTAGATGAACTAGACATAAAGGACACTGCTGTAGAAGTAGGGACGAGCTCATAAGTGATGTACTCCTATGGACCACCACATATGGCCGGCAAAACAAGGACGACCAGCTCGAACATACATACAGCAGCTATGTGAGGATATGGGATGTATCTCTGAAGACCTGCCAGAGGCGATGAACGATAGGGAGAAGTGGCGAGAGAGGGTCAGGGATATCCGTGCCTGTGGCACGACATGATGATGATGATGATGGTTCCATCTTATCCAATATATTCACCAGACATTTTACCAAGCGATTTCAATCTTCTTTTCTTTCTCAATAAGGAATGACGATAATTTTTCATTCGCAGATCAGAGAAAAGCGTTTGTAGAAAACTACTTCAGCTCGAAACCAGTTGAATTTTACTTGAGAGGAATCAACAAGCTAAAAGATTAAAAGACAAGAATTGATTCAAAATAATGACGAATATACTTTTGATTGAAATTAATACATTGTTTAAATATTCATGAATAAACAATATTTACCTAAAATGGAAATTAAACTGGCCCGGATAACAAATAATTTTCCAAAGTCCAAAGGTTTATCAAGTGATATACGATCATCATTTTATGCTGATTTAAAACATACCATTTATTATTTGGAAAGGTCTGGTTTCGTTTGGTTTAGTTTGGTTTTTGGCATATCAACTATTGTAGGTTATTCAATGCTAAATTCATTTTATCCATTAAACTGTTCTATTTCAAACAATTCAGTTTAGCATTGGCCTAATTTGTTGAGTGTTTGTCAATCCTCCAGAAGACCGGGGTTCAATCACAGGTCAAGTCATACCAAAGACTCAAAAAATGGTACTTGATGCCGCTCTGCTTAATACTCAACATTATAAGGTAAGGATCAAGGGTAAAGTTGAGCAATCCAGGGAATGAATTTGCGTTCCCACTACCCCTCGGTGTAGAAGCTATTGAAAAAGGAGCCTTTGGGACACCCTTGACTAAAATTGCCAACTTTATTTACACAGTTTAAATACAAGAAACGCGTTTCCTAGATACGACACTAAACAATCTGATAGTGAGTTTCCAATAATGCCGGAACTTTGGGGAATGCGGAGTATATTTTCGTTGCCATCACTCCCAGGTCCACTCTGGTCAGAACTGCTAGCACCAGATAGGGTCCTATCTATAGATCAAAAAGAAATAAACAGTCTACTTACACTAAACTGAACTGCTTGAAAAAGGATATTTTGACATTTAAACTATGTACTCATGCTAAACTGAATTGTTCGAAATAGACCTGTTTTTGTATTTTTTGAAATTGAACTGTTTTGACATTTAAATATATGTAAACAAAAATTATTCTTATACTAAATGATTACGTTCACACAAGGTGGAAATGAAGGGGTTTTCGTATCATGAGCCCCAGAAAAAGAAGCTGGCTTTTTCGACTCTCACTTTTTAATGGCCGGGGATTCGAAGAGATTAGCAGAAGTTTTTAAAGAGAGGGGTTAAACCATTTATCGAAGAAGCAGTTGTTGATTGCCAACGATATGACTAAGACCCACAAAAAAAACAAAAAAACGGCGTACGTCGTATAATAGCAAAAAAAAATGTCTTAATAAAATGAATAGCTTGAAATTGAAATGTTTTTTACAATCAAACTGTGTACTTTTGCTAAACTGAATTGTTTATATTGAACTGTTTATTTGTATAAAAATGGGTTTGGGGTTAAATAGCGTACAAAGGTTAATGTGCCATAAAACACAAACAAACAAACAAACAAACAATAAACATATTGTTTAATTATCTCTAATCTTAACCTGCAGGATGCGACAATAGATGATTTTTTAAACGGATTACTGCTTTGAATTCAGAATTTAACTTTCCTATACTGGTAGCCTTATCAAGACTAAATTACACAATTTGCCATACTACTTATCCATAGGAAGAACAACTGTTTGATTGATGACTTTCCCGAGGACATTAGCACGAATTAAAATCTCTAGTTGTAACAAGATATTTTTATCTAGCATTCAAAACAGAAAAACAACAATAAATCAAAAGTTGTTGTAAACACACGAGTCGATGGGCAATCAATTGTGAGGTCTAGCCGGACGATTCCACTGACACAAAGTGAACGTCATGGTTCCTAGAAAATAAGTTGTATTTCTCGACTTGCTTTCTTTTTTTGGTACCAGATACTAGGGGAGTTTAGCGGCAATGTGGACCAAAAACATTTATGTAGTCAAAGATATGGGAAGAACTGGTTCTTCTAAAACAAAAACAAAAAAAAATCTACAGTGTACGTTGAAATCAGTAGATAATTTCCCATACGTCGAAAGTATTATCTCATCAACTCAAAGCGATGGGAACATACACATTGAGAAGGCATGAACTGCTATTGACAGCTTGCTTATTATATGGAAATCTGATCTCTCTCATAAAAACTACTCCGGAATTATTCCAAGCTGTTGACGTTTAAGTACTATAGTATGGTTGAGCCATATGTATTGTTACGAAACGTCTTGCAATAAAAGTTAGTAACTACACATAGATTATTTTTGTTATCTTAAAGTTACCCAGGAAGCAGTACCCCACGAAACAGCAGATGCATGGCCATCTACTTCCCATTTCACAATTCATCCAAAATGAACGCGAAATTCCAAGCACTGCTGGGGAATTAGGGGCGAACTCATGAAAACGTTTTCCTGTGGGCCACCTTACATGGACAAACCAGTATTGGGTGACCAGCTCTGTGTCGACATTGAATGCCTCTAAGTGGGCTTATTAACAAGACTTTTTGATGATCACTTCCATGAGAAAATATTCTACAGAAAATATTAAACTGGTAACAGACGGGAACACAAGAAACATTTGAAAGTTTTCTTATGTGATTCTCTTTCTCTGTTTCGTAAAGGAAAGTATTCACTTTCGGACAAACACCGTAGCGGTATTTGACATCTATCCCACCACCGGACGAATGTGCCACAATGCCTTTTTAAGATGGGTCCGGGCACAGAGTTGAAGCGCAGACACGCCTGGCATTTCCAAAAATGCCTCGGGCTCTGTCGGCATTCCCCTAAAGAGGGGCGCCTCTGGCGCCAGCCTATTAACCTAGCCCCTCCGAGGATGGTTTGAGCCTTAGAGAGACACCCCCCTGAGGCTCGAGAGTCCAGTGACGAGCCACACCTGACCAGATACATGCGCTGACGCCACGGCCGGTCGCAGTAGCGACAGCTATGGACCCCTTTATCCCCTCTAGCTATTAGTTAAATAGTACTACTTTTGTTTTCTTATTAGGATGGCTTTGGCTTCGAATAGCCCAAGAAGATTGATATGCTATTACACAAAGAAAAAAAGCCAAAACCTATGTTAGGAATTATAACGTTATTATAGCCAAGGAATTTATGGTAGCTTTTTTTAAGGAGTATGGTGTCAGGTATTCTTAATAGAATAAATTCTATGTTTCATGTATTCCTGTCTAATACAGATAATTTTCGAGCAATCATAAGCTTTCAAGTAACTTTTTCTATTTAGTAATGATATTAGTTTGGTTCATGCAGTTAAATGTTTTCAAGATTTAATATCTAATATCATATTTTAAACAGGTAGGTGGGGTTTCGTTTTATTTTATCTAATGGAATATCAGCCTTCATTAATTATTTAATCCCAAGGTCTCGAAAATAAAAGAAGAGTTGTGGAACAATCTAACCTACAGCTGGGAGAATAAGGCCTGTCACGCCTTTCCCAAAAGTATAATTGAAAAAGGGAACATGAAAGCAAAACTTCGAATTTGCTTATTTAGCTGTCATCATCCATCTTTACACCACGGGTCTCCTCCTGACCCTAAGTACTACACTCCGAGTCAGTCCGGGAGTAATTGCAATGAGGGCCTGACTTTACATGCCCTAATGCTTCAATAATAGAGCCTCAGCACTGATTGAAGTTTGGTATTATACTACGGACGCCTTATTTGTGTGGGTCTTACTCTTATCGTTGGCAATCAGCAACAACTGCTTTTTCGATGAATGGTTTAATCCCTCTCTTTAAAAACTTCTGCTAATGTAATATAACGGACGGGCGCTGTCGTTGAGAACGCGCGTGCGCATCTGCTGTCGTCAATCGGCGAAAATTTCACGAACCTAGCGCGTGCCGGCAGAATGACCTACAGGGTTCAGATGTGTTTTTAATATAATCACACATGAATTATCACGTGTTTTACGACAGTTTCACTGGTGACATCGAACATTCTGGGATCTTCGATTTGATCTTCAAAATCTCTATATAAGAAAACAAGTCAGGAGATTTTGGCAGAGTTGAATGCAATTTTCAAAACAGGTGCGTCAAAGGTTCAGGAGACCCCAACCCGTCCTACGCAGCCTGTTACGACCCGTCTGTCAGGATCGTGTCAACAGCCGGCTATTACCGACACCCACCGTCGCCACCAATAAGAAAGGAGGGGAAGAGCATAACGAAACGAACTTTTCGAGCTGCAACTATTGTAGTGCAAGTGAATAAAAAACGACTACTATTTTTCTCCCTCAAATTTCGTCTTTCAGTATTTCTTTTTCTGCGGACTCCTTATTTTAGAACACAACACTTTGGTCTTATGGTACACTAATTTCTTCGCATGCCCTGCCATTAAAATTAAAAATTTAGCTCTGTCCAAAAAACAATGATTGTCAACTTGAATTATTAGTATTGAATAAGCTGAATAATGTTACTCGTGTTAAAAATTCAGTACTTGGAGCCATTTAACAGTGTTATTTTTTTTTCTCATTGGGTACTCCATACTTTGGGCTAAACTAATCTTAGTGAATGACTAGTAATCCTGATTATATGTAATGTGTATTAAGTTTGGCTCATTGATTATTGTTAGTAAATTTTATTCTCATTTGATGCAACATCGTTCTAGGCCTTATGCCAAACAAGTGACGCTTAGTAAATGACAACTGATTTTGAGTATGTGCAGGCAATTTTTGGTTTGATAGCATAACAACGTCTGTGGGTTGTTTCATGCCAAAGGAATAAATGCCGAAGAATAGCAGTGGTACTTATTCTCCTTATTAAATCAATAATACAAAAATGTGTATATATATATATATATATATATATATATACATGTGTGTGTGTGTGTTATATAACGTACCTATGAACATTGATTGGTAAGTCCCATTCCTTATAAATACGTTGGACACAATTGTGAGGAGAGTTGGTATGCTGATTAAGTAGTTCACCGCTAAAAGTGGTTTACCTTCGTCACGCCGCTGAGGAGTATTTAATTTTGTTAATGTTATAAAGATTTTCATTTAACTTCCAACTTAATTTTGGTTGTTTTTCATTTAGTAACCTTTGTTAGGTTACAACTATATGTTTAATTAAATATTAAAGACACATTTTGTCAATATAATTTTATTAATATCTTTACAAGTTTCCTGATATTGTTTCAGGTGGATAAATTTACCAAAAGTGTCGCGAGCGCTTTGGACCTTTCATTGGCCATCATTAGGGGTTGTTGCATATATGAAGAGTGTTTTTAAAGAGTTTTTGAAATATTTTAGGTTTTTATGAAATAACAAAATTGCGTAAACCTGAAGTTGGATAAAACTAAAATGCTGATGAATTTAATATTTCTTAATAATATTCTATTTCTGTTGATAGCGTTCTGTTTTCTTTTTAATTTATCAGCATCTTTTATCCAACTCTGCATTTACGCAATTTTTTTATGTTATAAAAACCTAGAAACTTTCAAAAACTCTTTAAAAAAAACACTCTTTATAGATGCAAGTAACCCCTGATGATGGCTAATGAAAAGTCCGAAAGCACACGGGACAATTATTGCAAATTCATCCACTAATTCCGACCTGAAACCAAGACAGGAAACTTGAAAGGATCTTAATGAAATTGTATAGACTAAATGTATCTTTATTATTAAATCAAACATGCTTAAATGAAAGACTGCTACCTAACCACACACACACACACACACACACACACACACATATATATATATATATATATATATATATATATATATATATATATATATTGGTTTGGTTTGATTTGGTTTCTCTGGTTAATGCCATGTAAATTAGAGTGAGTTATACAATGCTAAAGAACTTCTTATAGAAGAACAGTCATCATCATCGTCATCATCAAGTTGTGGTTATGAATTATTGGTATATATTTTATTAATGCAGAATTCGTGCATAAATAATTTTTTCAAGTAATTTAATAATTCAAAGAGAAAATTCCAAAAAGATATATGATTTTGCATTGATCGTGGAGTGAACGATATAAGTAGCTATAGCGGTTCCATTCACCAGTGAAAAGAGAGAAGAATTAATTTCACTCTGAACTCTAGTTCGTATTTATGTCGAAGAAGGGAAAAGTATTTGAAAGGCGCCTTCTATGCCACCAATCAAGCTGAATACGACGAGAAAAAAAAAAAAAAAAAAAAAAAAAAAACAGCCTTCAATGTTAATCCTACGTTACTTCTATCCACCTGTTTCGTGAACAGTTTTAAATACGTTTTCTTGCGTCCACTTGTTTGTGTGTGTGTTTTTTTTTATTTTAACTTGGCCTGCGGTTAATACTGACATTTGTCGTTTCTTTCTTTTTCGTCGGAAATCAAGAACGTGCTCGACTCGTTCGAAACTTGGGTGTCGCAAGATTATACCAACGAAAATTACACGTCTGTTCTCGTGCAAACTTTATTATGTACAATAGAATCCGGGCACGAACACACAAAATAGTATAGAATCTCAATAAAAGGTATGCTAATTCTCTTAAAATTATCTCGGTCCTCTCTTCTGTTTGGTCGTCTAGACGGTGCCTAGTGTCAGCACAGAGCCTACAGATATACATCTGATGTCTCCGATAAATATTGATATATGTTTAAGATCACTATCGATTTCACGACAAGATTCTAGGATTTTAAACTATGACTTTAAACCTCTATCTCTCTCTCTCTCTATATATATATATATATAATCAAAACCGGTCCGCGCTGATCGTACATATTCTTTTGATTCTCGCTCACCAACTGTCCTTATTGACCATCACTCTTGGCAGATCCTCAACACGGCATCCACAGTCAACAATGAATGGCGAATTCTATTTGACCCATATATTGAACTCTAACAAGTAGTATCAATCCATTAATAGTTAACCAACGAACAGTAGCGACAAAATGGTACTCCCTATTTCCCCAAGCTCCAGGAGTAGAGTTTCACCATCATCAGACTCAGTTTATACGTAATAACTTTAAGACACTCATTCGGGGTCTTAAACATCTTCAGAAATGCAGTCCCAATGTTGTGGAAAAATTTAGGAATATATATATATATATAAAGTAAAGATAGTGACCATAATCGAGGGTGACCAGAAGGCTCCCTTTTCAATAGCTACTACACCAACGTGTCGTGGAGGGTGCTATTCTTTTCCCTAGGTTGCTCCACTTTACACTTGATCATTACCATATAATGTTGAGTGTTAAGCAAGGTAGCACCAAGTACCATTTTTTGACTCTTTGGTATATATATATATATATATAACGGCCTACACAAAAAACCTTGGTGCAATTGATCCGGGGACTCTTCATTGCGGAAAATATTGCCCCTTTTGCTCATACAGAAAGAACTTCGTAGTGCATCACGTCTTGCTTCATGGAGGCTGCACAACTCGTTCGGCTAGAAGGTCATTTAAAGAATATTAAAGAAGACACAGGTACTGAATTCAACTGAATCTCAGAAAGAGCACCGCCATCTTGGTCCATCTGTCTACATTCCAGGGAAGTACAATCACATCATATACTAAGTTCTAGAAGGATATTGACTACTGAATAAAATAGGCAAACAGTGCATTTAGCAAACTGTACAAATATATGTAGAAAAAAAAACACACCCACACAACGGTACCCTGATCAGCGTGTAAAGAGCCATAACCATTTTCCCTTACGTATGTCTTAGGCTCATGGGTCACTTATTGTTACCGCTTTTCACTCCTCGAGCGTTTCTACAAGTGCTGCTTCTGTACCATCGTCAACACCCATTGAAGTGACTTCGTCACAAAGGTGGAAGTCCTTGGACAAGTGGATATCACCAGTATCAACGCCATACAGCTGAAGTTTCAACTATGCTGGGCAGCAAGCGTTTCTTGAATTTAAAATGATCGTCAGCTAAAGATCATAGAGTATTGCCAACTCCATTGGCCATCGCAACAGAATGACTTCAAAGAAGCGATTCAATAACTGTTTAAAAATGCATAGGTGCCTCTAACATTGACCATCACCAACGTTCCTCATCCTATTAACGTGACACCTGGCGTCATATCACCAGCCATGCTGCAAGGAGACTCTCAGGGAAAATATAGCTAGCATTTAGAAGAACAGGAACATATCGTCATCAAACTCTGAAGAGAAATACAGTTGAAGCCGCAGCGACCGAGCCTACTTTTCCACATTATCCCTACCAGTCATGAGCGAACTTGCTGTCAACGAGGACCACATCTTTTTTTAATTTTCGTTCAGAAACTAAGCCATGATATATATATATATATATATATAAATATGTATATATATATATATATATATATATATATATATATATATATATATATATATATATTATAAGCGTAGAATGTGCAAATATATTTTTAAAACATTTGTCTAATAAGTTATTAATTACTGCTAAAAAGTAACTAAACCTACCCTAACTGTGCTAAAACCATGTCTCTCTCTCTCTCTCTCTCTCTCTCTCTCACACACACACACACACACACACACGCACACACACATACATACATACACACACACATATATATATATATATATATATATGTGTGTGTGTTTAAACGAACAATACCAATTCGTAACACTCTCTCAATCAATATAAGAACTTTACCTCTTTATCCTTATTGAGGCAACCAATCAAAGAGAAGGATAATTCTGTCTTCAAAACAGCTGTACTCCGATAAAAAACTGACCTTTTGTCGCCTCTTACTCGTAGCAGATATGTTGGATAAGTACGTACATGAACCTATATCACTTCTAATATAAGGACCCTGTGTGCATGTGTGTGTGGAGATGTGCATGCAAATGTGTGTACGCATGTGTTCGTATGAGTGTGTGTGATCGTGTGTGCGTATGTGATCGTTTAAGAATACAGTTATGTTGGGTTTAAATATTGTAAACACTTAGTGACGTTGGTAACCACATAATTTGAAAGGGAAATATTTCCTAGTTTTAAACCCCAAGAATAATGTTCACCTTTAAGGTCCTTTCTAATACTACTTGTAAAAAGGCCTCAAGACCAACAAAAAATTCTTTACGTATACATTTTCCGGGCAAAAAATAAAAAGAAACAAACATGCAAACAAACTTTTGAAAACAAAAACGGAAAACATTTTTTATTCTATCTGATCCAGTGAGGAGAGATTGTTGTCTGTTTACTCAGCAATTGAGTATCCACGATTCGTCTAAATACTATAAAAGGCACAAAAAAGAAGAAAAAAGAAAAAGAAAAAAAAGAAATTCCCGCCTTTTTTTCAGTGTTCGGCTCATAAAGGTCAACCCGCTTTTGTTCCGTTCATTGCGAGAGCATCGAGACAAGGCGTCGTGTGAAGTAACTCTCTTAATGCCAAGCATTCACCTTCGACAAAAACAGTAAACTACCCCTTGGCACAACGTCGTTAAAGTGAACAGAGACGCAATCATATTCTATTATTATTTAAATATCATCTTTTCAGTCGACTGCTTTTACCAACTGGGACGAGATTAACTTCATTCACCGTCCACTTTGAGGAGATATCATTGGTTTAGATTCCTTTGTCCACAGGTTAGTGTAAGTGGAGTCAGATATGTTTTGTGAGATAGCGGAGAGGATTAAACCGATATAGAATGGGTTTTTTGAAGGTTTGAGGGCTGGAATAAATAGGGGAATTAAGTAAAATTATAAACTCGATTTTAAAAAAAAATAAATAAAGGAAAAGAAGAAATGAAAAGTGAATTCAATAGAGTCAAAGATTAGATTAGAATTTGAAAAGGAGAAGAATTAGAATGAAGTTAAAAGGAAAAATTAAGTGAAACGGGGTGTCAAAGTAGTAAAAACAAGGAAAATGAAAAACGATTGGAAGGAAGGAAGGAAATCGAAGAAAAGAAAGTAAATGTAAAAAAAAAATCAAATGAAAAAAAACACGAAAGAAAGCAAAAAAGAAGCAAATATAAGAAAGAAAGAAAGAAAGAAAGAATAATTAAAAGAAAGAAAGAAAGATTAAAGGAAAGAAAGAAAAACAAAAAATTTTAAAGAAAGGAAGAAAAAAGAAAGAAAGAAAGAAAGAAAGAAAGAAAAAAGAAAGAAAGACAGGCAAAAAAGAAAGAAAAAAGAAAGAAAGAAAGCAAGAAAAGTAAAAAAAGATTAAAAGAAAGAAAGAAAAAAGAAAGAAAGAAAGAAAGAAAGAAAGGCAAAAAAGAAAGAAAGAAAAACCAAAATAGATTAACAGAAAGAAAGAAAGAGAGAAAGAAAAAAAGAAAGGCAAAAAAGAAAGAAAGAAAGGCAAAGAAAAACGATTTGAAAGAAAGAAAGAAAGAAAGAAAGAAAGAAAAACTGAAGAAAGAAAAAAAGAAAGTAAGAAAGAAAGGCAAACAAAACGGATTGGAAAGAAAGAAAGAAAGAAAGAAAGAAAGGCAAAGAAAAAGGATTGGAAAGAAAGAAAGAAAGAAAGAAAGAAAGAAAGAAAGAAAGAAAGAAAGGCAAACAAAACGGATTGGAAAGAAAAAAGAAAGAAAGAAAGAAAGAAAGAAAGAAAAGTAAACAAAACGGATTGGAAAGAAAGAAAGAAAGAAAGAAAGAAAGAAAGGCAAAGAAAAAGGATTGGAAAGAAAGAAAGAAAGAAAGAAAGAAAGAAAGAAAGAAAAGCAAACAAAAAGGATTGGAACGAAAGAAAGAAAGAAAGAAAGAAAGGCAAACAAAACGGATTGGAAAGAAAGAAAGAAAGAAAGAAAGAAAGAAAGAAAGAAAGAAAAGTAAACAAAACGGATTGGAAAGAAAGAAAGAAAGAAAGAAAGAAAGAAAGAAAGAAAGAAAGGCAAACAAAACGGATTGGAAAGAAAGAAAGAAAGAAAGAAAGAAAGAAAGAGGGGTAAACAAAACGGATTGGAAAAAAAGAAAGAAAGAAAGAAAGAAAGAAAGTAAGAAAGAAAAAAAGGTAAACAAAACGGATTGGAAAGAAAGAAAGAAAGAAAGAAAGAAAGAAAGAAAGAAAGAAAGGCAAACAAAAAGGATTGGAAAGAAAGAAAGAAAGAAAGAAAGAAAGAAAGAAAGAAAGGCAAACAAAAAGGATTGGAAAGAAAGAAAGAAAGAAAGAAAAGCAGCATTTGGTCAAATACATAATCAGTTAGTAATACATACAATAGAAAAATTACTGTCAGAGATCATTACAAATGCCTTGTGTGGTCGTAACCTTCGGAATGCATTTCTCATTATATGAATTTAATAAAAATCTATAGAACCTATTTTATCACCACAGGCTACTATGATTTAACAATCAAATTTCCCAGACCATGTCTTCTATAATAAGTTAATCTTTAAAAGGAGTTTCACTTTCTGGTCTCCCGTCTTTCTCATCAAATTTTTAATGACTATATTATAAAAACGATTCTCGAGAGTTGCTGCAACTAGTTCACAGATCTTTCATAATATAGCAAGATAAATGTATACAGTCTACTTTCTATTGATAATCCAGGGCTTCGAATGATCTCTGCTCGACCACCGATAGATTGCTGATTACTGTGCCATAAAATAATGATTAATAAATTTCTTTCACTGTCTCTTAATACTGTAGAGGTACAGAACTAATATTTGCCCAGTCGGTTTGGCCTGTAGAATACATCGACTACTTCTCTGCAGAGAGGTAAGACCCTCCGTAACGAGTGTCCTAGATATGACACTAAGCAACCTAATGGTGTACTTCTAGTAATGCTGGAGCTTTAGGGAATACGGACTACCCTTTCTTTGCCATCGCTCCCAGGTCCACTTTGGCCAGGTGTGGTAGCACCTGAAAGGGGTCCTATCGATGGGTCAAATTGAACTAAACTGTGTAACTATGTTAAACTGGATAGTTTGATATTGAACTGTTTTTGACATTGAACCTACGTACGTATGCTGAACTGAACCGTTTTAAATAGAACTGTTTTTAAATAAAACTAAACTGTGTACTTAGGCTGAACTAAGTTGTTTGAAATAGAATTTTTTTTGACATTGAAACTGTATACTTATGCTAAATTGAATTTTCTTGACATTTAACTGTTTGTAAACAAAAACTATACTTATACTAAAATGAATTGTTTGAAATTTCATTTGGCGTTAAATGACACGAAAAAAATTGATACGCCGTAATACAACCGACAACTGCTGTGATGGTGATGGCAAATCGTCGGATAGGGAGTGAAAACACCAAAATGCAACTCTACTTAGGCGTTAGGACCTCTGTGGCTTTATTCTCGCTGTTCAGCCTCTGCAGCTATGAAAGCAGGAAGACATGGGAAACGTGTTGGCTATATTCCTCGTTCTTATAGGAATAGGAATTTTATCGCTTCATGATTCGTTCTTTGTTCTTCGTTCACCCAAATGTTTGTATCTTCGCACTCTAGACATCAAAAGAGAAGCAGCAGGATAACGAAATCCGTTATCTTTTATTAGAATTCACAGAACACCCGATGCTCACCTTGAGTGGTTGACATAATCAGGTCAGTCACCCGTTACCACATGAATGGTTAGCGCTTGTGATCTTGTCAGGTCCTTTTAAAGGTACTTGAAGAAGAATATTTTGCTCCACTAATCCTACTGAGAAAGATGTCGAACGTTTTGGAGTGGCTTGTTTTGATTTCTTTAGTTAATAACATATCAACTTCCGTGAGTTATCTAATGATAAGACTATCCGTAAAGAAGACCAATATTCTTTAACCCAATGTTGGGGAGGTGAGAAGGAAAAAGTAACGTGTAAGAAATAAAGAAGAAGGAGGTTCATGCCTTTACCAAAAATATCATATATATATATATATATATATATATATATATACTCTACTTAGTATTGAGCACTTTTTTGCACTTGTAGCTTAGCAGCAATAACGGTTGTTTTTTCTTTTGACCAATCAATTGCATAACTGTTGATTTTTTTCAATTGGTATGACAAGGTTTGGCTTTCTTTTTTTTCAATATATATATATATATATATATATATATATATATATTCCCCTTGACAGTGATTTGTAGTATATTTTTATCTTCGAATTACTTGCGGTTTTTTTCCCTTACCGTAAGTGCTATTATTCAATAAGTAATTTAGTTAATATATATATATATATATATACCAACCCTTCCACACAATCAGGATGCGGCACAACTTAAAAATCTCAGAGGAAATTTTCTTCTCCTGCATATCAAGTCAGCCTAGTCTGCCCTACTATTTAGCTATAGCTTGTTGGAGAATAATTAGATGTATGCCTTTTACAAGAGTATTAGAGATATGCGAAATGCAAACAGCCCCGTTCATGATTCGAACTCTTATCGCAATGTCCACCTCCTACAACGGTAACTATTTCTCCACGAAAGACTTATTTACTAATCACTCTTCCTTTTTCTTCCTTGATTTATTTTCTTTCTTTCTTTTTTTCAAATTTTTATCCTTCTTTCTTTTCCTCTTTATTTATTTTTATAACTTTTTTTCTTTCAGCATGTGAAACAAAGACAATTTTTTTAAATCTAAGTTTGAATTCAGAGTATTCTTTCTCTTCTCCTAAACTGGTTGTCATCCCAACATTTAAGGGCTAAGCCTGTCCAACTGTTTACCCATAGCTGAAAGGTTGGGTTTATACTGCTATTTGAAATGCAAACATCATCGTCCAGGATTTGAACTCAATCCACCGCATCTATTGTTATGAAATAGCAGAGGGATTTTGGTTCATGTCTTTGAGTTTAGTTAGGCTGAGAACCTTTCGGCTCAGCACATGAGTTGGTTGGGTGTAAGATTGAAGCAGGTGTTAACGCAGGTGCGCGCGAGCGGATGGAGGTGTCACTCAGATGTCATAACAGTTCGAGACGATACTGGGTGACAAGGTGCGGGTGACGTCACGCACCGGAAGCACGTGGAAGTTTGTGTGAGAATTTGAAGAAAATAAGAGTCGGGGTTTAGACGCCAAACGAGAAGGATCGATTTTGGAGCTCGCAGGTGCGAGGCGAACGTGCGCCCGATGGGGGCCGCTCGAGTAGGGGGCCAAATGAATAAGACAGCGTAGAAGATTGTGTCTCTCCTCCTTACGTCGAAACCTTTAACTCAAAGTTAATAAAAAGGTTTCGTACCTGAACAAGAAGTCGTTACGTGTTTTCGAATTCCGAGGTTCCTACGTTCTTTATGCAGTCTATAGTAATGAACATTACGTGTCTATTTTGCACATGGCCATATTCATATATATGGCTACGCAACACTATTTCCAATGAGGATAACCGTTATATCACTGTCACCACCAAAAAATACATATACATTTGAAGTATATACTTACGAATGCGAGGCAAGATCAAATGTGAGAAGATTTTAACAGGTTTTAGTTTGGTTTTGATTTTTCGGACAGTTGTCCACATCACTATCGTGGTAAACTGGAACACAACGCTTCAGCCGCTGTATACTTCGAGCCTCCTCAGGTGTCCCTTGTTTATCTGGGCATAGAAAGGATTCAACCAGGTGAACCATTTTTAAGGTTTTACAAAATAACTGATGCCAATAGATTTTATTTTTCCAATTCCTGTCATGACGCTTCTCGTTAAAATTCTTGCGATGTTTCTCGGATTGATAGGCGTGAAAAACAATGACATCATTTTTTGAATAATATCTTCACAGTTCTTGAATGTCTTCTTTGATCAACAGTCAAACATAAAAAATGATTTCCCCGGTTGAAAAATCTTTGTTCCAAGATAAACAAGGGACATCTGAGTAAGGCCAGTGGATGCAGCAACCGAAACGTTATTGTACTGATTGTTCAAACAACAATCTAATTAAATTGCACATATATAGCTCTGTTCTAAAATAAACTTTAGTTGATATTGATAAACATTAATTTGATATGCTCCTCCGAATTGTTTTTTTGCTAGCAAGTCGCATATACGATTTTTAACTGTAAAGAAATAAACAGATTGTTGTGGGAGCCAAATTTCAAAATGGCTTATAGAAGTGGATTATTCCTTAAAAAGATCTTTTTTTCTGCCTGTGTCTTATCAGTGAAATGACAGTGAGAGAAATCAATTTTTTGGTGGAAGAAGAAAAAATAGATCAATATCTACGGGATGCTCTTACTGATGCACAGTGGACCAGAGACCTCTGATTTGCAAGGTCATTTCGCTGACCATTACGAAAGATGGGATGCCTTTCTGTTTATATACCTCATATACCTTATACTATGTCATCAGAAGATAAGAAAGACTGAGTACAGTCCAAAGTTACCTCAATATCATCTGGAAAATATCGGGACAAACAGAAAAACGAGAAATCCCTAGAAAACAGAAATAGGTAAAAAAACAAAAAACACACAAAAAAAAACACAACAATTGTACGGATACTTCAAGCGACAATCTAAAGAGATTGACCACAAGATCACCTGCACATGACTATGTAGAAGAAACTCCAAGTGAGAAAATTGATTTATATAAATAACAGCATAAAATATCACCATAAGAACCAATTATTTCAAAACAAGAATTGCTAACACGTAGAATATCATTGTAGGTTACGTTTTGCTTTGGTTTGGTTCTTTCGTTTATTGTCATATCAACCTACATGAATTATTAAATGCCAATGCCTTCCTACATGGCAAAACAAAAAAGAACAACAACATTAAATATCTATTATTTGGATGATTTTAAAAAACGAAAGAGTTGCATAAGATGAAGTTAATTTGAATCAACAAGAAATTAATCAGTTCATACAGGAACCGTTTATTCTTTTAAAATGAATGCCTTGTTGAATTGAATGGTTCTCACAGGAAACCTTTTTTATCGAAAAGTTTTCTTTATTGATCGTAACATGAAAGTTTATTCTATTGGCATATCAATCTTCAAGGGGTATATAATGCTAAAAAACAGGAATAGTACTATTTAACTCGGAGATCAAAGGTAGTTGATACCTTTCCAAATAGTATTAATCTGAAACTAATAACGTGACTGGAGTTCAATCTCGTTTACTTCGACGTTTGAAGCCAGCACTTTCGCCATTGCGTCATGGAGTTTTCTCTGCGTAGCATTAGGAAAATATTAACGTCATATCGTGATTTTTCCCATTGTAATTCGATCATTTTTCATTTTTTAGAAGCATTCAATGCTTAAAATTATTGAAACAAAAGTTGATGTTTTTAAAAGTAATTTCACAGAATAATTGCAATTTCAAAAGAAAATTAATCTTTAATGTTATGTTTCCTTTTTTATCACAGCTTATCTAAAAAAAAAAATTTCACTGTTATGTTTGTTTATATCGATGGTGTTTGTTAACATATAATAGAGACAAAAAATTGCATATGAGGAATAAAGAGAATGAAAACATAAAAAAAACCTTACTGCTTGAGAGAGTTTTATCCTCACTGAGTGACCTGCGAATCTAAACTTTTGCATTATTGTCAGTACGGACGAAACAACAATAAATAAACTAGTCAAACTGAATATAAATAATATAGTGAGGTTGTTCATAACTAAGTGATTCTGAACACTCAGTGTTTGGGTTGCTGTCGGCTGGGGCTGTAGAATACAGCAACTGCAACTATTCAGAGTGGTAAGATACCCCGAATGAGTGTCCTGTTTATGACACTAAACGATCTGATGGCAAGGTTCCAGCCTTAGAGATTTGGGGAATGTGGAGTGCCCCTTCATAGTCATTTCCCTCTGGTCCACTCTAAACAGGAGAGGTAGCGCTTCGTAGAGTCCTATCTGTAGGTCAAATAGAAGTGGTTGACATTTAAACTGTGTGTAAAAATTATTTACGCGTTTAACGTCGAGTAAATTAATGTGTAGTGTTCCATAATTCAATTAGTGTTAAAGTTTGTTTGTTTGGTTGGTTTTGTGGCATATCAACCTTTGTAACGCCAAATCCATTTTTATGTAAATAATCAGTTCTATTTAAAACAATTCAGTTTAGCATAAGTACACTGTTTAATTGTCAAAAACATTTCTATTTCAAACAATTCAAGCAGTTATATATAACAATTCAGTTCAGTATAAGTACAGTTTCAACGTCCAAAATAGTTCTATTTAAAACAATTCAGTTGAGCATAAGCACGAAGTTTAAATGTAAGTACAGTTTAATTTAAAAAAAAACATTTCTATTTCGACCTATTCAGTTTAGTCAAGCAATTCTAAATCAGCTAATTCAGTTTAGTAAAAGTACAGATTTTATTTATGCACAGTTACATGTCAGAACAGTTCTATGATAAACAATTCATTTTAGTGTAAATACAGTTTAGTGTAAATACAGTTTCAATGTCAAAAAACAGTTCTATTTGAAATAATTCAGTTTAGCACAAGAACACAGTTCAAATGTAAGCCCGGTTCAATTGTCAAAAACATTTCTATTTCAAGATTTTCAGTTATGTGTATGTATGCCGTTAGTTCTATTTAACCCATAGATAGGGCCCTACCAGGTGCTACCACGCCGGGCCAGAGTGGACCTGGGAGCAATGGCAATGAAGGGGTACTCCGTCTCCTCAAGGCCCCAGCATTGCTGGAACCTCACCATCAGATTGTTTATTGTCATATCCAGGACACTCGTTTGGGTCGGGGTCTTACCTTTCTGCAGAGCTGTAGTCAGTGTATTCTATAGCCCCAGCTGACTGGGCAATACACAGAGTTAAATGTCAAACAGTTCCATTTCAGATAGTTCAGTTTAGCATAAGTACACAGTTTAGACGTCAAAACAGTTCTATTACAAGCAATTCAGTGTTGCATTAGTACGCAGGCTCAATGTCAAAACAGTTCTATTTTAAACAATTCAGTTTAGCATGAATACGAAGTTTAAATGGAAAAATCAGTAAAGTGAAAGAAGCATGGTTTAATTCTATTTAACCCATAGATAGGACCCATATCAGGTGCTACCACTCCGGGACAGAGTAGATCTGAGAGCGATGGCAATGAAGGGGTACTCCGCATTCCCCAAAGCTCCAGCATCACGGGAACCTCACGATCCGAGTGTTTAGTGTTTTATGCTTGACAATCGTTGAGGGGTCTCACCCCTCTATAGAGGTGTTGTCCGTGTGTTTTTCAGTACCAGCCGACTGGGCTAAAGTTCACTCGTTAAGGGGGATTTTAACCCTCTGTAAAGGTGCAGTCGGTGTATTTTGGGCAAGACTGGCCTTGAGAATGGATAATAATGATGGATGGAAAGAAAGAGAGCCAGGGATCACTGTGCTATCTGAACATGGTGATGATGATGATAATGGTTCTTCTTCAAGGATAATAATCTAACAGTATGTTGGTTGGTTGTTTGGGTTTCATGGCATATCAACATTTGTAGGTTATTTAATGCCAAATCCATTTTAAAATAAAAAAATCAGTTCTATTTCAAACAATTCAGTTTAGCATGAGTACACAGTTTATTTGTCAAAAACATTTCTATTTCAAGCTCTTCTGTTCAGTCAAACAGTTTTAATTCAGCTAATACAGTTCAGTATAAGTATAGATTTTGTTTTCACACAGTTAAATGTCAAAATAGTTCTATATTAAACAATTCAGTTTGGCTGGAACCTCAACATCAGATTGTTCAGTGTCATATCCAGGACACTCGTTAGTGGGGGGTTTACCCCTCTGCAGAGGTGCAGTCGGTGTATTCTACAGCCCCAGCCGACTGGGCAATAGTGTTAAAGAACAATACTTATAACATTTTTTCTGTGTGAAAACAAATGTTTAATATCTAATAATTGCATTGATGTGAGATAACAATAATTGAAAATATTTAACGGTGTAGAAAGAATAGGAATACTTACATACAAAATAGTTCAACTTCTAAAATGAAATTGCCTACAAACTATTTACTTATAAAACATAACCATGAAATGTGAGCAAGCAAATGACTAACGTAACCATGAAATATGCCCTAGCAAATGACTACCTTTTAATAGTTACAGTTTCATATCAACAGACACACAGCACACCGCAGGAGAAGCAAGATGAACTCATCAGTGATGTATTCCTATGGACCCCCGCATGTGACCATGCAAAAGCAAGACAACCAGCTCGAACATACATACAGCAGCTATGTGATGATACAGGATGTAACCCTGAAGACCTGCCAAAAGCGATGAATGATAGGGAGAAGTGGCGAGAGAGGGTCAAGGATATCCATGCTGGCGGCCAGACATGATGATGATGATGATGTTACGTAGCAACACAATTGTGCCGAGAAAGGATAAGCAATGAATAGAATCATTTGTATTAGATAGCAATCCTAGAAAGTATCTGACTGTGTGCAAATAAAAGGCTCAGGCTCGTCTAAAGATGTTATCAACAAAATGTGTTTACAAATCATAAATATTTAGTATATATGTATGAACAGGATTTGGGATTAAATAACCATCACTGATTGATATGCCATAAAACCTAACCAAACAAAATCATATATATTTGATATATATGGATGAGGAGGATTTAGCATTAAATAGCCTACAATGGTTGATATGTCATAAAACCCGAACAAATCAAATCCTATATACTTGATATATATGTATAAAGAGGGTTTGACATTAAATAACCTACAATGGTTGATATGCCATAAAACCCAACCAAACCAAATCCTATATATTTAATATATATGTATGAAGAGGGTTTGGCATTAAATAACCTACAATGGTTGATATGACATAAAACCCATCTAAATCAAATCATATATATTTGATAAATACGTATGAAGAGGATTTAGGATTAAATAGCCTACAATGGCTGATATGGCATAAGACCCATGTAAATCAAATCATATATATTTGATACATATGTATGAAGAAGATTTAGCATTAAATAGTCTACAATGGCTGCTATTCCATAAAACCCAACCAAACTAAATCCTATATATTTGATATGCATGGATAAAGAGGATCTGGCATTAAATAGTCTAAAAAGGTTGCCATGCCATAAAACCCAACCAAAGCAAATCATATGCATTTATTACATATGCATAAAGAGGATTTGGTATTAAATAACCTACAATGGCTGATGTGCCATAAAACCTAACCAAAGCAAATCATATATATTTGATAAATATGTATGAACAGGATTTAGGATTATATAGCCTACAATGGTTGATATGGCATAAAACCCAAAACTTAGAAAAAAAAAGAAACATTGATAGATAGGCTGCCACAGAATTGACGGTAGTGTGCTCATCTAACTAAACATTCTTACTCGGTTCCCCTGATTTTCTAGTCTAGCTTATTTTTCTTTTAAATTACAAAAATAAACTAATCAAATATATAAATCAAATAATCATTTTCCGTCATTAAAATTTTATTTTTAGAATTAAAAATTACTTTTAAATGGTAAAGAAAAAAATTAATCAAAAAGAAAAAAAAAGTGATGATATAAAAAAATTAGAAACAAAATAGAAAAAAATAGGAAAAAGGGAAAAAACAATACAAAAACATAAACAAATAACAGAATCAAGATAAATATGAATAACAAAAGAGAAATTTTTAAAAAATCTTTAAAAAAGATTTTATTTAAATCGAAAAAAAATTTTCATTTTGAAAAATAGAAAAAAAATGAGTATAAAAATATCGTAGAAAATTATTTAAAAAAACAAAGAAAAAAGAAAAATATTTTTTAAAAAAAGCGAAAACTATTCGAAAATTAGATATAGAAAAAAAAACTGACAAAATTAGAAAAAAAAAACAACTATGATTTTGAGAAATTTGAGAAATTTAAAATGACAAGAGAAAAAAGCCAAAAAAAATTCAAAAAGCAAAAAATCCCAAACATATATAACAAAAAGAAAAAAAACAAAAAAGTCACGTAAAGAAAGAATAAGTATAAAAAAATAATAAAATGATGGAAAAAATATTAAAAAGATTGGAAAACAAACCAAAAATATAAAGAAAATTTAAAAATTACAAGAAAAATGGAAAAAAATTAATAATAAATAAAATTGTAAAAAAAGGCAGAAAATTAGAAAAAAGTAGAAAAAAAAAAGCTTAAAAATAGTAAAAAATGCAAATATAGAATATCAACAAATAAAAATAGAAAAAATAGAAAAAGATAAAAAGAAACTAAAAAAAAAATTTTTTTAAAAGATTAGGAAAAAAGTGAATAAAGAAAGAATAGAAAAAAAGGTAGAATCTATCTATCTATCTATCTATATATATATATATATATATATATATATACAAACACACACGCACACACACACACACACAAAGATATATATATATATATATATATATATATATATATATATATATATATATATATATATATATATATATATATATATATATATATATATATATATATATAAGAGAGTTTCAGAAGAGAGAACTTGCGGTAAAAACGAGCGAATTACTCCATATCATTGCTCTGATTGGCTCGATTGTTACCAACAGAATGGTATTGATTGGTCAATTTCTGAAGCGTCTGTGTTCAGCTGGGTAAAAAGAGATTTAAAAGAAAATGAAAGTAATAATCCAGGTTCAAGTGAAACGTCATAAAAAATGGCTAAACAGCATTTTAAAAGTTTTTTCCTCCTTTCTAAGCACTCTGAATTTGTGTGTATGTATGTGTGTGTGAGTGTATTTTGTCGTATGTAATTTTTATCAACCAATGTAGACGTAGATAACCAATTGCTGTACTTATGTGATAAGTCATAGCAAACATTTTCTGATGAGTCTATACTGTCCAGGTAGATATTAAATTCGTGGGCCAGCTGAAAAGTTCATAGGTTGACCAAGATGCTCTCATAGAATGTGATCAGGTTAGGACTATTTTCCTAATTAAGTACATTCACTTCTTTCATTAGTGTTGGTGTTCTTGGATCCCACTGGTAAAAAATGTCTTGAACTCTAGATAAGACGTATTCATAAGAACGTCTTAGTCTAATTATTTTCAGCCTTTTCTTCAACTTCCTATTCTTGATCGGCGGTCGTTCTAAACAAGTTAGCATCTTCAGTGAGCACTATTGACTCGATCAAACACAGCTAGAGCTGTAGAATACACCGCCTTCATCTCTGTAGACGGATAAAACTTCCCCAACGAAGTTACCTGTTGGCTGTGGATTGTGACACATAGGGCTTGAGGACGGGTCGGGTTGCTGAGCAATATATGACCCAGCAACCAAAGTCGTAATGTGACTTAAAACCCTCTATCTTAACTTTTACTTCACTTGACGCACGGTAATTGCTGCCCGATTCGATCAACCAGTTAGTACTTTCAAGACCGTGTGTTTTATTGAATGTCCCGGTCGTATTCATTAAATTGCTGTTGTAGCAAACACCAAACCCCATTTATTTTAAAGGTCTAAATGACAATGGCTGGTCTTAAATGGCGCTGACAAAACATTACTTTAAACCATGAAAACTACATGCTGACAAATGATTAATATCAAATTATTTGTGTTTGATAACAATACTTGAAACCGTTGAACTTGATTTAAACAAATGAGCTCTGTCTCGTTTAAACATGTTACTTACAAACAATTCACTTCCAAATCATATATGATATAAGTAGTGACAAGATTTGGCATTAAATAACCATCAAAGGTTGATTGCTCAAATAACTTAACATAACCTAAATCAAATCATTTGTATAAGTAATTCTTGATACTAATAAACCAGAGATCATTTTGGTGCACACATTTAAAATAATGTCACATACAAAATCTTCATTAACACATTACATAAATACATACATTGTGGTATAATGGTTAAAGCGCTGGGCTGCGGAATCATAGGAAGCAAGTTCAAACTCCAGTCGCGCTATTAGGTTCACTTTTGGACAAATACTCTTAGGAAAGGAATGAACCCCCTTATCCTCCCAGCTATGGGTTAAATAGCATCATTGTTGCTATTCTAGAAGGATGGCTTTGGTATTAAATAACCAACGAGGGTTGATATGTCATTAAAACAAAGAAACCTAACCTCACACACACATATATATATATCATCATCATGTCGTGTCGCTAGCACGGATATCCCTGACCCTCTCTCACCACTTCTCCCTATCCTTCATCGCCTCCGGTAGGTCTTCAGGGCTACATCCCGTATCCTCACATAGCTGCTTGTATGTATGTTCGAGCTGGTCGTCCGGCATTAGCTTGGCTATATGCAGGGGTCCATAGGAGTACATCACTTATGAGCTTGTCCTTGCTTCTCCAGCAGTGTCCTGCATATCTGGTTCGTCTAACTTGGATAGTTTTCGTGACGGGAGGCAGATGGCCGTATAGTTAGTGCCATGTGGGTTGTTGCCGCCAGGACTTGTTCGATATTGCTCGCCACATTCTTATATATATATATATATATGGGTTGATATGCCATAAAACCCAACCAAACCAAGTTATTTTAATTTTCAATACTGATTATTTTCCATTTGCAAGACAGATTCGTTTGTGCCAGAGAACATTTTGGATCATGATTAGAAATGATCGACTATTGTCTTCAATCAGTTAAATATAAAGTTAAAATTTAACTTCTAACATCTAACTTATACGATTTAAGACACCTGACTTTAACTTCACCTTAAACTGTCAACTACACTTGGATCAGATTAACGGTTTACGCTTTTGGGAAAACTATTTAAATCTTTTCAAAATTTCATAAAATTCATACCCCCAAAAAGGACATCAATCTATTATTTGACAGGACAAGGTTGTGTAACAAAGAATTTCATTAATATTGGCCGGTTTTTTTTCATAATATTGGCGGATCTTTAAATAAAATTGGAACGTATAGTAAATGCGGCTCATTGTTCAAGTGGGTAGAATGTTCGTCAATCGTCCGGGAGACCTGGGTTCAATCCTAGGTCGCGTTATACCAAAGAATCTGAAAATGGTACTAGATACCTCCTTGCGTGACACTCAGCTATTTTATGTACATAAAAAGTGGAGCAATCCAGGGAAAGGAGTAGTGCCCTCCCCAAAACTTCGGTATAGTAGCTATTTAATAGGTAGCCTTTTGGTCTCCCTCGACTAAGGTTGTCATCTTTATTGTATAGTAATGGCAGACAGTTTCACCGAAGTGCGTGTGTTGTTTCATGATATTGGTAGATTGGTTCATTGATATTGGCTGGCTGTTTCAAAATATTGATGAATATTTATAAAAGAGGAAGCTTACGAGGATCATTAAATAAGTTTCCAGACATTTTTTGCATGGGCACTTTTATTGATAGTACACACATGAAACTCTATTCCCCTTCGAAGTAATCTCCTTCGGCCGCAATGCACTTGTTGTACTGTTCCAACAACTTCTGGAAGTCCGCATAGAAGTCCTCTTGTTTGAGCGTGTCAATGACCTCCGTCACAACCTCTTTCATCTCCTCAATTGTCTTATAACGACAGCCTGTGAGCTTAGGGAATAAGCAAAAGTCACAGAGAGCAAGGTCTGGACTATAGGGAGGGTGAGCAACTGTCTTGATGCCTATCTTGGTCAAATAGTCTGTAACAATGTCGGAGTTGTGGACTGGTGCATTTTCCTACTGGAAATGCGACTGACCAGATTTCAAGAGGACTGCCCTCTTCCCAAAGAATATCTTCATGAATTCCCTTAAAACATCAACTTAGTAACCCTAACCCTAACCCTTTGGCCAATCAACTCTGGTATATTGACTTCCTTACTCCTCCCACACCTCTCATCATCTCTCAGAGACTCCCTGGCTTCCTCGAATCTCTTATGCCAGTCAAAAACTGGTGCTCGATTCATGCAAGATAGTCGAAAGCAGTCTGAAGCATTCCATACGTTTATGTGGCATTCTTTCCAGGTTTAAAACAGAATTATATTGCATATCTTTCTTCTAAAGTCAAGATTGCATTTTTGAAATCCACCAGCTGTGACAATCAGGACTTAGTAGGGTGTATTCCGATTGCTGCTGCAGTTGTTGATTTGAAGCTGAAATCATAAAAATAGGTCAGTCATCTCATAACATGTATAGCAATAACATAGTGAATTTTCAAGAGTCTGCGACAATTTTAAATGCCTGTACAAAGAAATCTGGAAACTTATTGAGTGCACCTCGTATGTAATATTGGTAGAATGTTTCATTTAAATTGATGAGTTGTTTAATTGGAGAGAAAGCCTATCACAAAGTGGGGCAATAATTTGCTGAGCTTCTGTCGGCATTTCGGATGAAGGGGTGCCCCAGCCACCGGGCAACAAACCCAGCCCTTATCCTTTTTATGTTATTGGACAAGTGTTACCAGTGGAAAGGCCTCCAGAAACTCCTCACGAAGTGGTGCAAAGAATGTGTGTTAATTATCGTCGTAGGAAACGGAAATCGGTGACCGAAGTTCAAATCTTTGACGAGCCACTTTGTGTCTGATTTCTGGTCCATGCATTTTGGAAAAAGCATAAATTTATGTCTTTATCTTAGCTATGGGTAAATATTATGCCACACAACCTCTTTAGTCTTGGTTTGGCAACTAATGTTGGAAAAGGAAAACTGAATTCAAATCTTATTTATAATAAGTAAAGTTGGCGACCATAGTCGAGGGTAACCCGAAGGCTCCCTTTTCGATAGCTACTACACCAAGGTGTAGGGGAGGGCGCTACTCCTTTCCCTGGATTGCTCTACTTTACCCTTGACCCGTACCTTATAATGCTGAGTGTTAAGCAAGGAGGCACCAAGTACCATTTTTTGAGTCTTTGGTATGACCCGACCTGGGATTGAACCCAGGTCTCCCATGTGTCGTATGATGCCAATGACGAATATTGCGGTCAGTTACATACTTCGACAAAATAAAAAATAAAAAATGCAGCAATAAGCGTATTAAATACCAAGGAGACTATATTGAAGTGAATTAACGTTTCATTCATTACGGATTTCTGAGCAGGTCAATATAGCTTTACAATCGATAATTTTTAAACACATCTTTTGAAGAAGATTAACATATAATTCAATGCTTATTTTTCTTCGAGGTAAATACAGCTTCCCTCGAGGTACTTTCTTTAAAGAAAATTAACGTTTAAATCATTGTTACTTCTTATCTTGGTAAATAAAGCTTCACTCGATATATTCTGAACACAGGTGTTATTTTGAAGAAACTTGACGTTTCATTCATTGTTCATTTCTCAAATAGGAAATAGAACTTTTGTCACGATATTTTTTGAACACAGTTCTTATTTTGAAGAAAATTGACGTTTCATTCATTATCTATTTCTGTCATGGTAAATACAGCTTCAGTCTGGATACTTTTTTAATTTACCTCGTACATCACTCGTCTCCATTGGTTAAGCATATATTTCATATCATAATTCTGTATATTTAAGGCTTCTTACCATCGTCTGACATTAGTGAATAGCAATTTATATACGAACATGGATTTAGGAAGGCTCGTCTTAATAGCGGATTGAACGTATTTCCATCGAGGAAGTTGAAAAGCATTGCGAAGACGAAGATTACTTTCTAGAATGTGAGTTAATCTGGTATTTAACAAAAGTTTGTATCTCTGTGGCTGTTTACAAGAGGAACTTGGCATGAGTTCTCTCCCTTGACTGAAGAGTTGGAAAAACAAAATGGCGGACAGTGAAGTGGGAAGGAATAAAGAGATTAAAAGTTAGATGAACATGTACAGTAAATGGCGGATGGGAAGAAGAAAAAAAAAGGTGGAGGAAAAGAAGAAAGAAGGGAAGAAAAACAAAGGGATGGATAAAAGAAAAAAAGAAAGAATAAATAAAGAGCAAGAGACAGAAGAGACGAAAAAAAGAGAGGCGGATGTGACGTAACATTAATCGCCATGGTAAACGCAAACAATGATGGAAACTTTAAAGAAAATAGGCTTAAAATTCACTGACGGTAGCCCATTTAGAGGGGTAAGCACCTCTCCAAATAAAAGGGGTGTTCTGGATATAGCACTAAACTGCATAAGGTAGCAAATATCTAGTTCTGGAGAACAGAAGATGGTAAAGTAGCCCTTCATTTTTATTGCAAACCTGACCCGGCGTGCTAGTAGCTAAAAGTCATACTTCTGTGTCAAATAGTATAATATAAAATGTTAAGAAATAATTTTACGAGTCAGCCTAGTCGGCTGGGGCTGAAAAATACACCGACTGGGTCTGTGTAGAGGGGTAAGCCACCACCCAAATAACTGTGCTTGGAAAAAATGCGATGAAAGCTGGATCTACTGCTATGACCAAGAGACCAAGAGACAGAGTTCCCAGTGGAAGCATCCTGGCTCGCCCAGACCCAAGAAGGCCAGATAGAATAAATTCACCCCCAAACTTTTGATGATCCCTTTTTTTGACGGCACTGGAATGATCTACATGCACTGGGTTCCCATTGGACAGACAGTCAACAAAAAATACAATGTTGGGGTTTTAAGGGAGTTCAGGAAGAGATTCCGTCAGAAGAGGCTAGCACTCTTCAAATCGGGTCAGTGGCATTTCCACCAGGATAATGCACCAGTCCACAACTCCATTCTTGTCACAGACTATTTGACCGAGTTTGGCATCAAGACAGTTCCTCTCCCTCCCAATAGTCCAGACCTTGCTCCCTGTGACTTTTGCTTATTCCCTAATCTCAGAGGCTGTCGTTATGAGACAACTGAGGAGATGAAAGAGGCTGTGACAAAGGTGATTGACACGCTCACACAAGAGGACTTCCATGGGGCCTTCCAGCAGTTGTTGTAACGGTACGACAAGTGCATTGCAGCCGGAAGAGATTACTTCGAAGGGGAGAGAGTTTCATGAGTGTACTATCAATAAAAATGCTCATACGAAAAAAGTCTGGAAACTTACTTAATGATCCTTACATATATATATATATATATATATATATATATATATATATATATATATATATATATATATATTTGTGTGTGTGTGTGTGTGTGTTTTAACAGTTAAATGGTTCCAAGTATTGCTATCTAATTCTAATAATTCAATTTAACAGTCTTTTGGTTGCATGGAACCCCACGGTTTCCATGATTAGACATTACTCTTTGAGCCATTGAAGCGACTCTAACAGGCACTACAAATCTGGATAAAAGTGAATATGGGAGTAATGGCAACGAAGGTGTACTTCACATTCCCCAAAGCTCTAGTGCTGGAGCCTCGCAATCAGATGCAGTATACTGTCATAAACAGGATACTCGTGGTGAGGAGGTTTGGTTTGGTTTGGTTTGGTTTATGGCATATCAACCATTGTTGATTATTTAATGCCAAATCCCCTTTATACATTCATATTAAATATATATGATTTAGTATGGTCGGGTTTATGGCATATCAACCATTGCAGGTTTTTCTATGCCAAATACATTATTATACCTATAAACAATTCTATTTCAAACAATTCATTTTAGTATAAACAAGTTTTTTGTTTATGCTCAGTTAAATATCAAAACAGTTCTATTTCAAACAATTCAGTTAAGTATAAATACACAGATTGAATGTCAAAACCACCTCTTTTTTAAATAATTCAGTTTAGCATACGTACACAGTCTAGTTCTCTTGGATTGTTTGAGGGGGAACTCGTTAAAGATTTGTATCAGCCATCTACAAATTGTCTACTATGTAAAAGCTCGCCCGTCAGCAGCAGTAGTAGATGACCAATCAGAGATGACAAAAGCATATATGAGCAACGACAAATACCAGTAGGTATTCGCGCCTTATTACTTAGAAGGCGCATTTTTGTATCGCACAACTGAAAACAATATGGCTACCTGAATTCCAAAAAGTTCTGTTCGACCCATAGATAGGACCCTATCAGGTGCTACCACTCCGGGCCAGAGTGGACTTAGGAGAGATGATAGTGAATACTCTAACATTACTGGAACTTCACCATTAGATTGTTTTGTGTACTATCCAGGACACTTGTTGGGAGGAGTCATACTGTCGAGGTACAGTCGATGTATTGTACAGCCCCAGCCGATTGGGCAATCGTGGTGGGGAGGTTCTTACCTCTCCATAGAGAATCAGTTTGTTCACACTATAGCTCCAACTGTCTGGACTAGTAAATTCAGAGGAAATAATCAAAAGAAAAAAAAGATAAGAAGGAGGAGGAACTTGCTTTGTTTACATTGACTCAAAGTTTGAAATGTTGGTCACATTGAGAATCTAATTCGCTAAGCAAAAGTTAGGGGTTTTGTTTTAAGACTTGAGATTTTAGGGTTCCCCTGATGAGGAATTCACCAGAAGATAGAGCTGGTTTGGCTTGGATTGGTTCCTTTGATAAAAGGCATGTTTATCTTCGTGGTGCATTTAGTGCCAAAGCAATCCCTGCAAAAAGACATTAATGGTATTAGTTAAGCCACATCTTGGGGATAAATGAGTTCATGCCTTTCCCAAGGATATTAGTCTGAAAGGGAAATCATCATAGTTCAACTGAAATTTGTCCTGACTTACGAGGCCGCATTCCAACACTTTCACCTTTACGTCATTGGGGCTTACTCAGGTATTCCCAGAAAAAATAATCATAAGAGGATAGGCTCACAAGGGGATTTACTTCGAAATACTCATGAATTACCGTAGTGTAATGATAGAATCTCAAATTTTCAGACACAAACACACGATGTTCCCCATTCACTGTCATACGAGCAACGGAAAAAAAATAACAGTTGCGGCTTTTGCAACTGCAGCTGCTGCTGAAAAATATACCGAAAGATCATTCAGCCGGACCCTGTATACGCATCAAAGCGAAACTGCATTACGAAAAGAAAACGAAAAAGGAAAGAAAATAAAGCCAAAAATAAAAGTTTAAACTTAAGGAAGAAGAAGAGGAAGAAGATAGGAGCAAAGGCCAAGAAACACAAAGAATCAAAGCTGATCCGCTGTTTGATAGATAGCCCTACTTTGAAACCTTCTTTACGAACGTGTTTAAATTCTTCTTTTCTTGTTGGTTAGATTCAACGAAAAGCCGAAAAGAGATTTTATTTAAGTCTCTAGTACGGAGAAATTTGGCAGAACCACAGACAAGGATTTCGCTTCAATAAGACAAAAAGTTGAACATTTGATCCGTTAAGACTGTTGGAGTACAAATACGCATGCGCATAACACATATAAACGTATTGATTCACGGAAAGAAAAGGTTAACAAATTACTCGGTTATTTGCTACTACAAGAAGTACTTAGCAATAATAAAGATTTTAAGGTGATTAGTATTCAAAATAAAAGATGTAGACTTACTTTTATTAATCATTATGAGCGAGACTTTCCAACAGCACGAGGTCCTTTGACTCTCTCACTCACCAACCATCCCTATCAGTCATCTATCTTTATAAGTCTTTTAAACGGCAACCAGTTTTTGCCGGTCTTCCAACACTGGTATGTCCATGTGTAGTAGTCCATAAGAGACCGTTGCTAATGAACGTGATCTAACTTTTCAGCATGTCTTGGTCTTCTTACTTGGATGGTTTGTAGGAGGAGAGGTAATTAGCTGTTCAGCTGCTATTTTGAAGGTTGCTACTCCGAGTATTTGCCTAAAACAGAACGCAACATGCCTGCATAGTTCCCAGCTAGATTTTTCTCCACGTCTTTTGTAAAAGCACCAGTGGCGCAGCCATAGATTTGTACTGACTAGGATATTGAATTTTTATTTTCTTTTATTAAATGTTTGGATAATTTTTCGTGCTTATATTGAGGTACTGTCTTTTATCTTTGAATTTGTACGAATTACATTATTGGCGCTCTCAGCATAATGGTTATCAAAATGGAATTGACAGCCTGATTTGTAATGCGGAACATGACAGTTTGCGTTTTCTTTTCGGGTAATACCTATTGGAGAGGTATGAATCTGTCTCCCGTCCCTCTAACTATTGTTAAAATAGTAGGACAGACTGGCCTCTTGAGACTTGGTATGACAACAAGTTTAAGAGAAAGAAAACTTTGAATTCGAACTAGCTGTGCTCCGATTAAAAACTGATCATGTGTCATATTCTGCTCAAAGAAAAAGTGTTGGGTTAATACAGGGTAGAGTAGTCCCTGTGGTGTTATGGCAAACCTGATTGACAGCGACATGCTAGTAAGCGAATCCGAACACCAGTTTCACTATTACGTTCATTTTCGGAAAGGTTGGTTGGTTGGTTGAATGGTTGGTTGGTTTTACGGCGTTTCAACCTTTTTCAGGTCATTAAATGCTGAAAGAACTCGACTCGGTACTTAGAAAAATTAAAAATAGAAAAGCCGCTGGGTTAGATAAAATTCCCCCTAAGGGAAGACCAGGCAATTTGACGACATACTACTCTGACACTGTATTACAGTTTATAATCAAAATCCGATAGACAGAGGGATGAAGGGACGCATCTTCCCTTTCCCTGAAAAGGGCGACCTCAGATTAGCCAAGAACTAACAAGGTATAACACTTACATCCATAGCAGCCAAAATATACGATGTCCTACTAAGAAACTGCATAGAACCCAAAATTGACAACATTCTTAGGAAGAAACAAAACAGCTTCCGAAGAAAAAGATCCACGACCTCACAAATATTGACTATCCGTAGAATTGTTGAAGGTGTACGGGCAAAAAACCTACAGGCTACAATAATATTTGTCGACTTTACAAAGGCTTTTGATTCCATACACAGAGGGGATATGGAGCAAATTCTACTCACATACGGTCTACCAAAAGAAACCATCAGAGCCATAATGATTCTTTACAGAAACAACAAAGCGAAAGTGCGTTCCCCGGATGGAGACACAGAATACTTCGACATTGTAGCGGGGGTACTGCACGGAGACCATCTGTCTAGACTACGTGCTTAGAACATCAGTTGATAAAATCAAAGAAAACGGCTTCGAGCTGACAAAGTAAAGAAGCAGAAGGTACCCCGCAAAAACAATTACCGACGCCGACTACGCCGATGACTTAGCGATACTGGCAAATGCACCCGTCCAAAACGAAACCCAACTACATAGTTTGGAACGAGCTGCTGCAGGCATTAGCCTCCATGTCAATGTACACAAAACAGAATACATGTGTTATAATCAAACGGGAGACATTTCCACTGTAGCTCTCTGTAACTAGTAGAGAATTTCACCAACCTAGGAAGCAGTGTATCATCGACCGAGGCAGACATAGACACGCGACGAACAAAAGCATGGACAGCTATCGATAGCCTATCGGTCATAGGGACGTCAGACCTGACCGATAAAATAAAATGCAGTTTCTTCCAAGCAGCGGTGGTGTCGACACTGCTATATGGATGCACTACGTGGACGCTAACTAAACGGCAGGCGAAAAAGCTTGACGGCGACTACACAAGAATGCTGCAAGCAATATTGGACTGGTCCCGGAGGCAACACCACACAAAGCAGCAGCTATACAGCCACCTACCATCCATCACGAAAACTATCCAAGTTAGACGATCCAGACATGCAGGACACTGCTGGAAAATTAGGGACGAGCTCATAAGTGATGTACCCCTGTGGACTCCTCAAACCTACATACAGCTCAAACCTACATACAGCTTTTGTGTGAGGATATAGGGTGTAGCCCTGAGGACCTGCCGAAAGCGATGAACGATAGGAAGAGGTGGCGAGAAAGGGTCTTGGATATTTCTGCCGATGGCACGACATAATGATGATGATGGCACAGTTTACTTCTATGTAAAAACAGTTCAATTCAAAACCAGTTCTATTTCAAACATTTCAGTTTAGCATAATTACGCAGTTTCAGTCTCAAAAACAGTTGTATTTTAAACAATTTCGTTTAGCATAAGTATGCAGTTTCAATATCAAAACAGTTTTATTTCAAACAATTAAGTGCGTAGTTTAGTTCTATTTAACCCACAGATAGGACCCTACTTGCTGCAACCAGTACAAACCAGAGTTGACCTGGGAACGATGGCAATGAAGAGGTACTCCGCAACTTTCAGAAAGGTATGAACCCCTTTTATCCTTGCAGTTATGAGTTAAACAGTATATATGCTGTTCTTCTACAAGGACGGCTTTAGGATTATATAATCCATGAAGATTGATATGCCAGCAAAAAAGAAACGTAAATGCAAGATTTAAAAAAAGATATTTCACGTGTCCATACGTTGACTATCCCTGTTATTGTCCCACAGATGATTAAAGATGGGATTATTTCTATTTGAGGATAATTGTTAAAAATGTATAACGAGGAAATCTTGAGAAGATTCCCATAATGTGTTGTCAGGGATGGTGAACTATTGGAAACATTAAAGTCAGAATAAAGGAAAATCTATAAAAGTATAAACATTTTTTGTTCGTTTGTTTGGGTTTTATGGTATATCAACCTTTGCCGGTTGTTTAATGCTAAATCCAATTTTACACAATTAAACAGGTCTATTTCAAACAATTCAGTTTAGCATACAAAAACAGTTCTTTTTCAAACAATTCAGTTTAGCGTAAGTACACAGTTTAAATGTAAAAACAGTTCTATTTCAAACAATTCAGTTTAGCATAAGTGCACAGTTTAAATGTCAAGACAGTTCTATTTAAAACAATTCAGTTTAGCATAAGTAAACAGTTTTGTTCTATTTGACTAATATATAGGACCCTATCAGGTTCTACCACTCCCGGCCAACGTGGACATTGGAATGATGTAATTCCTCAAAGCTCTAACATTAATGGAACCTCATAATGAGATTGTTTAGTGTCATATCCAGGACACTCGTTGATGGGTCCATACCCCTCAGCAAAGAAGCAACTGGTGTATTCAACAGCCCAAGCTGACTGGACAAAAACATCATTTAGCCGAGTCCACTGTGACTGGATCTCTGCAGGCAAGAAAATGTCCCCCTGTGATTGTCCTGGATACGACAATAAACAATCTGATGATGAGGCTCCAGAAATGCTGGAGCTTTAGGGAATACGGAGTACCCCTTTATTGCTATCGCCCCAGGTCCACTCTGGCCCTGAGTTGTAACGACCGACAATAGAACTGTATATATGTATAAAAATGTATTTGGCATTAAATAACCTGCACGGGTTAATATTCCATAAAACCAAAACAAACCAAAAACGAAACAAATATATTATACTAACTATTCATAAAGTTAAACTTTTTTTCGGACAAAATATTATTGATCTTCACAAATTATTATACAGACGGTATTTGTCCAGTGCCCCACGTATGCAAGAGTATGGCACAAGACATTTTTAATGTGGGTAGCTTGTTCCAAAAATATCTCAGGTCCGTCATCATTTCCCTAAAAAAAGGGGGCATCTAAAGCACAAGGTATTAAACCTAATCCCTCCTAGGAGGGTTAGAATCTGGGTATAGCAGTGTCGGCTGCGTGACGTGAATGTTTGGTTTTACCCCTACTCACGTCAGGCAACCTCAACCGAGCAACCGCCACAGGAAACAAGTCACACCCGACCATATCCGTGCCACCAAACATTGGCGGGCCGAAGTATAAGTTAAGTTTTTATGCAGATTTGTCAAAATGGGCTGAAGAATACGCCGACTTCACTTTCATAAGTCCCCCCCCGCAACAACGAAATGGTCAATTTCTTTGTTTGCAGGTATTATAATGTAAAATCCATTTTTATACAAAAACAGTTCTATATCAAGCAAATCAGTTTAGTATAAGTACACAGAGTAATTGTCAACAACTTTTCTATTTCCAGCTATTCAGTTTAGTCAAAAATTTCTATTTCAAACAATTTAGTTTAGTATAAGTATAGTTTTCGTTTATACACAATCCAATGTCATAACAGTTTCATTTCAATTAATTCAGTTTAGCATAAGTATGCAGTTTAAATGTCAAAACTGTTCTATTTCGATCAAATCAGTTTAGCGTAAGTACAGTTTCGATGTCAAGACAGTTCTATTTCGAACAATTCTGTTTAGCATAAGTACAGTTTCAATGTCAAAAACAATTCTATTAAAAGCAATTCAGTTTAGCATAAGTATGCAGTTAAGTTCTACTTGATCAAAACATAGTAATCAATCAGGTGCTACCACTCCGGGCCCAGAGTTGACGTAGGAGCGATGATATTGAAGGGATACTCTGCATTTCCCAAGGCTCCAGCTTTACTGGAACCTCAACATTAGATTGTTTAATGTCAAACTCCTGCATCTAATTGTAAAGCTTCATTACTGGAGCTGAAGTGAACGTAAATTAACCCTTCATAACCATTATGTCCACATTAACTGTCGCTAGGATTTGCCATACGTGTTAAGGTCAATCTGGGGTCAAATGGAATTGTTAAATCATTTATTAAGGATTATTATTATTATTATTATTATTATTATTATTATTATTACTTGTTTGAAACGATACAGGTGTGTGCAAATTCTCCGTATTATATAGGAATACTTGATAAATAAAAATAAAATTTTCAATAGCAATATTTAAAACCATGTCTTTATATGTGATGAAATGATTAATATCAAATAAAATTGTTAGCCTTGAATACAGACGCTTGTAACCATTTAACTGTGTGGACACAAATGTTTCATATTAAATAGAATTATTATTGCTAGATAGGAATAATCGAAACCATTTTACTGTTGGTAAATAAACGAGAATATTAAATAGAATTATCATAGCTAGAAAGAAATCCCCATCATCATGTCGTGCCGCTTGCACGGATATCCCTGACCCTCTCTCGCCACTTCTCCCTATCGTTCATCGCCTCCGGTAGGTCTTCAGGGTTACATCCAGTATCCTCACATAGCTGCTGAATGTATGATCGAGCTGGTCATCCTGCTTTTGCTTGGCCATATGTGGGGGTCCATAGGAGTACATCACTTATGAGCTCGTCCCTGCTTCTCCAGCAGTGTCTTGTATGTCTGGTTCGTCTAGCTTGGATAGTTTTTGTGATGAGAGGCAGGCGGCCGTATAGTTAGTGCCTTGTGGGGTGTTGCCGCCTGGACTTGTTCAATATTGCTCGCAACATTCTTGTATAATTGCCGTCTAGCTTCTTCTCTAGCCCTTTCGTTAGCGTCCAGGTGGTGTATCCATACAGCAGTATCGACACGACCGCTGCCTGGAATAAACTGCGTTTCATTTTATCGGTCAGGTTTGATTTCCATATGATCGATAGCTTATCGATAGCTGTTCATGACTTCGTTAGCCCCGTGTCGATGTCTTTTTCGGTTGACGAGACACTGCTTCCTAGGTAGGTGAACTTGTCTACCAATTTCAGAGAGGTTACCTCTAGTGTGGTGATGTTACCTGATTGATTAAAGTACATATATTCAGTTTTGTGTGCATTGACATGGAGGCCGATGTCTGCTGCGGCTCGTTCCAAACCATGCAGTAGTATTTCGGCTTGGTTGGGTGAATTTGCCAGTATCGCTATGTCATCGGCGAAGTCGGCGTCGGTAATTGTTTTGGGGGGTACCTTGTGCTTCTTTTCTTTGTAAGCTCGAAGCCGTTTTCTTTGATTTTATCGATCGATGTTCTAAACACGTAGTCTAGGCTGAGGATAAAGAGGTATGGGGCTAGCGTGTCCCCTTGTTGTAATCCTGCTACAATGTCGAAGTATTCTATGTCTCCATCCGGGGAACGTACTTTCACTTTGGTGTTTTTGTAGAGAATCATTATTGCTGGTACGGTTTCTTTTGGTAGGCCGTATGCTAGTAGGATTTGTTCCATCTGTGAATGGAATCGAAGGCCTTGGTAAAGTCGACAAATAGTAGTGTCACCTATAGTCTTTTTGCCTGTACGCCTTCAAGGATTCTACGGATGGTCAATATTTGTGAGGTCGTGGATCTATTTCTTCGGAAGCCATTTTGGTTTTTCCTAAGGATGTTGTCGATTTTGGGTTCTATGCGGTTTCGTAGTAGGGCATTGTAAATTTTGGCTGCTATGGTCGTAAGTGTTATACCTTGGTAGTCCTTTGCTGACCCGAGGTCGCCCTTTTTAGGGAATTGGAGGAATACTTGAAACCATTTTACTGACTGCAAACAAATCCCATTTGTTTCTGGTGGCCTGTTCCGAAAAGATAGTATAAAATACCCTTGTTCCGTCTGCTCTGGCCATAGAATACACCGATTGCAACTCTGCAGAGTGGTAAGACACCCCAAACGAGTGTCCTTGATATGACTCTAAACAATTTGATGGCGAAGAGATTAGAGAAATGCGGAGTACTCCTTCATTGTCATCGCTCCCATGTTTACTCTACCCCGGAGTGGTAGCACCTGATAGGGTCCTATCTTTGGATCAAACGGAACTAAACTCTATAATTACGTTAAACTGAATTGTTTAAAATTAACTGTTTTTCCATTTAACTGTGTCTAAACAAAAAACTGTGCTCTTATGCTGATTTGTTTAAAAAAAGAACTTTTTAACATCGTTTGATACTTTTATTAAATTGACAATTTGGCATTAAATGACCCGAAAAGTATTGATATGCCGTAAAACAAAATAACCAATCAAATCGCCGTCTATGAGGCTCACTCCAACTGATGAAAAAAAAATCTCATCAAAGATCTAAATCAACCTATTCAAGCAAGATCTCGCATTAAATAAGCCATGAGGGATGATATGCCATAAAACAATAATAAACCAAATAGTTCTCCTTAATTTTCATGATCAATTTTATGGCAATTTTTTTATCATTTCGCATATGTATGAGTTTTTATATCTTTTTTTTTACCCAAGCTCATATTGAAAAGAATCTAAATATGTGCACCGATAAAAAAATCGTACATAATTGTAGTAATCCTAGTCAAGTAAGAACATTAAGTTTATAAGTCCCAAAAATTCACCCTAGATTGTCCAGCAGGACATCTAGCGTAACTGTTATAAACGTTGGTTCCCTAAGCTTCTAAGGAGAAAATCATCAGGTTCTATCCTGACTACAGGCGAGAAACAATTCTGGAAACGTTGTGGAAATAACAACGAAGACAGTTGTCCGAATACACTTAATGATAAAAATTATCAAGCTTCATCACAGAAATTTAGATAAATAAAGTATGGGGCTCGTGTATCTCCTTGTGGTACTCCTGCTACTATCTTGAAGTAATCGATGTCTCCATTCGCAGACTGGACTTTTACTTTGGTGTTTCTATAGAGCATCATTATGGCTGCGACGGTGTCTTTTGGTTGGCCGAAGGTGAGAAGAATTTTCTTCAACTTGTTCTTGGCTAACCCGAAGTCGCCTTTTTTAGGGAATGGGAAGATACATCCCTTCATACATCTGTCAATAGGATTTCATCGTATACGGCATAACAGTGTCGGAGCAATATGTCGTCGAATTTTCTGGTCTTCCATACCTCTGTTTTTGGATGCTAAACTGAATTGCTTGAAATAAAACTGTTTTAGACATTGAAACTCTACTTACGCTAAAATGAATTGTTTGAAATATAAATGTATAGAGATCTAATTGTCTGTAAACAAAATCTAAACTGAATTGATTGAATTAGAAATCTCTGACTAAACCAAATAGCTTGAAATAGAAATACTTTTGACAATGAAACTGTTTACTTATGCCAAACTGAATTGTTTGAAATAGAAGTGATTATCTGTCTAAAATGGATTTGGCATTAAATAACCTGCAAAGGTTGATATGCCATAAAACCAACCAACCAAAAAACTTGGGAAACGTACGAATCTACTTATCCTAGCAGCAATTAGTTAAATAGTACCATTACTGTCTGTATACAAATGTGGCTTTTGCATTATATAACCTACGAAGGTTGATATGCCATTAAAAAAGAAACCAAACCAAAACTACCGTTTTTGTCTCATATCGTTCTTCTAATCAGTTGTTCATATTGACTCTGTGCTCCTCCCAGAGACCTGAAAAGGGGGTTCTGGGTATAACACTAAACTGCATCTGATGGTGAGGCTCCAGTTCTGTCGATCGGAGGCGTATGAAATACTCTTTCATTACAATTATTTATAGATCCACTCTGACTCAAATTAGTCATAACTGCTTAGGTTCCCATTGATTGGGAAAAAGAGCTATTTAAAAATAATTTGTATTCGATACGACTGTCGGCAAAAAAAAAAAATCAAGAAATAACGACACAAAAAATGTAAATATGAAACTACATTCCATAACCTTTAGGCACCAAATAATACTAGACGTGTTGACATGCCGTTAAAAGCAACCAGTCACAATCAAACATGCTTAAAGACTCATTCTTTGCATAAGGAAAGAGGCCTATTTTGTAGGAGTCAAGTCAATTGCTATATTTATGAATTTAGCATCCCCTCCTCATGATCAGGATTCGACATGGAGTCACTTTTTTGTTGAATTTAGCTGGTTTCCAATTTAGAGTTTTCCTTCTCTTCGATCGGTGGCTATACCAAGAATAATACCTCTCCCACGTGTAATAACACTGAACTGAGCTTAAAACAGTCTCTTTCACAATTTGGACTCCATTCGCTGTCGTTATTTCCGAAGACAATAGATGTATAAACCCCGTTATCCACCATCAGCTTTTGGTTCAATATTAACACTAAAACATGATTTCTTCCAAACGGTGGCTGAGTCAGTACTAATGAATGGATGCACCAGCTGAACTCTTGCGAAACACATGAAGAAAAAGCTGGATGGAAACTATACATGAATCCTAAGCATTGTTTTCAAAATCCTGGAAGCAGTAACCCGCATAACAACAAGTGTTCCACCGCTTGTCTTTATCTCACAAACCATCCTATTAAGGCAACCAATACACGAAGGTCATTGCTGGAGAAGTAAAGATGAACTGATAAGAGATATTCTCTTATAAACTCCTACACATGGTCATACCAATGTTGACCAACCAGCAAGGACTTACATGTATATGTTCTGTGCAGACACTGGGTTCAGTCTAAAAGACCTCTCTTGATTGGTTGTTTAGTTGTCTGGCCTTTATGGCATATCAACATAGATCAAAATAGATCAGTTTGTTTGTATAAAAAATAGATTTGGTGTTACACCAAATCTATTTTTTATACAAACAAACTTATCTATTTCACACATTCAGTTTAGCATAAGTACGCAGTTTAATTGTCAAAGACAGTTCTATTTCAAACAATGCAGGTTAGTTAAACTGTCCTAATTCAAACAATTCAGTTTAGGATAAGTATAGTTTTTATTTACACTGTTAAATGTCAAAACAGTTCTATTCAAGCAATTCATTTTATCATAAGTACGAAGTTTAGTTCTCTTTGACCCACGGATGGGATCCTACCAGGTGCTACCTCTCCAGGCCAGCAGTGGACCTGGGAGCGATGACAATGAAGGGGTACTCCGCATTCCCCAAAGCTCCAGCATCACGGGAACCTCACCATCAGAGTGTTTAGTGTCTTATGCTTGACAATCGTTGAGGGGTCTCACCCCTCTATAGAGGTGTTGTCCGTGTGTTTTACAGTACCAGCCGACTGGGCTAAAGTTCACTCGTTAAGGGGGATTTTAACCCTCTGTAAAGGTGCAGTCGGTGTATTTTGGGCAAGACTGGCCTTGAGAATGGATAATAATGATGGATGGAAAGAAAGAGAGCCAGGGATCACTGTGCTATCTGGACATGGTGATGATGATGATAATGGTTCTTCTTCAAGGATAATAATCTAACAGTATGTTGGTTGGTTGTTTGGGTTTCATGGCATATCAACATTTGTAGGTTATTTAATGTTAAATCCATTTTAAAATAAAAAAAATCAGTTCTATTTCAAATAATTCAGTTTAGCATGAGTACACAATTTATTTGTCAAAAACATTTCTATTTCAAGCTATTCTGTTCAGTCAAATAGTTTTAATTCAGTTAATACTGTTCAGTATAAGTATAGATTTTTTTTCACACAGTTAAATATCAAAATAGTTCTATATTAAACAATTTAGTTTAGCGTAAGTACAATTTCAATGTCAAAAACAGTTTCATTTTAAATAATTTAAACTGTGTATAAGTACACAGTTTAATTGTCAAAAAACATTTCTATTTCAGGCCATTCAGTTTAGTCAATCAGATCTAAATCAAACACTTCAGTTCAGCATAAGTATGCAGTTTAGTTCCATCAAAACCATTGATAGGGCTCTATCAGGCACTACCATTCCGACCCAGAGTGAACCTGGGAGCAATTGCTATGAAGGGATGCTCTGCATTTCTCAAAGCCCCGCCATCACTGGAACCCCAACATCAGATTGTTAAGTGTCACATACAGGACACTCATTTGGGGGCTCTTACAGTCGGTGTATTCATTCTAGGTGACAGGGCAAAATATATCAGTATGCCAATTTATTCATCTAATATAATAAATAATATATACCTGGACGTATAAAAATTAAAATTAATTATTAATGAGAAAAAAAATTACAAATAACAACAATCGAAAAATACGTACCTCATTTTCTCACTGCGTTTATTTGACATGTCCTTCCGAACTCTTTATTTGCAAGTAAGATTCTTGTTGGTCTTGACTCTAGAGAATAGATATTTTGGCATTTGATAATCCACAAAAGTTGATATGCCATTGAATAAAGAAACCAAGGTAGACGAGGAAAACCGTTGATTCATGAGCGCCTCATTATGTTATAAGTAAAGTTATAAATGTATTTTTGAAAAAAAAATGTTTGTGAAAGACACGGATTTCGTTTTCTACAAAATTAATAATAAACACTGCAATGCTCTAATCAAATAATTTTGAAGGATAGAAAGAAGTGTATTTCTCCTCTTCAGCATTTCAATTTTGTTGTATCAACAATGGCTGATGATACGCTCTTGAACGTGCGTGATACAAGGCAAATAAATAATGACATTCTGTAAGAAAAAATAACGAAGATGAAGCTGATGCTATTTGAAAAAGCAAAGAAAAGGCATCAATTTTTTTCCACCCTTCCACTACGGCCTCCTCATATACACAATAAAACATCTGCCCATTATCGACATGAGAATCTCATCAACTAAACCCGTTACTTTAAAAGATAATAATCTAAGAGTATGCCAACATATTTATCTAATATAATAAATAATGGCAGCAGTAACAATATATTCCTTGACGTGTATAAAATTAAAATTGACAGTTAATGACAAAAAATTGCTAAAAATATAAATAACGTCTATCGTAAAGCACGCACAACATTTACTCTCTCTTTATTTGACACGTTCTTCCAAACTCTTAATTCGCAGGTAAGATTCTTGCTGTTCTATTGATTAAATTTTATTTTTCAGGCTGGCAACCTTGATTGAAATAAGATCAGAGTCATATGATATGGCAGTATCATCTCGATGGAATTACGGAACAGAAGACACATAATCCCTCTCTAAGGTTTATCCAAATTTCTGTTTTGAGATCCAGGAATTTTTATTTCTACTTGATTTTATTTTTCCGATTGGCAACCTTGATTGAAACTACCACAGTAACCTTGAGGAGATGTGAGTCGATCAAAAAGTGTTTCCTAGATACAACACCAAAGTTATTTGTTGGTGGCTCTGACGAGTGTGGAGTACGTCTTCATTGTCATAACTCCAAGGTCCATTCTGAAGATTGTTAAAACATTTAGAGAGCTTCTATCAAAGAGCACGAACCTCATTTGATCTCTGTCTTTTTGATACGTACTTTCAAACTAAATATTCGCTGCGAAAAATCGTGTTGGTCGACAAATTAGATTTTAATTTTCAGACAGACAATTGAACCTTAAATTGCGTTGCTTACGCTGGAAAAGCGGAAAATTATATGTATAAAGAATAGGTACTTAAAGATATAGTTTGGTTGGGTTGGATTTTGTTGCATATCAACCATTATTGGTTATTTAATGCCGAATCCTGATATTATAAATGTATCGAATATATGTTTTGTAAACACATTTAATTGATACACACAGTTAAATGATTCAACAATTCTAATTCAAACAATTAAATTTAGCTTAAGTTAACAAATCTAAATGTTTCCAAGAATTGCTATGTATTACTAGCAATTCAATTAAACATCAGTTATTTGTTTACAGGAAGTTACATAATCAACCAGTTCTATTTGAAATAATTCAATTGCGCGTTCGTTTGCACTCAGTTTAATGTCAAACAGTTCTATTTGACCCATAGTGAGGACCCTATCAATTGCTATCATTCCAAGCCAGAGTGAATCTGTCAATGAAGAGGTACCCCACGTATCTCAAAGCTCCAGCATTACTGGAGCCTCACCATCAGATTGTTTTGTGTCATATACAGGTCGCTGGTTTGGGGGCAGTATTAACCTTCCGCGGAGATGAAGTCAGTTTATTCTAAATCACCCACCTCACAAGCCAACTTGTCTATTAAATTACAAATGATTTTATTTGTTGTTTGAAACTATGTAACTGTATACAAATCATTGATTATGAATAATATTGACTTGTAACATAAAACCATAAAATTGTGCATAAATTATTATGATACTTGAAACCATATGATTGTTGGCAAACTAATAACTATCATAAGATGGATGTTGTACACATCAGCTCTCTCAGCTGACGTTGTAGATTTAATTAACGATATTTCTGCTGAGGAGTAAAAAAAATATCCAACGGGTGTCCTGTATATGACACTAAAAACTGCATCTGATGGTTAGCCTCCAGTCCTAGAGCTTTAGCAAATGTGAAGTACCACTCCATTGTTATTACTCCCAGGTCCACTCTGACTCGATTTGTTAGTATCGGTTTGGTTGCAATTTATGAGTCAAAAAAAAATACTGTCCTGGGTATGACACTAAACAGTATCTGACGGTGTGGCTCCAGTCCTAGAGCTTTAGCAAATGTGAAGTACCACTTCTTTGTTATTACTCCCAGGTCCACTCTGACCCGATTTGTTAGTATCGGTTTGGTTGCAATCTATGAGTCAAAAGGAAATACTGTCCTGGATAGGACACTAAACTGCATCTGATGGTGAGGCTCCAGTCCAAGAGCTTTAACAAATGTGGAAAACCAGTTCTTTTCTATAACTTCCTGTTCCTTCTGATCCGGAAAGGTACTACCAATTAAGGTCCCACCAATGGATCAAATATAACTCTCTAATCATTTATAATACTAAAGATCATTTAACTGTCCAAACAAAGGATAAATCTTAGATTGAAAAAAAATTATCAGATTTCAATACTCGAAATTATTTAACTGTGGTCAAATGAATGGTCGATATTGTGATGGTTACTATATCTTTTTGTTCTGGGGTTACATTATCCTGGAAGGTCAGCTGCAGTATGTATGTTCGAGCTGCTCGTCTTCCATTTGCTCGGCCATATGTGGGGATCGATAGGAGTACATCACTTATGAGCTCTTCCCTGCTTCTCCAGCAGTGTCCTGCATGTCTGGTTCGTATAACTTGTATAGTTTTCGTGATGGGAGGCTGGTGGCCGTATAGTTGGTGTCTTGTGGGGTGTTGCCGCCAGGACTTTTCAATATTGCTCGCAAAATTCTTCTGTAATTGCCGTCTAGCTTCTTCTCCAGCCGTTTAGTTAGCGTCCAAGTAGTGCATCCATTTAGCAGTATCGATACGACCGCTGCCTGGAAAAAACTGCGTTTCATTTTATCGGTCAGGTCTGATTTCCATATGATTGAAAGCCTATTGGATTTAGATGAGAATATTTAGATGAGAATATTTAATATAATATAAACATTTTAAAAAAGCTCACGAGAAAATACACTGAAAATCTCTATATAAATGCAGAATGTAAACAATTCTCAAACTTCTAGGTATAAAATAATCGCAGAAGATTTGACTTGTCATTAAAATCAATCAAAGAATCAATCGATCAGATGTCAACATTTACTAATACATAAGTTGACCAGCCGTTAAACAATTAAACCAGGCCAAACAGCATCAAGGTGTACCGACAGTACGAATGCCCTTGACTCTAACTTCCCATCTATCCCGGTGGTGAAATGGTTATCGTCGCAGGAAATGGACACGGTGACACGAGTTCAAATCCTGGACGAGATTGATTGCATTTCACATTGCACTAATACCCTTGGGAAAGGTATGAATCCAATTATTCTCCATCCAGCTATAGGTAAATAGTAGGACAGACTAGGTTCTTCAGCCTTGGTGAGGCAACTAGTCTAGGAGAAGGAAAACTCTGATTTCAAACCTGTTAAACTCCGCTTAAAAATTGACCTTGTGTTATATCCTGCCCGAGCGGAGGGGTTGGTAAATATGATCCATCCCTATTGTTCATCGCTTTCAAAAAGTACTTAAACCAGTGTCTCGTGTCCGTACAGACCAGTTAAATATAAAATGTTACTAATGGATTAAAGCTGGTGCGTCCATGTGTAGGAGTCCAGAGGGAAACGTGGCTCATGCGTTCTTTACTTTTTCAATAGAGCCCATCATGTTTTGTTAGATGGGAAAATTTTAGCATGCTGCTTCGAGTATTTCTTAAAGATAAGAACTGATACTTTCAATCAAATTTCATAGCAAAGGCATTTTCCCTGTCATCTCAGGTAAAACGTATTTTCATTATTCGTAACAATTGCAAACAGTAAGCTATTCAAATGCCCTTTATTATCCCTATCAAATGCCCTTTATTATTATCTTTCTGCACGCTACGCATAAGACAGAAATAACGCAGACCCCAAACCTTTTCTAACTTACCCATTGTAGATTTGAATCTTACAATTTATTGAAGATTTCATATTACGTGTGACATAGAATATGTCAAATCGGAAAGAGAAGAAACAGAATCTGACTATATTTCCTACGAAATCACCGCAGTTGTAATTTTTGTGGGGCAGCACTCTATTATATTCTATAATAAGCTTACCTTCATCTTTCTATGCGTATCTTGCACCCAGTGAGGATAAACTACACTCTACTATCAACTGTCTTTGAAATTAGATTGCTAAACATTAGAGTTTATCAGTATATCAAAATTTTTAATTTGATTGTTTAATAGATTGATTTTAATGGCATGTCAACCCACCGTGAGTTATTTTATGCCCTCTGGTTACATTTTATTGTATACTAGCTTCTTAAGAGTTTGTTTGTTTTTTTTGCACCTAACCTTTTTTTATTTTTTTATTTTTTTCGCAGAGTACAATCGAATTGTTAAACATATCTATTCGACTCATTGACTGGAACCGAATAGTTAGAACTATTTCGCATGAAAATGGATCATGGATTGATGGCAATAAAAAGTTACGCGAAAATTATCGTCGTTCCTTAGATACTTTATTCTTTTTTTTTTTTGGTGGGGAGGGGGCAATCTTACCCTTCTATATTAAGCCAAAAAGCCTATTTTTAAAAAATGTGAAAAGTGCTAAATATAAACAGGCAGAAAAAAGAGAAAACTTAATATGAACGTAATTCAATATCTTATAATTGTCTGCTCTATAACAAACAGTTTTTTGCAGAGAGTACGAAAAAAACATATTAAATCTTTAAAAAGAATTGTATTATATATATATATATATATATATATATATATATATATGAATCCATAAGTGACATACTCCAGTGGGCCCCTTCTCATAGACAAACAAAACTGAGATGACCAGCTAGAACCTACATACAACAGCTCTGTGCCGATAATGGATGTTGCATTGAAGACTTATCAGGAGCGATGGATGAAAGAAAAAGGTTGCAGGAGAGGGTCAGGGAGATCCGTGCTGGCTGCGTGACATGGTATATATATATATATATATATATATATATATATATATATATATATATATATATATATATGTATGTAGCATAAAAAAAGGATTTATTTGTGGTTGAAAAACGCAAGCAGATTTTTTAATTTCAAACATATATTCATGCTACACACACACACACACACACACACATAAGGCCCCCCATATATATATATATATATATATATATATATATATATATATATATATATATATATAAGAATCGTTTGAACAGATCGTTGGCTTTTCAAGCCACTCTCAGGAAATGTGACTAAACAAGGTTTACTTTTTAAGCTCATATCATTGTTTTTCTACATACATCTTTCATTGGTGTTGCACTGCATAGATAATATTGTTCAAAATGTCATTAAGAGCAGATATGTAAGCGTATAAAAGTTTCAACCAATTAATTTCTTTACCTCACTCTTGTTTATATATATATATATATATATATATATATATATAAACGAGAGTCAGCTAAAGAAATGAATAAGTTGAAAATCTTATACGGTTACATTATATATATATATATATATATATATATATATATATATATATATATATATATATATAACAAATCAGATGAAAAAATATTAAAAACTTTGATTCATAGAAACATACTCCCCACTGATTCTGATAAAATAATAAAACTTATTATATATTGTAATAAATTTAAAACCTCCAACTTAGTCATTAAAAATAATTCCTCTCCTTGAGGTTTAAAAAAAAAACAACGTTATACATCAATTCCAATGTCCTTTAGGAGATTGTATCTCTGAAAATAATAAGATATATGTTGGTTTAACCTCAACTACCCTATTGAGAAGACTTACAATACCCCTTTCTGATACAAGTTCCATAGTACAGTATTTAAAAAAGACATTCATGCCCAACAACAGAATTACAGGAAATTCTTACCAAAAACACAACAATAGTAGAACATCAAAATAACAAGCAAAAACTACAGATTCTCGTGGCACTACATATTAGGAACATACAACCATAACTTAACAGAATTAATTCTGAAGCCAGTGCTAATGTACTTAAAAGTCTTCAGCTACTGACACTATTTATAGAAACAAATTCGAAAAGTAAACGCTACACAATACAACAGTACAAACGCTTATTCTTACAAAGTAGTAATGTACATACAAAAGTTACATCACTTTTGCAATACATCCTCCCCTGATAATAGCCAAAGGTTGGACAGAAAGTACTTGGGAAATAACTAATCATGGAAGATTTTTCAATCCACCGAATATCATAAGATCAATATGGCAATTCGAAAGGATTAACAAAAAATATGTAGACAAAAAAATGTCCATTATATTCAGTCAAATATGTATTAATGAGGAAATTCTGCCGATATATATATATATATATATATATATATATATATGTACATATATATATATATACACACACAAACATACCCACATCTATATACATATACACATCTATATATATATATATATATACATATCTATCAATATATATATATATAAACACATACACACACACATATATGTATATATTTAGTTGAAGACAGCGGATTGTTTCTTTTTAAAAAAAAAAACTATATGTGAAGTCGTTCAAGTCTTCTTGCTATTTTTATTATGTGTGAGTCAAGATGGTGAAGAAAGTGTCCTATGCTAGCCCAAGTGATTTCAACCATTTTGCTGGACATCTTCAAGGGCTGTATTATACTATTAATGGTTGCGAGTTTTATTTATTTGCAGTGACAATCGAAATGGTCGAAAGAACTTGTGCTAATATCGGATACTTTCTTCAATATGTTGACCCAGACAAAATAAAAATGACAAGAAAACTCAAAGGTCTTCACTCACAGATTTTGTAAAAGAAAAAAATCAGCGGTCTTCAACCAAACATGTTTAGATAACGGCTTGCTGCCTAAGTATATATATATATATATATATATATTGTCATCCACAGACAGACTGTTTCGTTTTATCAGAACTCATTAGTGTGGCTAGACAGATTAGATTCCCGAAACTGGGATCAAAACCTGGCTGACTGTAACGCCAATCTAGGATTCTACCACTCAGCCACGAGGAAACCAGCGCAAGCGATGGGAATTTAAACGCTTATGTATCACATTTGTTTTTGTTTACATATATCCACTTTACGAATACCAAGAGCTCAATTCATTTGAAGGGCCTTGCTTTATGCTAGTGGCAACCATTACTTCCTTCGCTTGAGAGCCCAACCCCACAGCGTATATATATATATATATATATACACCCAACCAAGCTGAAACACTACTGCATAGTTTGGAACGAGCAGCCGGAGGCATAGGCCTCTGTCAATGCACACCAAACGGAAAATTTGTGCTATAATCAAACGGGTGACATCTCCACTCTAGACGGAACCCCCCTTAAACCAGTAGACAAATTCACTTACCTAGGAAGCAGCTTCGCATCAACCGAAAGGGACATCGACACGAGGTTAACGAAAGCATGGACAGCTATCAATAGGCTATCGATTATATGGAAATCAGACCTAACCGATAAAATGAAACGCTGTTTCTTTCAGGCAGCGGTCCCATCGATACTGCTATATGGATGCACTACATGGACTCTAACAAAACAGCTGGAAAAGAAGCTAGACAGCAATTACACAAGAATGCTGCGAGCAATCTTGAACAAGTCCTGGCGGCAACACCCCACAAGACACCAACTGTACGGCCACATGCCTCCTATCACGAAAACTATTCAAGTTAGACGAACCAGACATGCAGGACACTGCTGGAGAAGCAGGGAAGAGCTCATAAGTGATGTACTGTTATGGACCCCACACATGGCCGTGCAAAAGCAGGACGACCAGCACAAACATACATTCAGCAACTATTGAGGATACGGGATGTTGTCCAGAAGACCGGCCTGAGACGATGAACGATAGGGAAATGTTGCTAGAGAGGGTCAGGGATCTCCGTGTTACCAGCACGACATGATGATGATGATGATATAATAAAAAATCTACCCATATTTTTTAATTATAATCGTTTCCTGTTTATGCGATATGCATATATATATATATATATATATATATATGTGTGTGTGTGTGTGTGTGTCTGTGTGTGTGCGTGCGTGTGCGCGCGCGCTTATCATCAAAAAAATCTGTGCAAAATTGTCATATGAAAATGGAATCTTACAAGTCCATGCCATTGTCATTTTTAATAATCTATTTTCACGTCAAATTCAAAGAGAATTATTGAATATGGTAAGAAGAAAAATTTTCGGGAAAATAAATTTCATATAACTGCTCAATCATTACAACATCATCTCAGTTTCCATTCGTTATATGGATCCCTTGTCTTTTATCCTCGTCTATTTCTTCATTTTGTGCTTTGAAGATATTAAACACCTCTACTTCTACTTTGAAAACGTTACTTTTCTCTTTTCTCAGAAATATTTTTAATAAAGTTGACAAACAGAAATAGCATTGATCCCTCCCCGTTTATATATATATATATATATATATATATATGTGTATATATATATATATATATATATATATATATATAGAGAGAGAGAGAGAGAGAGAGAGCGAGTCATCAAGATAGATAGATTGATAGATCATTTATTGACTCTGTCTCAATGCCTCTGTTTCTTTATTTCTTTCTTGTCCTTAAAATTCTATCTATCTATCTATCTATGTCTCCGTTTTTGTCGCTGTTTCTTTCGACTTTTTAATTTATTCTTCTTCATTTAGCTTCCTTTGACCTCTCTTCCTCTCTCCCCTTATCTCCCTCTCCGTCTCGCTCGCTATCTTTCTCTGTTCTTTTCTAATCGTTAAGATTACACTATAGGTAAGTCTCTCCCCTTTTCACCTCTAACATACACCTTGAAATTCTTTCTTTCTTTCTTTCTTTCTTTCTTTCTTGTTAGTTTTACAAAATTCTTTTTTAATATTTATAATATTTGTTCAATATTTACACCGTTTCCACCCCACCCCAAACAAACAGTTGTTTTGTATTATTTTCCTTTATCGTCCCTCCCTACTACCTTATCTTTTTCTTTTTCTTCTTTTTTGTCCTCCATTTTTCTTCATCTTCCAACCATACGCACTTAAACACATCTCTCCTTTCTTCTTCTTCTTCTTCTTCTTCTTCTTCTTCTTCTTCTTCTTCTTCTTCTTCTTCTTCTTCTTCCCTGTCGCTTGTCTCTTTCCTGACCTTAATCACCTTGCTTCGGCTACGCGATCGGGACACACATATTTGCATTCTTTGAAGCAGACAGGTCGGCACATTTCGCGATACACAAAAACAAGACCAAATTGAAAAGATTAAATGCACTACTAAGGTTTTAATAGACGGAGAGGACTTAAGATATGTCAGATGGAGATGTCTAGTCTTGGAGAATTAGTTCGATAGTAAGTAGTATTATTTGAAGACAGGCATGCATAAGAGCGTCTTCGAGATTTTCGAAAACAGAAACTTCTTTTTATATTATTCTTATTTTACATTTTACATTTTTGGTAATTTCAGATTGTAGTGTTTTAGTTCCACTTTGAATAGTCTCTGTTTCTTTATTGTTTAGAAGATTTCGTTTCCGTTTTACTTAAGCTGTTGTCTGTTTTTATTCAACGCACCGATCCACGAAGAAAAGTCAGAGTTTAAGACTGACATTAAAACTTATTTTGCCCACACACACCCTAATCTATTCTTATAATAAATGGATAAAATATTCCTATAACGAGTCTTTATTGTATATATATATATATATATATATATATATATATATATATATAAGTGTGTGTGTGTGTGCATATCTATATATATATATATATATATATATATAGATAGATAGATAGATAGATAGATAGATTTTCTATTAGTGTTACCGATATTAATAATTAATGGATAAATTCTTTGTTTTTTATTTTTGTGGTGAAACATATCAATTTGCTGTATATTGTGGAATTATTAATTTTTTAAATATAACGTCGAAGAACAAGGTCTGTGATAATTCTCATTGGGAACAATTACACACTAACAGACAAACACCCCCCCCATATATATAAGTTGCTTAAAATAGAACTTTTTTGACATTTAAACTGCGTACTTATGCTAAATGATTTTGTTTGTAATGTAAATGTCATTGTATACTAATCTGAATTGTTTGAAATAGAACTGTTTTGACATTTACATTCATCTTACGCTAAACTGAATTGCTTGAAATCGAATTGTTTTGACATTTAACTGCGTATACACAAAAAAGTATACTTATACTAAACTGAATTGTTTGAAAAAAACTGACAAAACTGAATAGCTTAAAATTAAAATGTTTTTTTGACAATTAAACTGTGTATATATGCTAAACTGAATTGTTTGCAACAGAACTGTTTATATAAAAATGGATTTGGTATTAAATAACCTACAAGGGTTGACATGTTATAAAACCCAAACAACCAACCAACATAGTGTTAGAATATTATCATCGAAGAAGAACCCTTATCTTACTCATCATCATCATCACCATGTGCAGATAGCACTGTGATCCCTGACTCTCTTTTTTGCCATCCGTCTTTATTATCCTTTCCTCTAAGCAAGTCTTGCCAAACTGGCAGGGACTGTAGAATACGCCGACTGCACCTCTCCAGAGGGATAAAATCCCCCTCGACGAGTGATCTTTGGCCCAGTCGGCTGGGGCTGTCGAATACACCGACTGCACATCTACAGAGGAGTGAGACAAACAAACAAACAATACTCAATCGTATTTGCGTAGATTTGAATGTATGTAACGTCCAATTTCATTATGACTTTCTTTGTATTCTCTCGGCGTTAAGATCGGGCATTAAGTTCTCAATTGATTCATCATTAATATTAATAACATTTTTAACACAACCCTTTGCGGATGGTTTTTCACTTGATTCTGAGTGACAGCAAGTCTCCTCAGGGTTCTACGACTCTATTCTGTAATCTGGCTGATCTCCACAATGCTTTAGTTCGGATGATTATGATCAGTCTTCTGATTTTCAACTCTTCCAGCATCCATTCCAAGTTTTTGAGGGCCATTCTAAGTGCACCAGTTACAATAGGTAGCCCCATCCCTCTCATGTTCCACAGCTTTCTAAGTTCTCTGGCAGGATCTTGGTAGTTGTCCTTTTTGCGCTCTCTTTGGTTTTTATTCTGTGGTTAGCTGAGACGGTAAACGTGTTGTATTTTGACCTTCGACCCGGCCAAAAATGCTATTCAAAGTGATGCACCGGAAGGAAGTGACACATTCCAATGGCAGTTATAAGAAGAAATCGTGTGGGCGGAAATTGGCTAACAAAATGGGACAAGCTAAAATTCCCATGGTACACTCATAGACTGATGTACCGGAAGAGAGTGACCTGTGAACTGCATGACAGTTATTTCCGCTTGATGACAATCAAACATGCCATTCCAAAGATCGAGTAGGCGATTGAGTGGGCAATGAACTATTATATAACTCGGTCAAGACAAAAAGTCAGACAGTTGGAGAAAAGTTGCTGATAAGATGTGGAAGGGAAAGCAACGCCAGGCCAAAGGGACCCTCGGGGCCCCCGATGAGTTGGGGTCCAGAGAAGTTGCTGATTAGATGCAGTAAAGAAAGCCATCATCCAGCAGAGTGGGCCTGTGGGCCTCCGGTTGAGCAGCCCTGGAGAACGAGAAAGACACAACGCTGACGGCCATAAGAGTGGGGGTCAAAATGTTGCAGTTATGTTCGGTCTCCAACTCCCTCTCACACGCAAACGTTACAAATAAAGTGAGAGGTACATATTTTTATAAAGAAGCCTTCGTTCGTCTGGTTAATGATTGTGTCGTTATGATGCTGCATGTATATAGATGTATATGCTAACTAGTATATAACAAACGGCAAGTTTTCTTCTTTTTAATCGTCACAAGTTTTGGTCTTCTCACTGGGATTAGCTTATCCGTTTGTATCTCAAAATCCCAGAGAATTTTATATGTCCCATTCTCCGGGGTAGATTATCTTTTGTACACATACCATTTGTTCGTACGGTCAAATTTCAGCCTCTGACATTATTCACTGTGGATTTATTCCCTCCCCCACCAGTCGTGTCTCGTCCTGACATTTTAGTGCTAATTTGCTGCATTCACTTATCATGCGCTTAATGTTTTCGACTCTATGACTACATAACTTACATTTGCTATTCTGTTGGGTTTCATTTATTTTCGTCTAATCAAAAAGTAAGTAAAGAGGGTGACTTTAGGCGAGGGCGACCCGAAAGCTCCTTTTTCAAAAGCTACTTCTCCGAGATGTAGGGACGTTTTCTACTCCTTTCCTTGGATTGTCGCACTTTAGCCTTGATACGTACCTAATAATGCTGAGGGCTGAACAAGGAGATATCAAATACCATTTGTTGAGTTTTTGGTATGACTCAACCTGGGGTTGAACCTCGGTCTTCCGGGCCATTGGTGAACATTCTACCCAACTGGCCATTAGACCGGTCATCGCTTTATCGTAATTGGTCCTTATAGCATTGCTTTTTATGCTACTGATAGAAGAGTCAGTTTCTATCCTAATGTTTCTCTTTCTTTGCCATGTCCAGATCTTCTTCTGTTTTATCTTTTTGTTGACTGTTGTTTCTAATCGCTGATATTAGTCTTGATTTGCACATTTTATGCTGTCTTCGAGTCGTAATATTGTTACATCCATGTTATCTTCAATATTGATACATCCATGTTATCTTCAATGTTAGAGTGCCCTCTTGCTCCTTCAGTTCATGTCACGTATAGTCTGTCCATGTCATCTGCATGGAATGAACAAATGAATTAATAAAATTTTGAATTGAATTGAACTGAATTAAAAAAAGAAAATTATTAAAATATGCAAAAACTCCCAGAGGCCTCTGACAGGAAAAAGGGGTGACGCGTGCGCAATGAAAAAGGGACCTCCCGACAAAAGAAGGAAACTCATTCTCTTTCAGCAGAGACCAGGGGAGGGATAATACCTTGCTAAATAGAGGAGGACCCACGTGTTCGTCTTTGGACGATGCGTTGGCTAGTCCTTTCACTAGCAGCCGCTGTCTCGGTTAATAGTATGCCAAAATATAAAAGCTAGGAAATGGACCTATCGAACTACGAACTAAAACACTGGACCTAGACAAACTCCCAAAAGCGACTAACACGTAGTTAAAGCTTTAAAACACCAAATGAGGACACACACATATCAAGAAACGATTAAAGAATTTTTAAACACCTTGACTGGGGGGTTCAACCATTTCAATTGTATTCAGGGAAAATTCCCTCACCCAACGTGTGGTTGTTGAACCCCCATCCATCTCTTGGAGGTAAGGCATCGTCATTAGCTTTCTTGTCCTATGATCTATTTGTTAAAGTTCTTCCTGTGTCAATTTTAAGAATAGACCTGAGTACATCACCAAGAGGAACAGCCTAAGTATTTATCTCTTTGATGAGATTCCTGTCGCTAAGTTTTGTTTCAAGATTTTTTTCTCATTCGACCGAGATACTGTTAATTCTTTTCTTTTCTTTTTTTGTTTGAATGTATCCGCTTCCAATATAGCCAAGTAGCTGTAAGTTTCTTTTTCTCTGGGTGTTCTGGTGCTTTATTGGTTTGGCAGTTCTATTCCCTTGATTATTTCTCGTTTTCCATCTTTTATTATGAGCATGGCATATTTTCTATGTCAAATTTCATTCCGATATCCTGACTAAATTCTTATATTTACCCAACCCCTCCGCTCGGGCAAGATATGACACAAGGTCAATTTTTAAGCAGAGTTTAACAGGTTTGAATTCAGAGTTTTCCTTCTCCTAGACTAGTTGCCTCACCAAGGCTGAAGAACCTCGTCTGCCCTACTATTTACCCATAGCTGGGGGGAGAATAATTGGATTCATACCTTTCCCAAGGGTATTAGTGCTATGTGAAATGCAATCAGTCCAGGATATGAACTCGTGTCGCCGTGTCCAATTCTGCGACGATAACCATTACACCACGGGCACCTCCTAACATTTCTTGGTATGTTTGAGTCCACCTGACTAAATTCTTATTATTTGTATTAGACTCCCCAATTCTTTTTGTTTCATTTTTTTTTTTTTTTGCAAACTGTTTAATGGGGTCCATTTACATCAAGCGATTTTTCTTTTCTTGTGATTTTTTAGATCTCTTGCCCCCAGTGAATTTTCTTATCATCTAATTGAGTGGCATCATTGCTATCAAAAATACTGCGGCTGAAGTTTTCTTCCTGTTATCAATTTCACTTTGCAATTTTACATAGCTTCCCTGGTGAACTTTATGACTTGAACAGTATTTGACGGTAAAGGGACACGCTGGCTCCGTACCTCTTTATCATTTGTCTAGACTCCGTACTTAGAACATCGATTGACAAAATCAGAGAGAAAGGTTTCGAGCTGACAAAGAAAAGAAGGAGAAGGTACCCCGCAAAAACAATTACCGACGCCGACTACACCGATGACAGAGCGATACTGGAAAATACACCCGACAAAGCCGAAACACTGCCGCATAGTTTGGAACGAGCAGCCGCAGGCATAGGCCTCTATGTCAATGCACACAAAACGGAATATATGTGCTATAATCAAACGGGGGACATCTCCACTCTAGACGGAACCCCTCTTAAACTAGTAGACAAATTCACTTACCTAGGAAGCAGCGTTGCATCAACCGAAAAGGACATCGACACGAGGTTAACGAAAGCATGGACAGCTATCAATAGGCTATCGATTATATGGAAATCAGACCTAACCGATAAAATGAAACGCAGTTTCTTCCAGATAGCAGTCCCATCGATACTGCTATATGGATGCACTACATGGACTCTAACAAAACGGCTGGAAAAGAAGCTAGACAGCAATTACACAAGAATGCTGTGAGCAATCTTGAACAAGTCCTGGCGGCAGCACCCCACAAGACACCAACTGTACGGCCACCTGCTGCCTATCACGAAAACTATTCAAGTTAGACGAATCAGACATGCAGGACGAGCTCATAAGTGATGTACTGTTATGGACCCCCATACATGGCAGTGCAAAAGCAGGACGACCAGCACGAACATACATTCAGCAACTATGTGAGGATACGGGATGTTGTCCTGAGGACCTGCCTTGGGCGATGAACGATAGGGAGAAGTGGGGAGAGAGGGTCAGGGATTTCCGAGCTACCAGCACGACATGATGATGATGATATTTCCCACCCACCCCCGCTTGGGCAGGATATGACACAATATAAACTTTTAAGCGGAGTTTAACAGGTTTGAATTCAGAGTATTCCTTCTCCTAGACTAGTTGTCTCACCAAGGCTGAAGAACCTAGTCTGTCCTACTATTTTACCCATAGTTGGAGGTAGAATAATTGGATTCATACCTTTCCCAAGGGTATTAGTGCTATGTGAAACGCAATCAGTATCGTCCAGGATTTGAACTCGTATCGCTGTGTCCATTTCCTACGACGAAAACTATTACACCACGGCACCTCCACCTTTTGACGGTAATCCAGCTTTGCCGGACCATATCATCGGGATTTTTGTTGTCAATCCACGCCATGGTTATATTTCACACCTTTTTTTGCTCTGCTTTCGGATGTGTTGATCATTGTAAAGTAGCTCACATGTTCATCTTTGTTCTCTAGTTGCATCTTTTCTGTTCGGGAAACAATCCGCAGCCTGTCTGCAAGTAATAAATCTTCTCTCTAATCTGTGCTCTTAATATTTTCCATATCATAGGGAGACATATTATTGGTCTATAGTTCCCGGGTACGGTTTTTTTTATTCGCGTTAATCATCCATTCAGGTATATCTTTTTTCTTGTAAGCATCTCCTTAGTTGAAGAGCCAGCCTCTCGTGAATGGAGGAGGATTTTTAAAACTAGAATCCAAGTATATCTTCGTGGCTTTGTGTTTTCCAGTTTGGTAATTATTTGAATGTTATTCTAAAGTAATTCTTCATCAGAACTTTCTTCGGTTCCTCATAATTCTTTGTCCACATTATTTATCAATATACCTTTTCTGTTATGTATCAATCCGCTCCGATATTTTACTCAAAACTAGTTTACCTTTCTTTACATTTGGTTTATGATATCTCTTAGTTCATTCATTTCCTATTTGTTGGCTGAAATTTCTTTCGTTTATTTCGAAAAATTCTTTTTTTTTTATTTATTGCTTGAACCTGTCTCGTTGTATTTTAAGTCTTCCTCGTGAAGCCGATGTTTTTTTAATTATTTCTTCAAGTTGTATTTTCAGATTTGTCAGCTGTTATATTTTGCTCTTTTCATTCCAACATATCCCCATGTTTTTTGTTTTTTTTCCTTAGCATCTTCGCTTATAGTCACTATTCCTTTACTTGCCTTTCTAGCCATCCAGGTTTACAATTTCTGTTCGGGTTCCCCGTTCAGAAATAGGTAACACCGATTTTATACAGGGAACATTATTCATCACAAGAAATATTGTTATTATGGGAACACCGATTGTTATGAGGGGAACACCGATGCATCGCAGGGAACATTTATTTTATCATAGGGAACATTGTTATTAGGGGAACACCAATTTTATCACTGACTAATTTCGCTCCAGCATTAATTAGCCCATTTAATTTAGTGATGTTGCCCGTTGGGATATTTGGTAAGTAAGTAAAGTTGGTGACCTTAATTGAGGGTGACCCGAAGGTTACCTTTTCAATAGCTTCTACACCGAGGTGTAAGGGAGGGCGCTACTCTATTCTCTGGATTGCTCCACTTTACCCTTGATCCTTACTTTATAATGCTGGGTGTTAAGCAAGGTGGCATCAAGTACCATTTTTTAAGTCTTTGGTATGACTCGACATCACCGGCTCATTGGCCTAGTGGGTAGAGTGTTCGCCAATGCTCCGGAAGACCTGGGTTCAATCCTAGATCACGTCATACCAAAGACTTTAAAAATTGTACTTCATATTGCCTTGCCTAACACTTAGCAATATAAGGTGAGCATCAAGGGCAAAGTGGAGCAATCCAGGGAAAGGAGTAGTGCCCTACCCTACACCTCGGTGTAGCAGTTATTGAAAAGGGAGCCTTCTGGTCGCCCTCGACTACAGTCGCCAACTTTACTTTTACAAGTTTTTACTATGACTCGGCCTGGGATTGATCCGCGGTCTTCCGGGGCATTGGTGAACAGTCTACTCATTAGGCCAATAATTTCTCTATATTTTTGGTTATTTACAAGACTTGGTTCCTGAGATCCCTTTTTTTTTCAAAAATCTTACCATATCTAAAAACTTTGTTTTATTCTAAAATCTTTCTTAATTTGTTGAAAATATTTTTGTTTAAGATATTTGTTAAAACAAAATTTACTGTAATGAAGAATACATCTTGTTTTTAGATATTTACTGTTGCAATTTTATTAACCTTCCATAAAACCTTGAAAAAGCTAAACAGTAATTTAGTCAAATTTCCCTCCGGCAATTTTAAACGCTCCATTTCCTCTTCAAGAATGATGATCAAGCAGAAATATCCAATTCAGGTTCAATCAGGAACTTACATTTCGATTCTAATTCGATGGTCTGGCAACAAAAGCCGATAAATAAATAGCACATTTTATTGAGAATAGATATGCACAAGGTCACTAGCCTTTTATATTGAATAAAAACTCCTTTGAGATAGAAAATTCGATTTGTTAAATAACATTAGCCTCGTTTCTTTTATCGATTTCTCCTGGAAATTTCATTTCGGGAATAAGAAAAAGTTGTTCTGTTTCAAGGGAATTAGTCAAATTCAATATCATTACTGATTTTTTAAAATAAATGGTTTCCTTGAAGAAAACAGGGACTTTAAACTGGGTATCTACAAAATTAATACACAATTTCAAAAATGTATTTTGAGAAATGATGTTAAAACACTAACTCTCAAAATAAAGGGTTTTGTAAAGAAACTTCGGATGTATGTTTTTAGAGCTTTTGCCGACATTAGTTAATTTATGCTTGTTACAGGTAACAAAAACTTTTGCTGTGTTTTTGACTGTATTTGTTTGGTGAGTTGGTTGTTTTGTTTTACGACGAATCGATACTTTTTGGGTCAATTAGGCATGGACAGCTATCGATAGGCTTTCGATCGTATGGAAATCAGACCTGACCGATAAAATGAAACACAATTTCTTCCAGACTGCGGTCGTGTCTATACTGCTATATGGATGCACTACTTGGACGCGAACTAAACGGCTGGAGAAGAAGCTAGACGGCAATTACACAAGAATATTGCGAGCAATATTGAACGAGTCCTGGCGACAACAACCAACAAGGCACAAACTATACGGCCACCTGCCTCCTATCACGAAAACTATCCAAGCTAGACAAACCAGACATGCAGGACACTGCTGGAGAAGCAAGGACGAGCTCATAAGTAAAGTACTCCTATGGACCCCTGCATATGGCCAAGCCAAAGCAGGACGACCAGCTCGAACATACATACAGCAGCTATCTGAGGATACGGGATGTAGCCCTGAAGACCTGCCAGAGGCGATGAAGGATAGGGAGAAGTGGCGTGAGAGAGTCAGGGATATCTCTGCTAGCAACACGACATGATGATGATGAACACTGAATTAAGTCATTTTGATAAATGGTTCGAACAGTTCAGTTTAGTATAAGTACAGATTTTCTTTACACACAGTAACATATCAAAACAGCTCTACTTCAAACAATTCAGTTTAGCATAAGTTCGCTGTTTAAATGTCAAAACACTTCTAGTTCACAGTTTCAGTCTGAAAACTGTTCTATTTCAAACAATTCAATTTAACATACAAAAACAGGTCTATTTTAAACAATTCAGTTTAGCTTTAGAACGCAGTTTAAATATCAAAATAGTTTTATTTCAAGTAATCTAGTTTGGCATAAGTACGCAGTTTAGTTCTTTTTGACCCATAGGGACTATCACTCCGGAACAGACAGGACCTGAGAGCGATGGAAATGAAGGTGTGCTTTGCATTCCCCAAAGCTCCGATATATTAGGAACCTTACCATCAGATTGTTTTATGTCATATCCAGAACACTCATTGGGGGAGTCTACCTCTTTGTAAAGAAGCGGACGGTGTATTCAACGGCCGAAGCCGACTGGGCAATTACTGTGTGTGGAGAAAGCTAAACGGTTTCTTTTTCTCTCAGACCACAACATTTAACAAAAATCATAACCATTTGGAAAACCTTATATATATTGCGTATGTGACGATACCCCCTCGGCCCCACGTAACATCAACTTCTTCGAACCATTTCAATATTCTTGGCCGGTGATCATCTAGTGGTCCCGATAGGGGTATCGCCCAATTCTTTACGGCTACAAGAAATACAATCGAGGGAGTGGGAGAAAAAGAACAAACGAACAAAACGAACAATACAAGCCTGGGGTTAACTCAAAGTGCAAGACAAGGAGTTATGCTACACTCCGCATTTCCTGGATTTCTAGCGAAACTTCTACAAAGCTACTAGGAATGCCAACCTATCCTGACCGGTCTTCCTTACTGCTCTGGACCCTCTCTTATGCCAACTCGTCTCTGCTGTCCGGGGTCGACTCCCCTGTCCGTCGTCCGTTGCCAACTGCCTTTTTCGAGTTCCTTTGTTTCACTCTCTCCTCGCCTTCCCTTAACCACTACCGGTCACGCCGAGATCTCGAGTCCAAAACCCTTTGTTTGGCTTCGCGCCAAAACAGACAAAGGAATCGTCTGCTTGGCGGACCTCCTACATAGTGTTACACGTATACAACATTGTTATCCATGATTGTATGTACGCAGGCAATATAGTGAATATGTTGTGTTGAGATGTTACAATAATTGTTTGAATTAGCTATGTCATTTTTTTTCGCCAATGGTCCGGGAGACCTGGGTTCAATCCCAGGTCGAGTCATACCAAAGACTTTAAAAATGGTACTTGATACCTCCTTGCTTAACACTCAGCAATGTAAGGTATGTATCAAGGGTAACCTGGAGCAATCGAATGAAAGGAGTGGCGCCCTCCCCTGCACCTCAGTGTAGTAGTTATTGAAAAGGAAACCTTCTGATCGCCCTCGACTACGGTCGCCAACTTTACTTACCACTTTTTTTTGAGTGTATGTGAGTATGTATGATGATGATTTTAACAAACGAACAAATTATCATCATTGCATAATTAAGAAAATGGATTTATAATTTGAAGTGTAAGAATGATAGGTCTGGGGCGTAAGGGTAATAGATGGGGAGTTGTGTTGGATTACAATAATAATCTTTTTATTAGCTATCTATGCTGAGTTAATATTATTAACCCATCTATCTCACCAATACCACCTCCACAACTAAAACTCCCACACAAATGACCCTATAGCTATATATATATATATATATATAGCTAATACAAACAATTATGGCAACGTCTTAACGCAATACATTACTAAATTCCTTACGTATATACAGTTATGGATTACAATGTTGTATATGCAATATATCATAAACACATCATAACTAATAATAGTTATTATTGAAATCCAACACAAATCATATTCCAGCATAAAATACTAATATTGCTTAATATTCCATATTATATTGATATATATAGGATGTCTCATCACCGCGACATTTATTGCGATTATGACCTACACTACTCCTTCATTTAGTATGCTTACAAATCAAAACTTTTTTTCTTCGTAATGCAGATTTGATGATATTTTATTCCTTAGTTAAAATCGTCACCCCAAACACACACACACACACACACACACACACACGCGAATATATGAGAAACAGACAAACATTTTTACTCGGTCAATTTGTCGCAACTTTGACAACACATCACGCCTGATACATCTAAGAGACGACTCAAATTTGCCGCGCGACGCATGTATCTTCATACACCCATATCAAATCCCCGCTATACGTCCACATACAATAATACGCAAATATAACCTGGATTCACAGACACACATACACACACACACACATTCACAGACATACACACACACACACACACATACACACACACACATTCACAGACACACACACACATACATAAAGAGTTGTACACAATTCCAACGACTGTTTGACAGCAGTTTTCTATTTTTTCTATTTGAAACCTGTGGTCACAGACAAGCTTCCTTGCTATTATATATATATATATATATATATATATATATATATATATATATATTTCTTTAAATAAAAAAACCAAAGACCGGTTATTTTAAGATTATACATTTATTTCCATCCTATTTTGTGTTTCTGATGTAAACCAAAAATACGAAGAAAAATATCAGGACTTCTTCAGATCTTATGGATAAAATAAAACAGAATAGACACGGGGTGGGGAGAGGAAGAGAGGTGAAGAGTTATCTCCTCGTTTTATTATTATGTTCAGCATTTGAATGATTTTCTTGTCCTGAAGGAATTACTCCCAACTCTGGTTTAACTGGTTCGAATAATACCTATATATATATATATATTGGTAGGTTTGGTTTCGTTTTGTTTTACGGAACATCAGCCTTTGTAGGTTATGTAGTACCAAATCCATTTGTGTACCTATAAACAGTTCTATTTCAATGAATTCTGTTCAGCACAAGAACATTTTTCCTTACACAAAGTTAAATGTAAAATCAGTTCTATTGCAAGCAATTCTATTTAGCATAAGTACACAGTTTAGTTCTTTTTGTCCGAGTGATAAGACCCAATCAATTCTACCACTCCAGGCCGGAGAGATGGCAATGAAGGAATACTCCACATTCCCCAAAGATCCAGCAGTACTGGAGTCTCACCATCAGATTCTTTAGCGTCATATATTCAGAACACTCGTTAGAGGATTCTTACTCCTCTGCAGAGATGCAGTGTATTGTACCGTCCCAGCCGACCAGGTACACGCACACACACACAACACACACACATATATATATATATATATATATATATATGTGTGTGTGTGTGTGTGTGTGTGTGTTTGTTAGGTATTTAAAAAATGCCCTGAATATTTAATAAACGAATTAAATGCCTAAAGCTTGGAAGAATAATCGCTTTATTTTATCTGCGAGTTTAGATTACTGTATGGCCGATAACCTTTTGAAGGCAGTTCATGGTTTCATGCCTTTCCAATGAATATGGTGACGTTGATGTGTTGAAGGCTATGAATAATTCCTAATAATATTGTTTTTTTTTCCATGTACTCAGATAAATGTTAATATCAATGTTACCAACCTATATCGTTAGAAGTCAGAGGAAGTCTACGTGGAATATTGGCTGACGGGCTGAACAACGACATCATAGTAAGCTATTTCGTTCTTTTTCGGGCAAATAATCTTGAGAAAGGGATGAACAAGCTTATTCCTCTCATCTCTGGTACTACTACTTTATATACAAGGTTGGCTTTGGCATTTAAATAACCCATGAAAGTTGATATGCCATTAAGTAATAAAACTAAACCCTTAAAAGTCAGACGATTGTTTTCCAAGTCAAAGTCAAAGTGATACATAAACATATGAATCTCTACATTGAAGGCCTTATGCCACACTAGCTTCCATTTTCCAACTATTTCTATCTTTATAGATCCGAATTCAAATTCAGCTAAAAGTACAACCACTCCTCTTTTCCTCAATACGCAGTCACGCACAAATTTATCAATATCCAATCGCTTAATTACACATATGCACTTTTTTGAGCGATCACTTCCGCTTACACTTTTACATCATATGCGCATGTTTTCATACGCTCCTATCTGCATCATGCATCAGAGAAAACGTAACAATTACCCACCACTTAAAGAGTTATTAATTAAGACAAACCAATAACATTCCGCGGAAAATTGGTTCACGTTTGATGTCAGTCTGCTCTGAATTTCATAAACAGAAACCAGATTCAAAAGTTAATTGGGGAATATAACTCGTCCTAATTGGCACAGAAAAAAAAACCAACTTCCTTTCCTTCTTCTCTTTCCGTCGTTCTTAATTCATTTGTTTCTCACTCAGCCAACCACATTTAGTTGCTTGAGAGTTACTTCCCTTTGTTTCTTCTTCTTTTTCTTCTTAAACAGTCATTTGAAGGACACATGAAAGTTAATTTTCTCTTCACCTGGTTTCTTTTCCACCATTTGAAAACATCAAAACGATTTAGACATTTGTCAATGATGTAGACTTCATTGTACGGCACTTGATTCGATTTTCTGTCTTTTAAAAAGCAAACTTTTACTGATACGAAGTCTTTAAAAGACGTATATATTTACAATAGCTTATTTGAAAAGACATTAAATATATTAACTTCCATGACACACATTTTATTTTCATTTTTGACAAGAGATTCGATAATTTTCCTTATTTGGAATATTCAGGCTATTGCATTCATTGTTATTATTATATTTACAGCATTTCAGCCGATGCACTCTTCAACCTTCTTCAGACATTTCATGTTGAACTCGGGAGCCTACTCAGAACTTCGAATAAAAACTGAATCCACAAGGGTAGATTGTTCTGATTCCGTTAACCATAACCTGGTACAAGTGTTAATCAATTGAAAGTAGTCTTTGTTATTTTTACCTGTTGTAAGAATTGAACCTGCAACCTCCAGTTGAATTCACTCAGAAGTTCTTTAAACAAACGCCTATATACGTCTTTCTACATGTACTGCTTTATTGATATATGTTGTCTACGTAAGTAACAAGCGCAAACACGCTTAGATTACATGTTTGTTTGTTTGTTTTTTTTCGGATATTATCTTCTGTTAAGAATATTTTGAATTATTTGGGTTTTGTTATATTATATGGCATATCAACCATTGTAGATTATTTAATGCCAAATCCATTATATATATATATATATAAACAGTTCTATTTCAAACAATTTAGTTTAGCATAAGTACTGTTTAACTTTACACATACCTAAATGTAAAAAGGAGTTCTGTTTCAAGCTATTCAGTTTAGCATGAGTACACAGTTTAGTTCTATTCGACCCATAGATAGGACCCTATCAATTGCTATCTCTCCGGGTCAGAGTGCATCATGGAGCGATGGGAATCAAGGGATACCCTGCATTCCCTAAAGCTACAGCACTTCTTTCATTAGATTGTTTAGTGTCATATATTCAGAATACTCTTTGTAGGATTCTCACTCCTCTGCAGAGATGCAGTGTATTGTACCGCCCCAGATGACTGGGCTATATATATATATATATATACTGTCATCCACAGACTGACTGTTTCGTTGTATCACAATTCTTCAGTGTGGCTAGACTCGTAGAACGCTTGAAGCTGGGATCGAAACCCGCCCAAATTTACGTTTGACTTAGTATCATACCGCTCAGCCAACAAGGGAATTATAAGGTATTAAGTAGTTGCTTACCATGATTCCGTAGTCCAGCGCTTTAACCATTACGCCACGAGGACCTCCCCCCTTAAGTAGCATCGTTAGTTTGTTTACATTTTCTACCTTACCAGGTACCTCAATTGCCTCAATTCGTTCGAAGAGCTTTACATTATGCGAGCGGCAGCCGTAAATTCCTTCGCCAGAGTGCTCAACCCTCATGGGGGAGCGTATATATCAGGTATTTAAAAATGAACTGAATATTTGATGAACAAATTATATACCTACAGCTTGGAAGAATTATCGCTTTATTTTATCAGCGTGTTTAGATTTCTGTATTGCCAATTACCTTTTCCAGGACACTTGTTTGAGTAGTCATACCCCACTGTAGAGATGCAGTCAGTGTATTCTCTAGCCCCAGTCAACTTACCAAAGAATTTCTTTTATCAACCGCAGATGTAATCGACGAGTATTTATAGAATGTTTTTCTCGGACTTTAACTAAGTTAAAACTTAACGGAAAAGGAGGAACGAAAGTAGTTTTTTTGTTGTTTTGTTTATTTTCGAAAGCCATGGGAAGCAGCATGGTAGACGTAAAGGCAAGCGGATAAACCCTCTGACGCCCAGGATCCTGGGCGAATGAATATCACGCTTCAATGGTCAAGATCGTTAGTTCGATCGGGAAACTACCGCTGCTCATCTATGGATGAGAATAAAAACAGCCATCGAAAGATAACCATGACCAACACTCAAACCAATATATATTCGTTTGCACACAGTTAAATGATTTTATGTGTTTCTATGTAACACTTGAAATTCAATTTAACATCTGTCATTTTTTCGCAGTGGAGGTGCCCTTGGTGTAATGGTTTCGTGGAGGTGCCCGTGGTGTAATGGTTATCATTGTAGGAAATGGACACGGCGACACGAGTTCAAATACTGGACGAGACTAATAGCATTTCACATAGCACTAATACCCTTGGGAAAGGTATGAATCCAATTATACCCCCTCCAGCTATGGGTAAATAGTAGGGCAGACTGTGTTCTTCAGCCTTGGTGAGGCAACTAATGAAGGAGAAGGAAGACTCTGAATTCAAACCTGTTAAACTCCGCTTAAAAATTGACCTTGTGTCATATCTTGCCCGAATGGAGGGTTTGGTAAATATGATTTGTTTGCAGACAGTTAAATGATTAGGCTGTTCCCGTTTGCAATGGTAGCGTGGTCCATTCATCAAATTCTCAAGACTGGAGCCTCACTATATTGTTAGCATGAGAATGTTTAAAATTGTACTGGGTTATTTATTATTAATTTGATTTTCAGGGGAGAAATTTATGCTAACATGATCGTTGTATAAGCGTAGAAGGAAATAACCGTAACTTCCTAGTAGATTATTCAATTATCCGTTACTTCCAAGTTGATTATTCAATTATCCATAACTCCCTAGTAGATTATTGAATTATCTGTAACTTCCTAGTAGATAGTTCAATTATCCGTAACTTAGCAGCATTTTCTGGACAAAGATAAATTTAGATTATGGACATTCACTGTACATATTTCTCTATTTCTTTTTTGTTTTTATCTGAAGAAATATCAAGCTATATCCTGAGTTGGAAAATTCAATTCTCCTTAATATAATGAGAAAAAGAAATAGCGAAAATAGATGTTTTGCAGAAAATATGGCGTACATGGAAACCTTGTCGAGGTAAGAGAACATTTATTTCTTTTTAATTCAATTGATAATTTGTGCATAGTCATATGGTTTCAAGTGATCATTCCTATCAAAATGAAATATCAATGTAGTTCAAAATTATTTAAAAAGTACTCGTATTAGACATGTTTGTGTTTAAATGTTTTGCATATGAAACGGCAATGTAACGTGATTTGGATTGTCGAAAATTGAAAGTGACGGGATGTAAATTTCTTGGAAAGGAGAATGAGAAGAAAAAAATAAGGAGAAAGAGAGTCTACGAACGGGTAGCCAGTTGACCTCTGGCGAGTCAGGCCAAAGAAGTTGTTGTAGGTCAGTCAATCACGGGGGAATGACTACGGTAATTTAAGATGACTAGAAAAATTTGAAGGTCTCAGATCTTCTTTGAAGGGGTGAAACGACTGGAAACTGATATGTCCTCCCTCCGACACTAGGCATAAGTAATGAGACAACTAGTTGCCTCGGAGACGTGACGATGTAAAGACGCGAGTGAATACTAGCCAGGACAATGTGAGAATAGCCGAAAATTGCAGTTCTCATTTTGGGGAGATACCCGTATGGGTTCTCCCATCAGACGCCAACCTGTGAAGCCATAACCCACAAGACAGCACGTGTTTGAACTAAGTGATGAAAAGTGGAAGAAAATTTAAGGTCTGTGTCTGCTGTCATTCTATCCTCATGACAGGTTGCTTCTCTTTGTCCAGTTAACGCGCTTGTCTCAACTTTCATACTCTCTTTCTTTTTCCAATATACTTCTTTAAAAAAGTATAGTGGCGAATAAACTTTCGTGGGAGTGAACTAAAACAGAGTTTTGAGTGTTCGTTACTTTTCCTACAGCGGTGTTACAGCCACTCATTTAGTATGTAACATTACAACGTCCAATTTACAGGCAAAAAAGGAATACACTTTGTAAGCTCACAAATGATTGGTCAATATCTAGATTTTAGCATTTACAGATTCACAAATAGAAACTAACAGTATGCAAATCTTAATATTAAGTTACCATTAAGAGTTATGTATTTATTAGTAATTGGAGGATTTATTTTTCCAACAATACAAAGTCAAATTGCTAAATATTAACGACGGTGACTTGTCTATTACTTATATGTAAAGTAAAGTTGGCAACAGTAGACGAGGGAAACCAGAAGGCACCCTTTTCAATAGCTACTACACCGAGGTGCCGGGGAGGGCGTTACCCCGTTCACTGGATTGCTCCACTTTTTCCTTGATACGTACCTTGTATTGCTGAGTGTTAAGCAAGGAGGTATCAAGTACCATTTTTAAAGTCTTTGGTATGAAGTGACTTGGGATTGAACACAGGTTTCTCGGGCCATTGGCGAACACTCTTCCCACTAGGCCAATGAGCCATACTGAGGTATAATGCCACACTTTTGAACACTTAGATAGGAGCCTAACTGGTACAACTACCTTGCTGAAAGTGGATCTGAGAATATTCCTATTTACCAACCCCTCCACTTGGGCAGGATATGACACAAGGTCAATTTTTAAGCGGAGTTTAACAGGTTTGAATTCAGAGTATTCCTTCTCTTAGACTAGCTGCCTCACCAAGGCTGAATAGCACAGTCTGCCCTACTATTTACCCATAGCTGGAGGGAGAATAATTGGATTCATACCTTTCCCAATGTGCAATGCAATCAGTCTCGTCGAGGATTTGAACTCTTGTCGCCGTGTCCATTTCCTACGACGATACCCTTTACACCACGGGCAATTGCGACACAGGAATCCTATCTTTGACCAGGGTGAAAGTTCACTTAGTGTAATCGTTATTCTCGTATGAAATGGAAGTCGGGACCTGAGTTCAAATCCTAATCAAATTTCTTTTGAGTTTCCTTTTACAATAAAACCATCGGGAAAGTTATACTTATATCTAATCTCTGTAAATGGTAGGACAGACTGGAATCTTTAGATTTAGTTTCCTTAGTAATCTGTATAAGAGAAGGAAATTTCAGAGTTCAAACCAGATTTTTTTCTCGCTTAGGTATTTTACCTTTTTGAAATCCTGGTGGTGGTGATGTAAGCGTTTGGTAAATATATTTTCTTTTTCAGCAGATGAAGTTTTGATATTCTCGACTACACAAACCGTGTTCGGGATTTGGGAGAGCACCTCCTACTTTAAATATGATCTAATAATTCATCCCTTTTTTTCATTTCCTTCATTCTTCTTTCAGTTTCTTATTTTTTCACTTTTCTCTTTACTTTCATTTAAATTGTTGGGGTTATCTTCGTCATTTTAGTCAGGTTTATCAAGAAGAGTTACTATTTGTCAAAGGTACTATTTACCAACCCCTCCGCTCGGGCAGGATATGACACAAGGTCAATTTTTAAGCGGAGTTTAACAGGTTTGAATTCAGAGTTTTCCTTCTCCTAGACTAGTTGCCTAACCAAGGCTGAAGAACCTAGTCTGTCCTACTATTTACCCATGGCTGGAGGGACAGTAATTGGATTCATACCTTTCCCAAGGGTATTAGTGCAATGTGAAATGCAATCGGTCTCGTCCAGGATTTGAACTCGTATCGCCGCGTTCATTTCCTACGGCGATAACGACTACACCACAACTATTTGTCAAAGGTGTTTAGTAATCACAGCAGTATTGAAATAGTAAACAAAAAGATTTTGCGTAATAAACCGTAGAACAGTTATAACTTACAGAAATACTTCAGAAATTTTGTTCGCTTTAATATATATGAATGACGCATGTTGGTTTTTCCTAATTGATGTCTAAGCTGTTTTATGTAAAGTTTGCCAATAAATTTATGATTCTAAAAGATTATTTATCAATCCTCTCTCACAGACCAGAAACATGATGGTGGTTACGTATGTAGTGTATCTTGGACAGGTATAACCTTGCCGAGCCCATCCCTTTCCAGGTCTACAACTGGTCGGAATTAATAATTTTCTTTCCCTTAGACCGGTTGCTACACCTTGGTTATCGAAAAAAATCTTCGCTTCAATCTACCCATTCACTTTCAAGCAAAATACCTTTGGGAAAGGTATGGACCCCTTATCCTCCCTGCTATGGGTTAAATAGTACTACTACTGTTCTTCAAGGAGAATGGCTTAGGCATCAAATAACCTACAAAGGTTGATATGCCATTAAACAAAGAATCTATTAACCCATAGCAGGAGGGAGATTAGTACATCTCTTAAGAGTATTGAGGCAATGAGAAATGCAAACGGCTTCATCCATGATTTGAACATGGGAGGCCAAATTCACTTTTTATGATTAAAACTGTGGCAGTGTATGCGCCTCCATAAGACAGCCTCAACAGACAGCAAAATAGTTTTGTGTAGTACTTGCAAATGTTTATAAATAATTGGGAAAATTAAATGATAAAAATGTAAATATTGTTATTCTCCAGTAAATTACGAATCAATTTTATATCTTTGAAAAGTGTTCCCTAGTGAAGCTACACGGGTAACAGTGTTAGTTAATGGATGCGGTGGGAGTGATTGACAGATGTGGGGTCAAAATTCAAATCTGTAGTTCTATTGAACGATGAGTTTCATTGTCACTTGTAATGGACATTCTCGTGGGAATTAGAAGCTAGCGAGCACACGGCTGAGTGAGTGAGCGTATTCACTGGAGACAGAGAGGGAGAAAAAGAAATAGAACGAGAACGAAAGGTAAATTTAAAAGCCGTATTTTTAATGAAAATGGAAAAAAAAATTGTGGGTTTTAAACGAAACCGACTCGACCATTGGGAGTGGGCAATGTTTTATGAAATAATTAATTTTTCCTTCGTCAACTGAATACAAACCACCTCACTCCTTCTTGTGAACGAGAGCGGCTCCCGAAAATAACTTCTGGCATCCAGAAAAGAACGCAAAAGGATTTTTCTAAAAACAGGTTCGTCATTTCTTTCCTCGCCGAGATCAAATGACAACCTGAGCTTTTTCTCAACCTCTTTATCACCTCTCTGTTCATTCGACAAATTTTGCGAGAGAATCAACAACATTAAATATGCTTTAACTATTTAATGCTTACAGCTCGGCTTAGCTTCCTCGTTTAACAGCACATCACCCTTCATGGGTTATGCAATGCCAAATCAATCCTTATAGACAAACAGCTGGTAGGGATAAGAAGTGTTCATGCCTTTCCCAAGAGTGTCTGTCCAAAAAATTAACGTAATAGTGTAACTGGAGTCCGAACTTACTTACTTCGAGCCATCAAGTCCATTACATTTGGCCATTGCCCTACGGAGGTTTCCCCCGTTTGCAAATCTCGATGCGTTTCATGTTCTAAAATCTTCCCAAATAGTATTGTTGTATATTGACCTTCGACCCGACCAAACATGCCATTCCAAAATGATGAACCGGAAGGAAGTTACACATTCTGATGGCAGTTATGAGAAGAAATCGCGTAGGCCGACTTGACTGGCAATATGGGACAAGGTAAAATCCCATGGTTCACTCATAGACTGATGCACCAGAAGAGAGTGACCTGTGAACTGCATGACAGTTATTTCCGCTTGATGACGATCAAACATGCCATTCCAAAGAGTGAGTGGGCGATTGAACTATAATATAACTCGGTGATCAGATGAATTAGACACAAGATGCGGTAGAGAAAGCCATCATACAGCAGAGAGCTGGGCCCCCGGTCCTCCGGTTGAGCTTCCCTGGAGAACGAGAAAGACACAACGCAGATGGCTATAAGAGTGGGGTCAATATATTGCAGTTCTGTTTGGTCTCCAACTCCCTCTCACACACACAACCCTTTCAAATAAAGTGAGAGGTATATTCTTTAAAAGAAGTCTTCGCTTGTCTTTCATTGCGTCAATATGTATTCTGCATGTATATATGCATATTTATTATATGATTATACAACAGTATCAATGTTTTTTTTTTTCTGTTAAAATCAAAGAAAGAACAAGAAGTCAGAATATGAAAGTCAGACGGACTGCATAAATGCAGAAAACATATTTGGGACTAAAAGTTCAAACATTATGTTTAGCAAGTACTTTGTGTCTAGGAAGTCATGAGATTGAAGTTTGGGATTTTTCAGGTCGGCAACCATGATCACACATTGCAAACTAGATATTCATTCATCACCAATCATTTTCAACAATCAACAGGCATCAGTTCTAATACACAGTAAGTAAGTAAAGTTGGTGACCTTTGTCGAGAGTGACCCGAAGGCTCCTTTTTGAATAGCTACTACGCCATTCCTGAGATTGTTCCACTTTACCCTAGATCATTACCTTAAAATGCTGAGTGTTAGGCAAGGTTGCATCAAGTACTACTTTTTGAGTCTTTGGTATTACCTGAGATTGAACCCCGGTGTCCCGGACCATTGGTGAACACTCTACTCATACAACCAATAGTCAGGTGCTCTAATAAACTAAAAGTATGTACTAAGTAAATTTGGTGACCGTAGTCGAGGGCGACCAGAAGGCTCCTTTTTCAATTGCTACTATACCGAGATATAGGGGAGGGCGCTACTCCTTACCCTGGATTGCTCCACTTTACACTTCATCAGTACCTTATATTGCTGAGTGTTAAGTAAGGAGGTATCAAGTACCATTTTAAAAGTCTTTGGTTTGACTCGACCTGGGATTGAACCCCGGTCTCCTGGACCATTGGCGAACACTCAACCCACTAGGCCAATGAGCCAGTCAAAAATTACTTCATTCCAATTAAATCAAATGTCTCATAAATCCAAGTAATCTTTCTTCGCATTCAAATCACCCAGCACATCATCTAATTTTAGTTAATAACGTTACCATTATCTAATTTTAGTTAATAACGTTACCATGATTACTTAATAACGTTACCATCATCTAATTTAAGTGAATAGCATATACTACCATGTAATATATTAAAAGTTTACCATCAGCATATTTTAGTTACCACCATCCGGTCGGTGGATCTTGAAATAAGCTGACTGTGTCCTCTTCAGAAGGTTAAGACACCCTCCTCACGCAAAATGATGTTCTGAGTATGACACAAGACAGCATTTGTTACTGAGTTCCAGTTTTGGAGCTCTTGGGACATATAGATTAACTCATCATTTCCATTAGACCAAGGCCCACTCTGACCCGGAGTGGTAGTATCTACTCGGGTCCTCTCTATGAGTCAAATAGATCTGTTTGAAAATTATTCGACCTGGTAAGAAATATTGAAACCAGGATACTGTGTGCAAAAAATGTTTAATATTTTTACTCGAGTATCTTTTTATATGACACTGAACAGCATGTGGCTCTTCGTTGCCATTACTCCCAGGCCCACTCTGACCCAAGAGTTGATAGCTGATCTCATATCCACTGGCCTCCTTCCGACAACAAAAGTTAGAAGAACAAAGCAAATTAACGAGCAGGCCATAAATACTGGACACCCGCCACGTATCGAATTCAGCGTAGAAGTAATTTACTTCTAGACTATATTTATTGTTCTTTACTCAAGTGCGGGTCGTGGAGGAACCCCACTTTGAATGAGGAATGTGTGTACCAATGCGTATGCACTACAGACACAATTAAAACAAATATCGAAAGAATAGCTAAATAAATAAGTGTAAAAAACGGAAAGAAAAGAAAAACAGCTATTAAAGTCGAAAAGAAATGAAAACCGGATTATTATCGATTTATATTCTCGACTATATATTTTCCAATGTCAATTTTCCGTCCTTCCGGGCAACTATACAATGTTTACGACATCCATCAACTTCAACGTTCACCAATCATTAGAAGCAAAGAAACAATGCAAGGACATATTTTATTGCCGGGTATCCCTGTTAGCGTTCAAATCGCTCCAGTAACAAACAATTGGGTTGAAGCAGCTGTTGAACGGGCACCATCTTGTCATGACCACGTCGAAATGACTGACAAATAATATGTTACTTTTATTATGTTGTTTTTTACTTATTTCTTTTATCAGCAGAATCGTTCCGAAGGGATTTGTTGAGAAGCATTTTTGTTTACCAAAAAAGAAGACGAAAACCTTGAAAAAATATTAAGACGCTTAGAACGACGACAGATCACGCGATTATTAAGGGGCGATTTTTAGTTAATCTCTTTTGTCAAAAATGTGTTGCCCGGTTTTTTAAATTTTTACTTTAGAGTGAAGAAAAAACACCAAGAAATACGTGATTCGTTTACTTTTTTTATAATATAGAAATAGTATTTGCACACACACACACACACACACACACTCTCTCTCTCTCTCACACACTAACACACACACGCACACACACTCACACACACACACACACACACTCACACACACACATACACACACTCTCACACACACATACATACACACTCACACACACGCTCACAAACGCTCACACAGACACACACACACACACGCGCGTGCGCGCAGAAACTTCAAACAATCCTAGTCAGTTTATAGTTATACACTCCTATGGGTTTAAAATATTTAAAGCTGGTGGACGTGGAGTAATAGTTATTGCCTTATGGAACGGACTCGTTGAACTGAGTTCAAGTCCTGGACAAAGTTGCTCACCTTGCTACCAACAGCTGCAGATTAATAATATGCCAGCTGTACACCGCTAAAATATTGAACTTGTCTGACATCTCCATAACGAGGGCTAACCCCTATATATATTTGGTGGTTTTTTATTTATATCAAAACCCATAACATGATGGAAATAAATTTATAATCCTAATGTGACCGGTTTTTGTTTTTTCTTAAAGAAATTATTGCTCTGTAATATCAGTTACATTGAGCTCTTTAAGGAAGATTTAAATTTTCACTGTTAAATGTTGTTGTTTTTTTGTCCTGATGGAATTACTCCCAATTCCGGTTTAACTGGACCAAATAATACTTATATATATATATATATATATATATAAAGTAAGTAAAGTTGGCGACTGTAGAGGAAGGCGACCCGAAGGCCCCCTTTTCAATAGCTACTACACCGAGGTGTAGAGGAGGGCGCTACACCTTTCCCTGGATTGACCCACTTTACCCTTGATCCTGACCTTATTATGCTGAGTAATAAGCAAAGAGGTATCAAGTAGCAATTTTTATAGTGTTTGGTATGACTCGAACTGGGATTGAACCCCGGTCTCCCGGATCATGGGCGAACATTCAAGACATTAGGTCAATAAAGACTAAACATGACTAGTTAGGGAAGATGATCCACTGTTAATTGAGCCAGAAATATAAATTTGACCATATCCTCAAATGGTATATGCACAAACCAGAATCTGTCTCGGTGAATGCGAGGTATAAAGCGCTGGGGTTTTGAGACAGATCACCGAATACCGGACAATAGACCAAATCTCATTATAATTGCCAAAAAAAAAAAGTAGCTGCTTTGTAGATGATGGCGTCTCAACGGACTACGAATTAAGAGTTTAGGAAAGTGGAAAGGGAAACATGTATTTCGACCTTACCAGAGAACTAAGACAGTTATGGAGCATAGTAAGAGTTCTGCTACCAATTATAATTTGGATGCTTGGTGTAATGGTTATCGTCGTAGGAAATGGACACGGCGACTCGAGTTCAAATCCTAGACGAGATTGATTGCATTTCACATAGCACTAATACCCTTGGGAAAGGTATGAATCTAATTATTCTACCTCCAGCTATGGATAAATAGTAGGGCAGACTAAGTTCTTCAGCGTTGGTGAGGCAACTAGTCTAGGAGAAGGAAAACTCAGAATTCAAACCTATTAAACTTCGCTAAAAAATTGACCTTGTGCCATATCCTGCCCGAGCGGAGGGGTTGGTAAATATGTATGATTGAGATGTTCGGAATTGTCCCAAGAGGCTTGGAAAAGAGAATAGAACAGTTTGAAATCAGAGGTTGAGCAAAGATTATCCAAACTACAGCATTGTTTAGTTCGGCCAGAATAATGAGTAGCGTTCTATAGACTGGAGGAGATTTGCTGTCAGAATTAACTCCAGTTAAACCCATCAAGTTACGCTGGTCTAAAAAAAAAACTCGCAAGAAACGTAATAGAGAATAGAAACATACTTTCAAAAAAAAAAAAAAAAAGTCATCACATTTAATTTACAACGGCTTACTCTCTTATTTTGGCATCCGAAGAAATAGATCCACGACCTCACACGGCGTACGGACAAAAAGCGTACAGGCGACATTACTATTTGTCGACTATACCAATGCCTTCGATTCCATTCACAGAGGGAAGATGGAACCAATCCTACTAGCATACGGCATACCAAAAGAAACCGTCGCAGCAATAAGGATTCTCAACAAAAAGACCAAAGTGAAAGTACGTTCACCGGATTGAGACACAGAATACTTCGATATTTTAGCTGGATTACTACAAGAGGACACACTTGCGCCATACCTCTTTATCATCTGTCTAGACTACGTGCTAAGAACATCGATTGATAAAATCAGAGAAAACGGCATCGAGCAGACAAAGAAAAGAATCAAAATGTACTCCGCAAAAACAATTACCGACGCCGACTTCGCTGATGACATAGCGATACTGGCGAATACACCCAACCAGGCTGAAACACTACTGCATAGTTTGGGCCGAGCCGCCGCAGGCATTGGCTTCCATGTCACTGCACCCAAAACTGAAAATATGTGCTATAATCAAACAGGCGACATTTCCACACAAGACGGAACCTCTCTGAAACTGGTAGACAAATTCACCTACCTCGGAAGCAGTGTCGCATCAACCGAAAAGGACATCGACACGCGGCTAACGAAGGCATGGCAGCTATCGATAGGCTATCAATCATATGGAAATCAGACCTGACCGATAAAATGAAACGCAGTTTCTTCCAGGCAGCGGTCGTATCGATACTGCTGTATGGATGCACTACTTGGACGCTAACTAAACGGCTGGAGAAGAAGCTGGACGGCAAGTACACAAGAATGATGCGAGCAATATTGAACAAGTCCTGGTGACAACACCCCACAAGACACCAACTTCACGGCCACCTGACTCCCATCACGAAAACTATACAAGTTAGACGAACCAGACATGCAGGACACTGCTTGAGAAGCAGAGACGAGCTCATACGTGATGTACTCCTATGGACCCCCACATATGGCCGAGCAAAAGCAGGACGACCAGCTCTAACATATATACAGCAGCTATGTGAGGATACGGGATGTAGACTTCAAGACCTGCCAGAGGCGATGAACGATCAGGAGGAGTGGCGGGAGAAGGTCAGGGATATCCGTGCTAGCGGCATGACAAGATGGTGATGATGATGACTCTCTTATTTACGGTTGAAAGAGTCCTTGCTGTGTAATGGCCAATATGTTGAACTGCAGCTTTGAAGTTGGCTAGTTCAAACTTGAGCCACACTATAACCTCCACTTTCAGACGAATACCCCAGCTATATGCTAAATAGTCTTGTTATATATTGACCCTTGACCGAACCGTCAGTCAAGAGATGCATCTGTGTAAATATGCGGAAGAACAGCGGAAGCAGGTGCACGTAAAACAATAATAACCAGGGTTTGAGTCAGTTGGAGATAGAATGCCAGCGTGAGGATCAGCTTGCAGACTGAGGGCTTGAGGCCCTCAGTGACCCACGGTTGAGCAACCCCAAGCCAAGATGAGAAAGAAATTCTGCTATGGTCAGAGGAACTCGGGGTCAATATAGCAGTCTGTTGCCGTCTCCAACTCATCCCTCACATACAACCAACATCACCCTTTCAAGAATAAAGTGTGAGAGATTATATTTTTATAAAGAAGTGTGTTAGTTTGTTAATTGAAGTTCGTCATTATTGTTGATTATGTTCAGCATATATTTGTATATTTATGTGGCTATACAACAGTCTCATTGCTGTTTTTCTGCAAAGATGGCTTTAGCAACCAATAAATCACGAAAGTTGATACCCATTAAATCAAGAAAAAAAGCCTCGAATATATGATGATTAGTCTACGGGTCTATCAATGCTGGTATGTAGTTTAGCTCGATGTATGTGTATATATATAGACACACGAGAAAGTGTAAGTACATGTATGTGTGTATGTATGTTTAAGCGAGTGTATACATATGTGTATGGTTGTAAGTTGACCATTGGCATGCATATACGCATGTGTATGTCCATATAAAGTTCGAGACGTATTTGTATGGCTATGTTGAATGTGTGTATGACTGCATGTATTACGTGCAGGAACCACCAATTCATTCCTGAAGTTTCAGTGTAGATGGTCAGATAAAAGAGTGGCCACGATTTAAGAGTTTCAGTTTTATTAACACAGCTTTTAGGATCCTGGAGATATACCGTCTGGCAATGTTTTTATGTCCAGTCTACGGGTGGCCAAAAATCCGGAAATAGAATGTTCAACCCCACATATTTACAAATAAACTAAGAGAGACAAACGGATTTAACCAGAGAACTGAATAGATAAAGAGGATAGAGGACCACAAATGCACAAAGGACCATATAGACACAAAGAGGAAGGTGACGCCAAGCTCGAAAACCTTGCTGTCAACTTTAGTTTTAATCAAGTGAATTTCGCCAGCTGCTTATGTGGAGTAATTGAAGACTCCATGAACTATCTTTTTGTGAAATGTCACACACATTGCTCCTTTGCTAAAGAACATTTTTCCAGCTTTTCGGTTTCGCATTATCGTCCTTTGTGGACCCGTCTCAGACCCGAGCTTTTCAATATGCAGAAAAACTGCAAACACGACATTGAATGAGATTGTCATTTTGCGAAGTGTATGAGGCATGGATTATCTCCCACATACGGAAACTAGCTGCGAGTTCGTTTGAGCTTCTAAGATACCCACATAATAATCTAAAAATTAAGAAATATTTTATATCCTTATTTTATGGACCTGGAAAGGTAACCTAAATTAAAAAAAAAACATATACTATTTCCGTCGTCTGTGTTTTTATTTTATTTTATTTTGTTTTACTTATTCCATTTTGCGACATTTCGGCCATAGGTCTATCTGCATTATGTTTTGCAGCTGGAAAATCTGTAAAGTCAGAGATAAATGCTTATTTTATCTACGGATTTTTGAACAAAAACTATCATTGTCGTTGACTCAACTTTAATTGATTTCATGCCTAAATTTCTACGCCATTTTTTTTAAAGAAAAATAAATATCAATTCGAATATTTAAAATATGAAAGACGTCAGAAACTCACGTTTTTCTATCAAATTCATGCAGGCTTAATTTAAAATCTCAGGATCATATTAACTGACAAAATCGTGATATAATACGGTAAAATACCAACGACAGTAAAAGACACACGTAAGAAATATGGCACAAAATGTGATATTTTGACTGTCTAGATCAGTGATGAATTGGGGTCATCAGCGCATTTTTTGTCAAACATGAATATGTTTACAAATTTCCTTTCACAATGCATTCTTATGTGAAAATTATTTGAAATACATTTTCATAGTAAAATAATTCCCAATACATTCTTATTGTAAAATAGTTTTCTACTCATTCCAACAAAAATGAATTGCAATGCAATCATATTGTAGAATCAACATCAATACATTTTTATAGTAAATTAACTCCCAGTACAGTTTTATTGTAAAATCTTTTACAATTTATTCATACTAAAATTAACTGGAGGACAATCCTATAATAGAATTAATATCAATATATTTCTATTGTAAAATAATTCTCAGGACATTCTATGGTAAAATCTCTTACAATTCATTCCTACTAAAATTAACTGCAATGCCATCCTATTATAGAATTAATACCCATACGTTTATATAGTAAAATAATTCATACTATATTTTCATAACAAGATCTTTAACAATTCATCCCTATTTAAATTAACTGCAATGCAATCCTATAGTAGACTCATATAGAAGCATTCTTTAAAATGTTGTAGTATGGGAAATTTCCCATGATTTTCTATAGTAAAATCGATTTTATTGAATATCTATAGTAAAATCCTTTACCATCAATTCCAAGATTAAATCATTTGTGGGGGTGTCCTCGTGGTGTAATGGTTAAAGCGATGGACTGTGGAATCGTAGTACGCGCGTTCGTATTCCAGTCGCGCTATTACGTTCACTTTCGGGTAAAATACCCTTGGGAAAGGTGTGAACCCCCTTATCCTCCCAGCTATGGGTTAAATAGTACCACCACTGTTCTTCTTGGAGAATGGCTTTGGCATTAAATAACCTACAAAGAGTTGATATGCCATTAAATTAAAGAAACCAAACCAAACCAAAATCATTTGTAATGAATTTCTGTAGTTAAATCATTTAGAATGCATTTCAATACTAAAATCATTTACCATACATTTCTGTAGTAAAATTCATTACATCGCATTTTTATCGTTAAATCATTTGCAGTGAATTCCTATGCAACACATTCGCATCATAAAGTAATTTTACATGCAGTCTGGAGAAAAACGAGTTCTAATAATAAAATCTGTGGTTTGGTTTCTTCGTTTAATGGGGGTTCATACCTTTCCCAAGGGTATTTTACCCGAAAGTGAACGTAATAGCGCGACTGGAGTACGAACTCGCGTACTAAGATTCCGCAGGCCATCGCTTTAACCATTACACCACGAGGACACCCAACACCCTTGTAGAAGAACAGTATTGGTACTATTTAACTCATAGCTGGGAGGTTAAGGGGGTTCATACCTTTCCCAAGGGTATTTGCCCGAAAGTGAACGTGATAGCGCGACTGGAGTACGAACTCGCGTACTAAGATTCCGCAGTCCATCGCTTTAACCATTACACCACGAGGACACAAATATTTCTACTTATTATTAGTCCTTTGTTTGCACACAGATAGACATTTTCAAGTATTTATAAAAAGCCCAAGTTATTTTTCTATTATTAATCATTTGTTGGCGGCTTGGTGGTTATTATTTAATGACATATCAACCTTTTTGATTTGTTTAATACCAAATCATATTTTATACATACGTTTGGTAAGCAAAGGGTTATATGAAACGCCTTGATCATTGCTTCGAAATGCCATAACAAACAGAGGTGACTAAATAGAAAAGTACTAATCTATAACTAACAAATGGCTGTATCAGACAGTGTTGCTTCTATAATTCCACAAAAGTTGTGACTATTTCCACGTCTCCCGGGTTCTCTTTTGCGACGATTCTTTGTTTAACCTACTACTACCTCAGGGAGCAATTATATAATTAGCTCACTGAGGGAATGTTCACCTGTTGTTGTTTTTTTGTTTCTTTTTATTTGTTTATCTGTAAATAAACTAATTACAGAAAAGACACAAAACTGTTTTTTTTATATATAGCTAAACATTCTGGCGTTAAATCACTGAACGCAATTTCGAGATGGTGATTGATCGTTACTCTTTTGCAGTGGATACAGTTAGTGTAATCTAAGCCCCACCGACAGGGAGAGGTATATGTTGGCATCTGTGTCATTTCAATGTCAACGTTCCTGCATACGCAAGGGCCTGTTTGTAATACAAATACATTAGCCCCCATCTCCAAAAACGTGACAGGCAGACAAGAGAGGGAATAAATGAAGGAAGAAAGGAAAGTTGGAAGGGAGATAAAGGGCAAAAAGAAAAGAAGTCAAAGTAAATCCAAAACTGTAAAGAAGAAGAGGAAGAAGAAGAAGAAGAGTAAAATAGTAAAAAAAAATATGGTTGTAGGTTGCCGGCGAAAAAGATTGCATTGAGGAAGGATGTAATCAAATTAAGTTTTGCCGATAATTAAAATCTGTCAGATGGAACCATAATGGGCCAAAATAAATAGATAATAATGGTAGTGAAGTGGATGGTGGTTGTAATAACAATAATAATAGTGATGATCATGATGATGAAGGTAGTGGTTATCATACATATAATACAGATGATGATGATGAATGAGGTTGTGGTGATAATAAGAATATTAGTATGGATGATGTTGGTGATGATGGTTGGAGTAGTGTTGAGAACAGTTATTATGCAAATGATAATTTTGGCAGTTGAGGTAAAAAAAATTATCATAATAATGTTGATGAAGGTGATGGTAATAATAACTGAAATTATGGTGGTGATAATTATTAATGTGATCACGATGTCATTGGGGTAGTAAGGACGATGATGAGGGTGGTAGTCCGTTGTATTGTAGGTAGATTCTGATGACAGTGATAATAATAATAAAATGATGATGAGAATTTTGATAATAGGAGTGAAGACGATGATTATCCTATGATGGTAACAGGCACCTGTCCTAGAAAATGACTCGCATAAACTCCTATGGGACTTAAACATACAAACGGATCACCTAATCCCGGCCAGAAGACCAGACCTCATAATAATCAACAAAAGAAAGAGAATCTGCAAAATTGTCGACTTTGCCGTCCCGGCGGACCACAGAATAAATCTGAAGGAAGGTGAAAAGAAGGATAAGTACCTCGACCATGCTAGAGAATTTAAAAAAAATGTGGAACATGAAAGTAACGATTGTGCCAATTGTGGTTGGTGCGTTAGGCACAGTAACTAAAGGATTATTCAAGAGCCTGGAGGACTTGGAAGTTGGTAGATGGGTAGAGACTATCCAAACGACAGCATTGCTGAGGACGGCCAGAATCCTGAGACGAGTCCTGGAGACTTGAGGAGACTTGCTGTCACTCAAACTCCAGTGAAAAACCATCAGCTAATACTTATATGAAAAACTATAGAGGAATAATAATAATAATAATAATAATAATAATAATAATAATAATAATAATAATAAGGAACAACGCCATAAGGACCAATCATATAAAATCGAAAATCGATAATGCGCAACAAAATAGCAAATGTAGGTTATGTGGCGATAGAGACGAAACCATAAGTTATATATAAGCGAATTTAGAGAACTAGTGTAAAAGGATTATAAGAGTAAACATGACTGGGTAGAAAAGATGATCTACTGGGAATTGTGCAAAAAAAAAAACGAACTTTAACCATATTACCAAATAATACATGCCCCAACAAGAACCCGTCCTGGAGAAGAAGACGCAAAAACTTCTCTGTCATTTTTCGACATAAGCAGATCATTTAATCCCGGCCAGAAGACAAAACCCAGTAATGAATAATGACAATAAAAAAAGATAGCAAACCGTAGAGTGGACTTTGCAGTTTAACGGACCGCAGACTGAAAATCAAAGAAAGTGAAAAGAGATACAAGTACTTTGACCTTTCTAAAGAGCAAAGAAAGCCGTGCAACATGATGTTGAAATCAATTGTAATTGGCACGCTTGGAATGGATCACAAATCTTGGAAAAATGACCTGGGAGAATTAAAAATCGGAGGAGGAATCTAAACCATTCAAACAGCAGAATGCTGAGAATAATCTGAATATTGAGAAGAGTCCTGGAGTTCAGAGGACACTTTCTGTTACTCAGACTCAGTGAAAATTATCAGCAAACATTGATATGAAATACCAAAAAGGAGAAAAAACAATAACCAAAAAATTGAAGACCAGACTGTGGCTTAGAAAAGAAAAACATTATGTAGTTAATTTTTTTGGCCCAGAAGACATTTGAAAATTTAAAAAAAGCGAAAAGATAGGCAAATAATAAACTTTGCCATAAAACAACTTTTAATTAAAAAAAAACACATCAATAGCACTAACCAACGTATATTTTCCCATGTAAGGAAGATTCTTATATAATACAATAATTATATTTAAAGACTATAATAATAAAAAAACGATTACTACCAACGATAACAGAATTAATCTATATTAAAGAAATCAAATGCAAATTAGACGAACAAGCAATAACCAACATAATAAAGAGACACATTAAACTTATCAAAAAGTATAAAACTTATCCTCTTCTACACTAAATTTAAAACATCAAACCTTATCGTTAAGAATAGCACCTATTCCGCTAAAATATACCTAAACCAAGCCAATGTAGTTTATAAATTTATACGTCCATTTCAAGAGAGTCTCCCGACAAACAAAAATAATTCTTACACTGGCTACACAACCAGAACGTTTTCTCGTCGTCTTACTAATCACCTTTCTGAAAGTAGTGCCATAAATTAATTCATTATAAAACACAACTATAGCACGAACCACCATAAGTCTTTCGATGTTAGGAAGATTCTCACAGATAATACAATAATTATATATAAAAACACTCATAAAAACAATTACAAATCCTAGAATCAATATGCATTTAAAAAAAATCAAAAAAACAAACAAACATGAATAAAATAGCATTTAACACAGGCACCAAAATATTAAATATTTTTGATAACTAAAAATCACTAACTCTATTAGTAAACTTTTTTCCAACTGAACATTTAAAAATAAAACGCTGTAAACGTTCCAACCGACAACTTCGAAACAGAACGCTACTTATTATCAAAAAAGTAAAAACTAAATTCAAAATTACACTACCCCTGACGACGACCAAAAGCATAGTCGAAAGCGCTTGGGCAGAAGATATAGGGCAATTCCTTTACCATCTAGATCCCGACACGATAAAAATAAAAAGGAGTCTTGAAAAACTAAAACTAAAAATAATAAACGAACAGTGTTCCATCGTCTTTAACGAAACTTGCTTGAATAATAACTTGCTGCCTTAATATACAATTTACATATATATATATATATATATATATATATATATATATATATATATATATATATATATATACAGCGATTCTGAAGTTATTATGCAAATTAAATGAACCTCATAACTTAAAACTAAAGCAAGTTTTTGTAAAATTAAAAAAAGAAAATGGTGTTGAATTCTTTGTAAATGGGAATTTGTCTACAAGACAACCTCATCTTACTATAGATAACATATTTCAAAGCATCAAAATTGAACTGAGAAATACATGAAAATTGATTTTTCCAAAGTAATTTTCATAATGATAATCTTCAGTGATAATGAAGGAACGAAAGGATTGATTTTATTCAATTCAGATGTGCCTGTGGCTAAAAGAAAGCAACAAAAAAGTAGCAGTGTGATGATATGGGCTGGAATTGTCGAATAAACCATTAGTGAACCAATTTAAAGTGAAAGTACGTTCACCGGATGGAGACACAGAACACTTCGACATTGTAGCAGGAGTTCTACAAGGAGGCACGCTAGCCCCATACCTCTTTATCATCTGTCTAGACTACGTGCTTAGAACTTTGATTGATAAAATCAGAGAAAAACGGCTTCGAGCAGACAAAGAAAAGAAGTAGAAGGTACCCTGCAAAAACCATTACCGACGATGACATAGCGATTCTGACAAATACTCCCAACCAAGCCGAAAAACTTCTGCATAGTTTGGAACGAGCCACCGCAAGCAATGGGCTCCATGTCAATGCACACAAAACTGAAATTATGTGATTTAATCAAACAGGCGACATTACCACACGAGACAGAACCTCTCTGAAACTGGTAGACAAGTTCACCTACCTAGGAAGCAGTGTCTCATCAACCGAAAAAAGACATCGACACACGGATAACGAAGGCATGGACAGCTATCGATAGGCATCATATGGAAATCGGACCTGACCGATAAAATGAAACGCAGCTTCTTCCAGGCAGCGTTCGTGTCGATACTGCTGTATGGATGAACTACCTGGACGCTAACACATCGGCTGGAGAAGAAGCTAGACGGTGATTACACAAGAATGTTGCAAGCAATATTGAACAAGTCCTGGCGGCAACACCTCACAAGACACCAACTATACGGCCACCTGACTCCCATCACGAAAACTATCCAAGTTAGACGAACCAGACATGCAGGACACTGCTGGAGAAGCAGAGACGAGCTCATCCGTGATGTACTCCTATGGACACCACATATGGCCGAGCAAAAGCAGGACGACCAACTTGAACATGCATACTGCAGCTATGTAAGGATACGGGATGTAGCCCAGAAGACCTGCCAGAGGCGATGAACGTTAGGGAGAAGTGTCGAGAGAGGTTCAGGGATATCAGTGCTAGCGGCACGACATGATGATGATGATGCTGATGATGAACCATTCAAAGTCTTATGAGGAGTTACAGTGCAAACTATTACGATTTCATCTTATTTTATTTACCCAACCCCTCCGCTCGGGCAGGATATGACATAAGGTCAATTTTTTAAGCGGAGTTTAAAAGGGTTTGAATTCCGAGTTTTCCTTCTCCTAGACTAGTTGCCTCACAAGGCTGAAGAACATAGTCTGTTCTACTATATACCCATAGCTGGAGGGAGAGTAACTGGATTCATACCTTTCCCAAGGGTTCTAGTGCTATGTGAAATGCAATCAGTCTTGTCCAGGATTTGAACTCGAGTCGCCGTGTTCATTTCCTACAACGATAACCATTATACCACTGGCACCTCCTATTACGATTTTATGGACAATACTTTCTATGCATATTTGAACATTCGGATGACGGTGATAACACTTGCTGTTGGTGCACTGGGAGCACTCCTTAAATGCCTCAAATGATTGACAAGAACAATTGTAAATCAGAAGAAGAATCCACTCCATAGCATTGTTGCGATCGACTAGAAGGGAAGAGTCACGGAGACCTTGGAAGACTTGCTGTCAATTAAGTAAACATCCACCAGGTAACGCAGGTGTGAAAAACTCACCGATTATAAGACACGACTGCTTGGGCAAGGTGATCCACTTGGAATTGTGTAGTAAATTTTTATTTGACCTTACGAACAAATGGGATATACAAAACCCAGCACCTGTCCTGGAGTATGGGACACATGAACGTCTATGGGATTTTAACATACAAACGGATCACCTAATCTCCGCCAGAAGACCAGACCTTATAATTTTTTTTTTAATTGAAAAATTGTGGAGTTTGCTATCTTGGATGACCACCGAGTAAACTTGAAAGAAAGTGAAAAGAAAGATAAGTACCTCAACCCTGCTAGGGAATTGAAAACACTGTGGAACATGGAAGTGACGTTTATACCAATTATAATTGGTGATCTTTGTACAGTCACAGAAAGATTATTAAAGGGACTGGAAAACATGGAAATAAGTGGACGAGATGAGAACATTCAAACTACTGCATTATTGAGATCGGCCAAAATACAGTGAAGAGTCCTGGTGACTTAAGGAGACGTATTGTCACACAAACTTTAGTGAAAGACCATCAGCTAACGTTGATGTGAAAAACTCTCAATGAGTAAAAAAAAAACATAGCAATAATAATAATAATAATAGGAAACAAAAGTGGGAGGGAAAACAACTCTATGGCCGCTTTAAACGTCTAATAAACAACATCTCACACCAGAAAACCTGGACCTGGCGAAGAAAAGGAAACCTTTAGAGAGAAACGGAATCCTTCCTAATAGCAGCACAGGACAACGCCATCAGAACCAATCATATCAAAGTGAGAATAGATTAGACGCAACAAAACAGTAAATGGCGGCCGTGCGATGACAGAGACGAAACGATCAATCACATTATAAGCGAATGCAGCAAACTAGCACAGAAGGAGTATAAGGCGAGACACGACTGGGTCGGCAAGGTGATCCACTGGGAAATGTACTGGAAATTTCAATTCGACCATACAAACAAATGGTATATGCACAACCCGGCACCTGTCCTAGAAAATGATTCGCATAAACTCCTATAGGACTTTAACATAGAAACGGATCACGAAATCCCCGCCAGAAGACCAGACCTCATAATAATCAACAACAACAAAAAAAAAAAAAAGAGAACCTGCAAAATTGTTGAATTTGCTGTCCCGGCGGACAACAGAATAAATCTAAAGGAAAGTGAAAAGAAGGATACGTACCTCGACCTTGCTAGAGAATTGAAAAAACTGTGGAACATGAAAGTAACGATTGTGCCAATTGTGATTAGTGCGTTAGTCTCAATAACTAAAAGATTATTAAAAGGCCTGAAGGACTTGGAAGTTGGCGGACGGGTAGAGACTATCCAAACGACAGCATTGCTAAGAACGGCCAGAATCCTGAGACGAGTCCTGGAGACTTGAGGAGACTTGCTGTCACTCAAACTCCAATGAAAAACCATCAGCTAACACTGATGTGAAAAACTCTAAAGGAGTAAATAATAATAATCATCATAATAATAATAACAGACTTTCCAAACTACAGCATTGTTAAGATCGGCCAGAATACTGAGAAGAGTCCTGGAGACTTGAAGAGACTAGCTGTCACTTAAACTCCAGTGAAAAACCATCAGCTAGCACTGATGTGAAAAACTCTAAAGGAGTAAATAATAATAATAATTATTATTATTATTATTATAGAATTTCCAAACGACAGCATTGTTCAGATCGGCAAGAATACTGAGAAGAGTCCTGGAGACTTGAGGAGACTTGCTGTAAACTCAAACTCCAGTGAAAAACCATCAGCTAACACTGATGTGAAAAACTATAAATGAGTAAATAATAATAATAATAATAATAATAATAGACTTTCCAAACTACAGCATTGTTAAGATCGGCCATGTGAAAAACTCTAAAGGAGTAAATGATAATAATAATAATTATAATGATAATAATAATAGACTTTCCAAACGACAGCATTGTTCAGATCGGCCAGAATACCGAGAAGAGTCCTGGAGACTTGAAGAGACTTGCTGTCACTCAAACTGCTATGGAAAACCATCAGTTAACACTGATGTGAAAAACTCTAAAGGAGTGAATAATAATAATAATAAAAAAAACTTCGAATAATTCCCGAAACTTGAACTTGAAATTTGATAACGCTTCAGTGACGATTCTTGCGCAATAAGCTCTCTGGAAGAATAATTCGCGAGCATTTTATGCTGGATGATTTTCCCAAGTATTTTTGTTCCGGCTCTTTTTTTCTCCTTCTTTTTCTTTTCTTTCCCTTTTAAATTATTGCTTAGTGTGTATTGTTCATTCATTTCTCTTCTCTTTTGATTTTCAACATTTATTTGTTGTATTTTTTCCTCAATTAAAATAAATTGTTTTAACTTCAGATTTTCTTTCATTCATTTCTGTATTTTGTTTAACGCTGGGTTGCATTTTTGTTTTCTCGCTTTTTTCGTATTCTTTTCATCAAAAAAAAAATGGCGTCCTATGGAGAAAAGTTTGGAGCTGTGTCGGTAATTTTATGTGTTGATTGCTGAAAAAAATATCATGTTCTTTTCATCCATTCTTTTTTTTAAATGCTGATTTCTGATTATTGCTTAGCGGAAAGCGAATATACAGTAGAGTTTGCCATGTGTGGTCGTATGATTTTGAGTGAGGTGAATTTCTTTTTTTGGTCGATTAGAAAATGAAATAAACTGAAAAAAAAATAATGCATATCAGGGAGTGTAGGATCGATTGAGATAATTTCAAAAAGATACATCTATCTATCTTTCAATCTATCTATCAGTTTGTTTTGTCTAACTATAGTGATCGGCTGAAACGATCATTGACTGACAAATATGCTTACATGGAATGAAATCAAGTGAGGTTTATTTTTCGACATCCGAGCGCACATATGACAATTGGTATTACCGTCATCTTCATGTTACACTGCATTTTTAGTTCTCTAATAAGGTCTTGGTACTTATCTCTCTTTTCTCTTTTTTTTTCCAATTACTCTGTGACCCATCGGGACGGCAAAGTCCACTATTTGGTTGGTTCAATTTTTGCTTACTGTCACTAGGACTGGTCGTCTGACTGAGATCAGGTGATCTCAATATTATTATCATTCACTCATTAGAGCTTTTCACATCAGCGTTAGCCGATGGTTTTTCACTGGAGTATGAGTGACAGCAAGTCTCCTCAAGTCTCCAGGACTCTTCTTAGTATTCTGGCCGTTCTCAACAATGCTGTCGTTTGGATGGTCTCCACTCGTTCGCCAACTTCCAAGTCCTCCAGTCCCTTTAGCAATCCTTTAGTTACTGTTCCAAACCCGCCAATTACAATCGGTATAATTGTCACCTGCATGTTTCACGGTTTTTTCAATTCCTTAGCAAGGTCGAGGTACTTATCCCTCTTTTCACATTCTTTCAGTTTTATTCTGTGATCAGCCGGGAGAGCAAAGTCGACTATTTTGCAAGTTCTTTTTTTTTTGTTGATAATAATTAAATCTGGTCTTCTGGCCGCGATTAGGTCATCCGTTTGTATGTTAAAGTCCCATAGGAGTTTATGCGAGACATTTTCTAGGACAAGTGCTGGGTTGTGCATATACCATTTGTTAGTATGGTCGAATTTAAGTTTCTTACACATTTCCCAATGAATCACCTTGCCGACCCAGTCATGTCTCGCATTATTATTATTATTATTATTATTATTATTATTATTATAAGGTTTATTAGACCAATAAAATATGTTTTTGTTAAATCATCGTGAATTTTTCTCATTTTAGTAAAGGTTATTCCACATCGTTTACCTTGTTTAATAGCATACCAACCTTTTCGGGCTATTTAATGCAACATCCATACTTGTAGAAAGACAGTAGTTGATTTGGTTTGGTTTGGTTTTATGGCATATCAACCTTTATACGTTATTTTATGCCAAATCTATGTTTATACATAAAAACAATCCTGTTTTAAACAATTCAGTTTAGCATAAGTACACAGTTTAGTTCTACTCGACCCATAGATAGGACACTGTCAGGTGTTAACACTCAAGGACAGTGTAAAGCTGAGAGCGATGCCAATAAAGGGATACTCCGCATTCCCCAAAGCTTCCGCATTACCAGAGCCTCATCATCAGATTGTTTTGTGTCATAAACAGGACACTCGATTCCTGGAAGAAATACGAATTCGTATGTAAATAATCTCACTTTTATCATTTCTGACAAGGACATTATTAGTTATACAGAAAAAAAAAATGCCAACAGTCATAATTTTGAAATATTAAATGAAACCAAATTCTGCCGCAGAAATCTCTTCAAAAGAATAAATAAACGAATAGTCCCCCGTGTGAGATAGTCTGGACTATTCTTAAAATGAAAAAAAGGAGATACAAAGATGGACAAAATAACAAAGAAAATGTTGACACCCGATGGATGACAAAGAGAGATGCTTTGTTACAAGAAAAGAAGGAGAAAAAGAACTCACCAGCCGTGAAGATTGCTTAGATGAAAGAAATCAGACTCGAGAAGAGTATCTAAGTAAAAAGTAAAGTTGGTGACCTTAGTCGAGGGTAACACGAAGCTGCCCTTTTCAATAGCTACAACACCGAGACGTAGGGTAGGGCGCTACTCTCTTCCCTGAATTACTCAACTTTATCCTTGATCCTCACCTTACACTGCTGAGTACTAAGCAAGGCAGCATCAAGTACTATTTTTTGAGTCTTTGATATGGCTCGAGCTGGGATTGAACTCCGGTTTCCCGGACCAATGACGAAAACTCTTCTCATTAGGCCAATGGCTCGGTCGAAGAGTATATATATATATATATATATATATATATATATATAAGTGGTAAAGTTGGCGACTAGAAGGCTCCATTTTCAATAGCTACAACACTTCCCTGGATTGCTCCACTTAACCCTCGATACGTACCTTATATTGCTGAGTGTTAAGCAAGGTGGTACAATTTTTAAAGTCTTTGGTATGATGTGCCCTAAGATTGAACCCAGATCTTCCGTACCATTGGCGAACACTCATCTGACAAGGCAAAGCTAGTGATAACAGTATAAACAGAAATAACGCAACGCCAAGCAAACAATAAAATCTAGAATACAAAAATATGAAGAAAAACATCGGTATGCCTGTTTCTTTCAACAATAACCATTGTTCCTTTAGCGCTACGGATGCGTCTTGGTATAGTAATCCATAGTATAACGTCGCTTATGAATTTGTCCTTAATTCTGTTTCAATATCCATGTTTTGCTCGTATTACTTGGCTTGTTTGAAATATAGTTGGTAACTGCCCCTACACAAATTGTTTTGTAGGGCTATACTTCTAGGATTTATTGCAAAAAGCACGTAGCATACATGTTCAGTTCCCATCTAACTCTTTCTACGGGCGTTTTAAATAAAGTTTAAATGGTGCAATCATACAGTAGTACTGATTCTGATACTGCTTAGAAGAAGATTAGATCTAGTAATGTAACGTTACCCCCGTCGGCCCCCACACACATTCATCCTCTTCTAACCATTCCACTTCTCGGCCGGTGGTCAACTAGTGGTTCCGAGGTAACGCACATTTCTTGCCACCACAAGAATACGATCGAGGAGGCCGGAGAAAATAGAAGGACAAACGAACAAACACGAACAATGCTTGGGGTTAACTCAGAGCAGAAGGAGAGTATGCAACATTACATTTCTGATAGCATATATGGACTAACGCAAGCATGGATTACTAGCGAAAATTCCACAAAGCAGCTGGAATGCCGACATCTTGACTCGATCTTCTTCGCTGGACCCTATCTTCTGCTACTGGTCTCACCGCTCCGGTGTCCGGTGTCGACTTCCCCTGTCCGTGGTTTCACGCCAACTCCTCCCAGCTCCTTTGTCCAACGAACTCTCTTCTCGCGTCCCGTTACCTCTTCCGGCCACGCTGAGATTTCAAGTCCAAAAACCTTTTGTCTGGTTTCGCGCCAAAACAGACAAAGGAATCGTCTGCTTGGCGGGCCACCTATATAGTGTTACAGTAATTATCTTATTTTAATAGAATTTAAAAGTCTTACAGGAATGTCTTAAGAAATTTCTGAACCCTATATTAAAATCTAGTTAAAAATGACGGAGCCTTTGTATTACGGACGGAAAGAAAGTATAATAAGATATAGACGGTTTATCATTACAACAAAGCCGAGCTGAGTCTTTACAACTTTGACATTGTGTTGAGGGGAACTCCTAATATGGTGACGATAGCAGAAAGATTGAAAGAACTGCCATATCACCAAATTGCTAATTGCTGCGCTTTTTATGTGTGAAGTCAATTTGTCGCTGAGCGAATTCCTGATTAAGAGTCTTCTTTCATTATATTTCTTTCTGTTGAGTGGCGCTGGTAGAATTTGCTCCCCTTTTCTTTTTTTCATAATTTTTAATGCTAAATATTAAAAATAATTCTACAGTCAGATTATTATTGGTTTTATTCGAAAAGAAAATATTTTATGAAATCATTCACTCATTAAAATTCTGCTTGCAAATGTCTGACATAAAACAACGAATAAATATTTCAGTGGTTTAATAAAAAAAATAAATGCTCCGTTGTTGTTTCAAATTACGTTGTTGTCATACTGTGTTAATATAGTTTCTAGGAAAATAGAGTGCATGCGTATTAGGAGCCAGTTAGTCTAATTTTTTTTTGTATTTTGGTTAGCGGAAATATTCTTCAGGAGAAATAGTTAGTTGGCATTGTTAATAATGTCATCACTAATTGAATTCTTCGATCCCAAAAACGGTTTTATGCTCGTGGCGTAATGGTTAAAGCGGTGGACTGCGAAATTGAAAGAAGCGAGTTCGAACTCAAGTCGTGCTATTACGTCCATTTTCAGACAAATGCCCTTGGGAAAGATATAAACCCCATTCCCCTCCCTGTCCTCTTATCTATCACCCTCCACATACTTAATGCACAAAAACAAAGCCTTATTCTCTTGCTTTTTCTCAATCTCTCTCTCACTCTTCAACTAACACTACCATTCTCCTAGCATCTCTCCATTTAACATAGCACTAATACCCTTGGCAAAGCTATGAATCCAGCTATGGGTAAATAGTAGGACAGACTAGGTTCTTCAGCCTTGGTGAGGCAACTAGTCTAGGAGATGGAAAGCTCTGAATTCAAACCTTTTAAACTCCGCTTAAAAATAAACCTTGTGTCATATCCTGCACGAGTGGAGGGGTTGATAAATATGGTATAGAACATCGTTTAATAGCAACATCTGCTATTTCTAGAGAAAAAAAGTTATACAGAGACTTTGACAGTACAGTAATGGTTGGATGAATGAGTTCACATCTATATTTATGCTGCATTGCTGGATCTTGAAAAAAGTTGCCGCTACCAGTGGTGAGTTGAAGTCTGACGCTGTGTTATATAATTACAGAACGATTTTTTTTTTTATTTAATCATTTTCGTTAATTATATCTTATCATTCGGTTTGGTTGGACGTTGAACTATTCGGCGGTTAGTGCAGCTTTTGACGTTCGCGCGCTGGGGATGTCACAAATGTCATAATAAAAAACCCTGATAGAAAATGGGACTGGAGTGAGAATGATGTCATTCCCGGAAGCCAGGGGCTGGGATTTTTGGTGATTTTTGAAAAAAACAGTTAGTTGAAATTTGAACCTAGGCAAGGGCAGACCAGCTGGGGGCTACGGGATACGTAACGCGTTTGTTGACTCAGATGGAACAGTCAGCATAGTAAAAATTGTGTCTCTCTCTCCTCGTGTCGAAAAACTAAACTCAATAAGTTAATAAACGTTTCGTACCTGAACAACGAGATTCGTCAGTGTTTCGGGATTTCCCTATATCTGAATATTTTGCGTATTCGTATTTTGGATATGCTACAGCTGGAAAGAAATGGAAAAAATGCAGATACATGGTTAAAGAAAAATATTCATTTATTAATAAATGAAAATAGTTCGCAAACATTTTTTAATATATTACTGTCATCTACTGGTAGATGTTAGATATACATTACAAATAAATGGTCAGTGTTTCTGGTTTATTGGACTCTTGTCTTTTGATGGTTCAACAGAGAAGTCATTGCCACGATCTAGTCAAGCTAGATGACATAGCAAATGTTTATTTTGGATACTGATATTTTTTAAAAGTTAATTAAGAACATATTTTAATAGGAAATTTGATTAAATCTATTTTTCTTTTTGTCAGATTCTACCATTTTTCTTAGCATAACCTCTTTTTTAATATAGAGGATTCCATTTTAGGTTCTGGAATATTTTTAAATCAACATCGGTATTTATTTTTCGAAAACATTGTTTTATTTGCGTGTTGACTATTTTCAAATGAATACGTGTGATTATGGAATATTTCCTTTCATATATTTATATACGATGCGTGATGAAGGTGTCCCTTCTCGGCACTTATATACGTAGATATGAGATGATTGGCTTATAATTAATATACCTGAGCTAACTTAATACGCACATCAGATGTTATGCGTAGTTAGGCACGTCAGATTTAATTATAGAGTTTAATCCCGGTTTTAAATATCATTATACATTTAGTCTTGAAAAAGTCCAAATAATTTTATGGAAGTCCATAATGCCAATTTATTCTATTTGACGCAAAGAAGATCTTCATAATGTCAAATTATAGTAAGTTGACCTCGTAAATATTTTATGGTCTTCTGTTTCTGCAATAGCGTTGATTACATGGTTCCTTTTCCCGCATAAATCATTTAGCAGTTAACGAGCGAGACACAGTAGAAATCTATACTCATAAGAAAACATAAATGATAATTAGATGAGATTAAGACGATTTAATTAAAGAGAAGGTTTTACTTGATCGTTCTTAAGAGTTCGTGAATTTTCTATATAATTTTTACCTGTCAAACTTATAAATCTTTAGAGAATTGATACATTGAGAAAGAAAAAATTAATCAATTACATGAAATACTTATTATATTCTGCTTAGCGTGGTTTGGTTGTGTTTTGGTAATTTCCTTAACGGCATATCAACCCTTTATGAGTCATATAACGATAGAACTTAATTCATTTAAGAATACCAGACCATTGGCCTAATGAGTAAAGTGTTCGGGAGATCTGGGTTCACTCCAAGGTCGAGTCATATCAAAGACTTTAAAATGGTACTTGAAGCCACATTGCTTAACAGCTTTATAAGGTACGTATCAAGAGTAAAGTGGAGCAATCCAGGGAAATGAGTTGTGTCCTCTCCTACACCTTGGAGTTGTAGCTATTGAAAAGGGAGCCTTCTAGACTCCCTTGACCATAGTCGCCAACTTTACCACTTATATATATATATATATATATATATATATATATATATATATATATATATACTCTTCGACTGAGCCATTGACCAAATGAATAGAGTTTTCGTCATTTTTCCGGAAAACCGGAGTTCAATCCCAGCTCGAGCCATATCAAAGACTCAAAAAATAGTACTTGATGCCGCCTTGCTTAGTACTCAGAACCGTAAGGTGAGGATCAAGGATAAAGTTGAGCAATTCAGGGAAGAGAGTAGCGCCCTACCCAACGTCTCGCTGTTGTAGCTATTGAAAAGGGCGGCTTCGGGTTACTCTCGACTAAGGTCACCAACTTTACTTTTTACTTAGATACTCTTCTCGAGTCTGATTTCTTTCATCTAAGCAATCTTCACGGCTGGTGAGTTCTTTTTCTCCTTCTTTTCTTGTAACAAAGCATCTGTCTTTGTCATCCATCGGGTGTCAACATTTTCCTTGTTATTTTGTCCATCTTTGTATCTCCTTTTTTTCATTTTAAGAATAGTCCTTCCAAACACCTCGGTGTAGTAGTTATCGAAAAGGGAACCTTCGTGTTACACTCAACTGCCTTCGCCAACTTATTATGATCTTGACGATTTGTATTCATATTATTTCATAGCAATCATTGTTTTAATCGTATTCTTAATATTTAGTAGATTCTTAAAATAAACTAAATTCTTAAAAATAGACGCTATCTAATTTGATCAAGAAATGCGGGATCAGTTTACAACTCAGTTATAATGCTAAAATGATCCCTTACTTTTATTGCTAAGCCTCGAATAAAGTTGCCGGAAACGATTGCAAGATGAAGAGAACGAGAAGGAAAAAGTCAGACACGTGGTCAAATAAACTAAGTCTCCGTTTGTAAGTGTTGCTTTTAACATGGAGGATATAAACCAGCTTTAGCATACTGGTACATCAAAATAACCATTTGGCGTAGACACAGACCATCTTCTGTCTAAAGTAAAAAAAAAAGTGAGAGGGAGTGAGTTATCTCAAATTTACAAGATTTGCTCCACAAATCTTTTTCAAAACTGAATAAATACCTCGATACCTACCTTGTGTATAACTTATACAAGGCATCTCGCCTCTTTGACTCTAGACAGCTACCTTGTATAAGGCATAACATTGATAGTTTTGATCGTTGGTTGGTTGGTTGGTTGGGTTTTAAGACATATAAACCTTTGTAGGTTATTTAACGCCAAATCCATTTTTATGCATATTATCAGTTCTATTTCAAACAATTCAGTTTAGCATTAGTACACAATTTAATTGTCAAAAACATTTCGATTTCAAGCTATTCAGTTTTGTCAAACAATTCTAATTCAACAATTTTTTTTACACATAGTTAAATGTCAAAACAGTGTAAGTAGAGTTTCAATGTCAAAACAGTTCCATTTCAAACAATTCAGTTTAGCATAATCACACAATTTAAATGTAAGTACACGGTTTATTTGTCAAAAGCATATCTATTTCAAGCAATTTTGTTTAGTCAAACAGTTCTAATTCAAACAATTCAGTTTAGCATATGTACGCAGTTAGTTCTATTTAACCCATAGATAGGTTTACCATTCCGGGCCAGAGTGGACCTGGGAGCAATGGCAATGATGGGGTAATCCGCATTCCCCAAAGCTCTAGCATCACTGGAGCCTCTCCATCAGATCGTTTAGTGTCATATACAGGACTCTCATTGGTGGGTGGGCATACAACTCTGTAGAGGAGCAGTCGGTGTATTCTACAGCCCCAGCCTACTGGGCAAGATAGTTTCGAAGCCATTAAAGACTTGCAAGACCCTTCTATTGATCTTCTTGAATAATTCCAAATTCATGTAACTTCCCCCCATCTTTCAGATATTGATCATCTTGTAGATTTTATCTCTAAATTACAAATAAAGTCATCATGTTTGATCTTCACTGGACTTTCCATTTATGGTCAGTCGACAGTGCGACAGTAAATTCATGTTTTAAGATGAAGAAGTGGTGAAAAGTTTTAAAATATCTGGTTTGACTTGGTTTATTTGTTTAACGGCAAATCAACTCTTTATGGGTTATTCAATAGGGAAATTGTATCCTCCTGAAAATATTTAATTGCAATCCAACCAACATTTTCATCCTTCTATTTCATTTTTCAAATGTATTTTTAAAAATTTGTCTGTAATCATTTGTTAGCACTGTTACATAGTATCAAGTATTTTAATTAAAAACAAATAATTTGCATACCTATGGTATTGAGTATTCCTATTTAATGCAAATAAATTTCACATAAATCTGTTTGACCCATAAATAGGACGCTAACAGGTACAACCGATTTGGGTCAGAGTTGAGCTGGGAGTAATGGCCACAAAAGGTTACTCCAACTGGACATTTTCTATCGTGATCCAACCTATACGTTTATTCCATTTTTCAAACTGTATTTTAAAAAATATCTAAAATCATTTGTTTGCACATTTATATGATGACAAGCATTCTAATCTAATACAAATAATTTATATGTATATAGTCTCGAGTAATCCTATTTAATGCGAATTATTTTCACACAGATCTACTTGACACATACATAAAACCCTAAGAAGTACTACCCTCTCGGGTTAAAGTTGGCCTGGTTTTATATATCTACAAGTCTTTCGTTGTTTATCCAGCTTTTTAATATACGGCATATACGATTTGGTGCCGGTGCCAGGCAAGTTTCTGCAAGGACTCATAACGAACCTGGTAACTATGAACGAGAGTACTGGACGATCTTAGCATTACAACACGACATCAACGAAAGGTAAGTGACTTTTGGTTTTACCTTGTAATGTTTTGCTCTTGTTTATATATTTGGATTATTGCTGACTAAAACAAGCAAACAAAAATGAAAAAAAGATGTTATCTTGCGATCGCATTGAAGCTGATAAATTCATCCACGTCACTGTGTCGCTAGCTAAGCTAGTATATTACACTGGGGATTGAGGCAATGAAAGAGTACTCCACATTCCCCACAACACCCTAACTGGAAAATATCTAGCAGATACAGGTTAGTGCCATATCCAGGGTACCCCTTTTGGGGGGGTTGTTTTACCCCCTTTCATGAGATGTAGTTGTATATTCAAAGCTCTTAGATAAGGCAGGGCACATCATGACAACTTATGATTATTTTCATTATTATCGGTTTATTAGTCCCGAATGATGGAAAACAAACTATAAGTGAGTTATATTTTTACATACTATGAATATGCTGTTTATTTAAGAGAATAAATCTAAAAAATATTTTACAATTTCATTCTTTAAATTTATAAAATAGTCATAATGCTGTTAAAAGTGAATGTAAATTTTCGATTCCATGTTTAAAGAGATCTGTGGGTAGGTTCACTGATAAAACTTTGAAAGAATCTTTACAAGTTCTTTTTTTCTTAATGTTCTGCCACGTATGTAATATTGTAATGATAAAAACAAATGAAAATCTGTGGGCGTTGAATCTGCTGAGTATTGAAGATGTGGAAGAACTTCCCCGTTCTAACAATATTAGCTTTATTCTTCGATGTGTTAAGCTGCTGTCAATGAAAACGAAGTAAATTACTTTTTTGTAATAATATTTAAGAAGATTTAATTTACATTTCTTTTTTATGTCCTCTTTAATAATATTAATTTGAAAAAAAAAAACGAAACAAACAAAGACAACAAAACTACCACCATTAAGATTATCAAAATAATTGAAGTTTGCTTCAGGGTAGCAGGTATATTAATAGAATAGTCAAAGTTCAGAGATAACATACAGTCAGATTTAGCTGAAAGTATAGATTACTGCTTGATCACAGAAGTTAAGCAGTGACGATCATGTACACTATTTAAATGGGTGAACATTTGACAACGGCTGGTAAGGTACACAAATAAATCCCGCTGTCCTAGACAGAGGAAGAATTAATAAATTTTTAAAAATCAGCGTATTATATGAGCGTTTGAATTGCTGTGATAAAGAAAGATTTTAATTGCTATAAAAGAAATATTAGTAAAAACTGAAAAGTAATTGACAGTGCGTCATTTAACAAATTCACACAACTTGACGATTACTATTTAGTGTGAAAGCACAAGAAATGAGATGAAATTAGTAGTTAAAATTCGATAATAATTGACGATTCTTCATCTAAAAATATTCATACAGATTACGATTATTACAAGTGGGTGTAAAAGTAGGAGTAATGAGATGAAATACGTACTAGTCAAAAATCAATAATAATTGATGATCCTTCATCAAAGAAATTCGCACAGATTATTACAAGTGCGTGTAAAATTAAAAGAAATAAGATGGAATAATACTAGCCAAAAATAAATAATAATTGCTTAATCTAAGAAATTCACACCTCTTAAGACGATTACTACAGGGTGTAAAAGCAAGAAAAATAAGATGAAATAAATATCCGTAAAAATGTATAATAATTAACAATACCTCATCAAAGAACTTCACTCAGATAAATATTATTACTTCTAGGTCTAAAAGCAAGAGAAATATGAAATATTTGCTGAAGTAGATGATAACTGGCAATGCTTCGTCTAAGAAATTCGGGCAACATAATTTTATTAATGTTCGGTGTTGAAGTAAAAGAAGTAAGATGAAAGAAATGCTATTAAAAAAAAGGGATCAAATATTGTTTGCTTTCTTTTCCATTTAAACTTAATTGTTATCTGTATTCCCATCATACAAACAGGGCCTTTCTAATGCCACGCATTGGACTATCAGGGAAAAGAATGCAATCAACATTTACAAAACGTTCAAAGTTGACATAACACTCGACATGAATTAACAAAATATTGAAGACAAAATATCTTAATAATTAATTGATTGGAGCAAATGAAAATAAAATTGTGAAAATTAGTTGGAAGGTCTTTTTTTTTTTAATTGAAAATCAATAAAATTATCGTGAATTCACAAAACAGGTTAATTAAAATTCGAAATAATCATAAAAGCAGAGTTAATGAAGAAAGCCAATCAATTATATTACGAAAACAAGGTTAAATGTTACTTGAAAAAAATTACAAAGTGTTATTAATGAAGTTAATTAATATTCTTGCAAAACCGAAAATAATTAAGTGATAGTTGAAAATAGTTAAATATAGAATTAAGAATTTTTTTAAAGTTTTGATCACAGCTCTATAACTGCCACTACAATTATGACTAATGACGTTTTTTACTTTTTTAATTAAAAAATGAATTCAGCTGTAATGATATCCATTTCATTGACGAATAAACAAAAAGATTAAAAAAAAAGATATTTCGAAATATTTTTATCGTATAAGGTTAATACGTTCAGTTATTAAAAAATCATCGTATTGATTTCTCCAACAATGAAAAATTAATGTTTATTGAATAAACTGAAATAAAATTTTAAAATAATTCTGGTCAGAAGGGATCAACAACATGAAGCAGAAAAAAAACCCATTATAATGGTATATTGTTCAGGGAGCTTGCGTCACTAATCCCTGGCAACTGAGATATGAGTTCAATCCTCATTGCGTAACCCCATACTTGAGACCTTGGACCAAGTATAATAATTAAGACGGTTGGGAATTAATTTTTCTTTTTTAATTTATTGCCGACTTTTTGTCCTCATCTTGGTAGTTTTTTTGCGTTGTTTCTTCTTTCACTACGTTTCGGCCAAATTTCAGCTCTGGCCTTCTTCAGGTAATTTACCGCGACCTCGGATAGGAAATGCTGAGTCTTGTAACCCGTATCCCCAGTAATTACTGCCTTCCATAGTTGTTGTCTATCGCATCACGTTTTTGACAAAGTAAACTTCTGGCCGGCTTGGGTAGGATTTGAAACCGCTATCTTCGGACAATGCTCACCGTATGTAACCGTAGAGACTCAACGTCTCTATCCGCTGCGCCACGGGCAAGGATGGATTTTTTGGTCTTATAAATCCTTATCTGGTCTTCTATAGTTACAAGACTCAGCATCTGAGGTTGCGGTAAATCACCTGAAGAAGGCCAGAAAAGCGGAATATTACAGAGAGTTGGCACAATCATAGATCAATGTAAGACTTCTCTTTTTGAGTCAAGTAGAACATCAAAACATTGGATTCAATATCTCCGCTATATAGGTCTTGTCAAAGATTTTATAAAAGCTGAGAGAGTCGATGAATGGTCGCTTCATTTGTTAACTGTTCAGCGCATGCTCAGTCTAGCAGATAGACAGAAACGTAGTGAAAGAAGAAACAACTCACACAAAAAAGAACTATCAAGATGAGGACAAAAAGTCCGCAATAAATAAAAAAAAATTTAAAAAAATTAATTCTCAGTTTAAAATTCTATTGTGCTCGCTATATTTTTCAACCGACCTTTTCTGCTTTATCACAATCGACCAAGGATTCCAAATCAAGTTTGAATGGTTACAAAGTCCACTATATCTTGATCAATATGGGATTCTTCGAACTGTACAAGCTGTTTATTGATCAGATGGTTCTTGTCAGTTAAGGAATACATGGAGCTGTGGAGTCCAACTAGATGATGTATTTAATGAAACCACGGTGTAGCAGCACTTTTAATCATACTTCTACCTCTGGTTAATCGATCAAAACTTTTCATTGATTTCATCAACACTTACTCGATTATCAGGTCTAACCAGAGGCGAGTTCAGTATCGATTACTTCTAATTGTATGGTAGCCTTTCTCCTTGAAGCTCACTCATACTGTGAATATACAATCTTGCACTCTTGGCATAGTTTACATGACCAGAAATGGCAAATAGACTGAGCATGCGCTGAACAGTTAACAAATGAAGCGACCATTCATCGACTCTCTCAGCTTTTATAAAATCTTTGACAAGACCTATATAGCGGAGATATTGAATCCAATGTTTTGATGTTCTACTTGACTCAAAAAGAGAAGTCTTACATTGTTCTATGATTGTGCCAACTCTCTGTAATATTCCGCTTTTCAGTAATATCTCATCGATTTCTTCAATGGAATTGTAAACTTTGTCATTATACAATCCTTCCATTACTGCAAAATCTATTTCGTTGATCTTGTCTTCAGAAACCATTTGCTTAGAGCCAAAGTTGATGAAATGATGCCTCGAAGTGAAAGTGGCATTATAAAGCTCTGGCAACTGCGTTATCATCCAGCTTTTTGCTTGACAATATTTGGTCCGTATATTGTGTCCATGGCGTCATACTATCCATAACTCTCCATATGTTTCTATTCATTCTATGAAAGACATTAACAAATGAAATCAGCAAAGACGAACAACAATGTTAACATATTTTCCTTTTGCAATTTTTAATGCTTTTATCAAAAGCGTGAAGTCAAAGGCGTTTCTATTTCAAGTTGAGCTTATCGTAGTACAAATAGCAAAGTTGAATGATGTAAGAATGATCTAAAGGATTTCTGATGATGACTGAAGGGAAGTTGATAATATATTTGCCAAGCAGCTCGACTCTAATGTATTTTTTTGTATAAAACCAGACCAATGACAAGAATCCCATTATCAATTTTTTTTAACTTGGTCGTATTACTAGAAAGATTTAGATCTTTGATTTTGGAAGTTTCACCAAAGCCAAAGCTTCTAGACCTTCTCAGATGTATCTCTTAATTGGGATTGGTTTGTTTGGTTTTTATGGCATATCAACTTTTGTAGGTTATATTACAGGGGCCCGACAAAATTTTTCGGTCACTTTAGTATTCGACTTTCCAAGTACCATAGAGGGGCGAAATTCCTTCAATAGAATAGCATAAACATATAAAGACAATACCTGTAATAAAAATGGAAGAAAATCGATTAGGTAAAGAAAAATATTTAATTTTCATCATTTTTTACAAAACACACGCGACATTATTTTTCGGACATCGTTGAAAAACTGTTAATAGTCTGTAATATCACCTTTCTTCTCAATAACTTTTATCAATCTCTCTTCATAATGATCAAACATATGCACAATAACATCTCTACGTGTTTCTATTAGTTGTTTTTTTGGCTCCTAGTATTCGTTCCCATAGTTGAGCCTCTTTCGTTATTTCAGGTCCATCACAGACAAGTTGCGCAAGCATTTCCCAAACATTTTCTATTAAATTTAGATCTGGAATTCTTGCAGGACATTCCAAAGTAGTCATATTCACTTTAGCCATCCATTATTTCATGAGTTTTGACACATGGATGCTGCAATTGTCTTGCTGTAGAACGAAATCATTCCCCGTCTCTCTTTTTATCCTTGGTAGGGCTTTCTCGTCCAGCAACTGTTTGTAGCTTTCGCTGTTCTGTCGTCCTTTCAGCCACTCCGACCGTATATTTCCATTAGCAAAGATCACACCCCAAACCATAACTCCTCCTCCTCCCATCTGTCGTTTGTTCAGTACAACAGGTTCACCCCTTCTCGACCAAGTAAACCCTCCATCGGGCCCATCAAACTCGAAACGCTTCTCATCAGTAAATATAACCTTCTTAAAGTAAACATGCTTTGTTAACCACCTTTTAGCACACTCCAGTCTTGCTCCTTTGTGTTTCTTTGTTAGTGTAATTCGTTTCTTAGCCTTTGCATACTTTAAACCAATCATATGCAGCGTTCTTTGTACTGTTCGGACGTTTACATCCAATTCACATTTCTCCTTCACTTTTCTTGCTGTAACTTATTCTCCAGATGTCAAAAGCCGTGTCACAGTCCTCTTCATTCTCCTTTCAGTCCTCTTCCCAATTGATCTTTTCCGCCCTCTCTTCTTTTTCCGCTCGGAGTTTGTCTTCAGCATGTATTCGACCGTTGATTTCGACAGCTTCAAATCCATGGTGATCCTTCTGATGCTGAGACCATCTTCCCGCTTCTTCCGTGCCAAACAAACAACTTCTTTTGAATGCATTTTACCTCATTAAACTTAATTGTTTTGCCAAGAAATGTCCGGACTATTTATGCTGTTAGATTGTCTTATGTTAACATAGTAGTAGGGGTGCCAGTGCTCCAGAACAGTGTACATGCAGAAAATTTGCATACAGCAACATATACATGAACATAGCTCATAATAAAGTAGGATTTTTTGTCAAGTCCGAAAAATAGTGTCGCGCAAGTTTTCGCAAAAATCACAAAATACTAAAATTATCAAAGCCAAACTAAAAAAAATGATTACACTAGTAGTGAATTTTCACTCCTCAACTACGTACTTAGAATCTCAAAAGTTTTTGGCACTAGTGACCACCTTGAAGTACTTTTTTCAAAGTGTCCGAAAAATATTGTCGGGCCCCTGTATACCAAATCCATTTTTATACAAATAAAAGAAATCTATTTCAAACAATTTACTTTACCATAAGTACAGTATAATTGTCAAAAACATTTCTCTTTCAAACATTTTTTCCAAACAATTCCGTTTAGTATAAGTATAGTTTTTTTTTTACACAAAGTTGAATTTGAAAACCGATCTATTTCAAACAGTTCAGCTCAGCATAAGTACAGTTTAAATGTCAAAAACACTTCCATTTCAAACAATTCAGTTTAGCATAAGTACGCAGTTTAAATGTCAAAACAATTCTATTTCGAGCAATTCATTTTAGCTCAAAAACGCAATTTAAATATCAAAACGGTTCTATTTCAAGCAGTTCAATTTAGTATTAGTACACAGTTTAGTTCGGTTTGACCCATAGATAGGACCCAATCAGGTCTTACCACTCCGGGCCAAAGTGGACCTGGGAGCAATGGCAATGAAGGGGCTCTCCGCATTCCCGAAAGCTCTAGTAGTACTGGAACCTCACCATCAGATTGTTTAGTGTCATATCCAGGACACTCGTTGGGAGGGATCTTACACCTCTGCAGAGATGCAGTCGGTGTATTCTACTACCACAGCTAACTGAGCAACTCTTAATGGGGATACTTTTAGACATTTTTAGTTCTGTAATTTTTTACTTTTTCTTGGGGAAATTGTTTTGGAAGCATTGCATGATTTTTCTATTCATACTGCAATAATCCCTATACTATGGAAAACTTTTGCTTTTTCATCGACTGTTAAAATATTTTGGTCAATATTATCATTGCGTGAAATTTGGTTTGTGTGTGAATATTGAGCTGATAGAATCATCATTTGCTATGGTTGAATGTGTTATAGAATGACTGTTGATATGGATTTTGGGTTCGTTCCTGGTGTCGCCGGGTGCTTTGTCAAGCTGTCACGTTGTGTTTAGTAAACAGGGGGATGGCAGAGCGTCGGGGTAAGCCGATCTAGCAGGTATGTAACTGGAACGAGACCACGTGATATGAGATCCACGCGGTCAGATTTAGACAGGCAGTCGAACCATGGATACGCAACCGATTAGAGGCGTTAGGTTCGTCTCTGACGATACAGTTTACAAGAGGGTGCAAGCGTTTGCACCCACTGGCTTCAAGAAGAAGATATGGAGCAAGAAGAAGTCTCCTTTCTGATTATACATATCCCCATCTATCTCTCAAACTTATAACAAATTGCGGGCCTCTTTCAAGAATAAAATGAGAGAGACACGTTTTTTATAAAGAAGTGCGTTTCGTTTCGTTAATTGAATTTCATAAATCATATTTAATTATCTCGTTGATGAATCCATAAAAGACAATACAACAAATGTTTCTAGCATTTCATCACCGAAAACAGAGCTGTCAAGTTTTGAGAGGTCATCTATCTGCCAGCGTGATCCAAATATGTTATTTATTTCAATTCCCAATTTGAATAGGTAAGTATTACATATAATGGCCTTACATAGCTTATCATTCGTTGTCTTTTTTCCCGAAATCTTCAATTTGCCTTTTACAAACAGCTCGAAAAGATTTTTCTTAAACTTGCTGTCAATAAAGACTCAAAAGTCTGGATATTATCAATTCCATCCTCGAGGGGTTCTAAAGTCAGTTTCGAAACCCATAGACCTAATTTCAGAGAGGATTAATTTCAACTTTTTTGCGAAGTGTTTCTTTCTCTTCTCACACAATGAATTGTTCATAATCAAATCAGCTATGTTCTTTTAACACACTAAATCAGACCACCATTTCAATTGAATGAAAAATACGTCTTCATTGTATTTAACAATCAATTTATTTTTCAATGATTTTGGCGAAGAGACTTGTTACCAAGTTATTTTTTGCATCACTTTCTGGTGAAGCTCTTCGTCTGTGTAACACTGCTTGTTACTCAGTCTATTCACATTACAGTTCAAAATGAATAATTTTTAAAAATTTTCCGTTGGACGTTTTAAAATCTAATTAATTATTAATACTTTTGCTGGATTCATAAATGCAACTGTTTAAATTGTATGCTACCATAACTCTCTAGGCACCACGTTTTTGTAAAACTGAACTCTTAAAGTTATCTCATTGACTCTTTCATCATTAGATTATGGGCTGAGCCGTAAAATCTGATTTTTAAAGTCCACTGTTGTTACCTCATCACAGTTATTTCATTTAGATGCGTTAGTTTCGGTTTGGTTTGCTTTTACGGCATATCAACTATTGTAGGTTATTTAATGCCAAATCCTCTTTTTAGATATATATTCAATATATATGGTTTTGTTGAGTTTTATAGTATATCAACCATTTTAGTAATTTGATGCCAAATTCTGCATATATATTAAATATATATGATTTATAAACACATTTTGTAGTTACACAGAGTTAGATGATCAAACAGTTCTATTTCAATACATTCTATTTAGCCTGAGTCAACAAAATTAAGGGGTTTCAATATTGCTACATATCAACAGCAATTCAATGAAACATAAGTCATTTGCACATACACATTTATATGATCAAACAGTTCTAACTCTAACAATTCACTTTAGCTTAAGTCATTTGTTTGTTCTCAGTTTAAATGTCAAAACAATTCTATTTGACACATAGATAGGACCCCGTCAGATGCTACCATTCCGAGACAGAGTGGACCTGGAGACGATGGCAAAAAAAGAGTACTCTGCATTCCTCCTAAGTTCTAGCATTACTGAAACCTCACCATCAAATTATTTTGTGTCATTATTAGAATCCTCGTTGTGGGAGTCTTACCCCTCTGAAGAGATACAGTTGCTGACTTCTTCATCTACAGTCGACTAAGCTATTAGATTCATCAGTTTTTTTTTCATGACTCGCCACAAAACCTACGATTCATATTCCAGTCGAATGTGTCCATGAATGAGCCCAATATTTTATGCTTAACCTTGTCTCCTGATAGATTTTTTGTTGTAAATTTGCGTTTCTTATTTTGATTATGCACATATTACTAGCAATTCCTGTGAAGCTTGATTTTACGATTTTCCCCAGGGCGTCTCTCTTGTTTCCTAAGATGCTGTTGTAAACCAATATTTTCGAATTTATTAGCAAATATTACTCAAGCAACAAAACTCTTCATTACATCCTGCAGGGAAACTGGCCAAGCTTCCAGTAGAAGTATGGAAAATGACACAGGCAGGTGTATGAATTGTTTTCAGTCAAAACAGATATGTTAAAAAAAGTAGAGATAAACTTATACCACCAAAATAGATGAAAAATATGATGCAGTCTTATATTTATTTCTCATAAAATATTTGTACCGTATATTTACCTGAATTTCACGGCGGTTAGCGAACTGTTGTATATTGACCCCGGCCAAGCTGTCAAAATAGGAAATGCACCAGTATAAATAACAGGTGCATCCGGTCGAAGAATATCAGGATATAACCCTGACCGTGGACGGGTTGAATGAGTGATATTTGTGACGCCCACAAGAAGAAGGTGGACGGCGAACTATTATATAACTCGGTGCACAGGAAGTTCAACCAGTTGGATCAGACTAGTTGGAGATAAGATGCGTTAGAGAAATAAATATGTATGCAAACACACACACACACACACATATATATATATATATATATATATATATATATAATGTGTGAGAGAGAGAGAGAGAGGCAGAGAGAGAGAGAGAGAAAGAAAGAAAAACAACCTCAGAGACGGATATTCAAAAAGACATAGAGAAATGAAATTCACTCTCTCTCTCTCTCTCTCTCTCTTGATATATACATATATATATACACGGGGGTTGAGCACTCTGGCGAAGGAAATTACGGCTGCCATTCGCATAATGCAAAGCTCTTCGAATGAATTGGGCACTCCAGTATCCGGTAAGGTAAAAATGTAAACAAACGAAGGCTACTACATAATGCCTTATAATTTCCGAGCTTACCTGGTTCGCTTGTTGGCTGAGCGGTATAATACTAAATCTATCGTAAATTTGGGCGGGTTTCGATCCCAAGTTCAAGTATCCTAGGTGTCTAACCCCACTGAAGAGTTATGATGCCACGAAACAGATTATCTGTAGTTGACTATATATATATAACTGGAAATAAATTTAACTGTATAAAAATGTAGAGAGATGGAAAAAAGACACGATCATTCGAGGATGGAAATTTTTGACATCGTTAAATGTTTCGTTCTTTTCGAATAACTTCAGAGAGACTTACATATATATGAAGAAATAGAGAAAAACAGACAGACGTACACAGAAACAAACGTTCAGATATACGCAAATTTATATATATATATATTAACTGGACATTGGCCTAGCGGTTAGAGTGTTCGCCAATCGCCCGGGAGACCTGGGTTCAATCCCACGTCGAGTCATACCAAAGACTCAAAAAATGGTACTTGATGCCTCCTTGCTTAACACTCAGCATTATAATGTACGGATCAAGGGTAAAGTGGAACAATCCAGGGAAAGGAGTAGCGCCCTCCCCTACACCTTGTTGTTGTTCGGGTCACCCTCGACTATGGTCGCCTACTTTACTTTATATATATATATATGTGTGTATGGTGGTTGAGCACTCTGGCGAAGGAATTTTCGGCTGCCGCTCGCATAATGCAAAGCTCTTCGAACGAATTGAGCACTCTGGTATCCGGTAAGGTATGAAATGTAAACAAACGAACGCTGCTGTTGCTACATAATACCTTATAATTCCTTACTTGTTGGCCGAGCGGTCTGATTCTAAATATAACGTAAAGTTGGGCGGGTTTCGATCCCAGCTACAAGCGTCCTACATGCGTCATGATAGAACGTCTGTCTGTGGATGACAATGTATATGTATCTATGTATATTGACTGCTCATATATGCATATCCATCTCTTTATCAAGAAATCGATCATTTTCTCACATTCATTTACAGGAAAATCTCTCTCTCGCTCTCTCTCTCTATATATATATATACGTGTGTGCATGTATATGCATGTGAATATATATATATATATATATATATATATATATATATATATATATATTTCCCCCAGAAAAAACAAAACCGGTCACATTAGGATTATAAATTTATTTCCATCCTGTTATGTGTTTTTGATATAAATCAAAAACACGAGGAAACTTTAACAGGACTTCTTCAGATCTTATCTTAACATTTTTGAATGGTTTTCTCGTTCTGATGGAATTAGTCCCAACTCAGGTTTAAGTTTGGTTTGTTTGGTTTGTTTTGTTTTATGGCATATCAACCTTTGTAGGTTATTTAACGCCAAATCCGTTTTTATGTAAATCTGTTCTATTGAAAACAGTTCAGTTTAGCATAAGTACACAGTTTAATCGTCAAAAACATTTCCATTTCAAACTATTTAAGTAGTTATATGTAATAATTCAGTTAAGTGTAAATACAGTTTTAATGTCGAAAAACAGTTCTATTTGAAATAATTCAGTTAAGCATAAGCATGCAGTTTAAGTGTAAGTACGGTTTAATTGTCAAAAACGTTTCCATTTCAAGCTATTCAGTTTACTCAATTCATTTTAGCATAAGTATGCTGTTAGTTCTATTTAACCCATAGATAGGGCCCTATCAGGTGCTACCACTCCGGACCAGAGTGGACCTGGGAGTGATGGCAATGAAGGGGTACTCTGCATTCCCCAAAGCTCCAGCACTGCTGGAACCTCACCATCAGATTGTTTAGTGTCATATCCAGGACACTCGTTGGTGGGGGGTCTTATCCCTCTGCAGAGAAGCAGTCAGTGTATTCTACAGCCCCAGCTGACTGGGCAAAACTTGGGTTTAACTGGACCGAATAATACTATATATATATATATATATATGTGTGTGTGTGTTTGTGTGTGTGAGAGAGAGAGAGAGAGGGGGTGTAAAGAGGGTGAGAGGGAGATAGAGACATCAGTAGATATGATTCGACTGGAATTTATAAAGAAAGAAAGAAATGAATAGATTATAAGAGACAGATAATTTGGTGAGACAGATACGAACAGAGGCATTCAGATAGATATGAAACCACACGATAATATTATATTTTATTGATATATTACTCGCATACTCTTCTATTGGTCCCAATTCCTTCCGATTTGTAAACGATGCATCTCATTTTCCTTTCTTTCTTTTTTCTTTTTCTTTTTTTTCTTTTTTAAATAGAGCCACTGCCCGCTATGTATAAAATGTGGAAAATATCGTCAAATATTCACATGGTGAGTCATTGGAACGATTTATTAGTGTATCCATTTTGTTTTATTAATAGTTGCAAATTCGTTTGTCTGATTTCGTGATCACCCAGATTTATGTATCCTTCATGACATCTTATATGGGCCTGTCCACAACTTTTTAAAACGGATTTATAATAATAATAATAATAATAATAATTAGTAGTAGTAGTAGTAGTAGTAGTTGTAGTAGTAGTAGTAGTATTCGATATTGATGTCCTGACATATTTTTATAAGTTTGCTATCTGTATTATTCTTTTCTATGCCTCTCTCTGTCTTTCTTTCTCTGTCTCTCTTTCTCTGTCTCTGGCTCTATCTCTCTCGTCGGTCGATCTCTCTCTCTCTCTCTCTCTCTCTCTCTATCTATCTATCTATCTATCTATCTATTCAATCTTATCTATCTATCTATCTCGATTTGTTCATAGTTTTGCCTATGCACCTATCTATCTATCTATCTATCTATCGTTTATATGTATGTAAATCGTTTCTGTCAATGTTAATCTATTAACAGCTGTTTACGTACCAGGCTCCTTATCTCTCTCTCTCTCTCTCTATATATATATATATATATATATAATTTTTCGTGTTCACGTAGATTTATATGTCCTTCATGACATCTTATCGGTGCCAGTCGACAACTTTTTAAATCGGATTATTATTATTATTATCATTATTATTATTATTTCACTCCACATTGAATGGTGACTTGACATATTAATAATATAAACTTTGTTTTGTCCTCATTTTCTAATGGACCAAACTCTGTCGAAGCGAATAGCCCGGCTTAGCCCAACACAATGCCATAGCGGACAGTTAATAATAAAAATGCCCGCTAACCCATCGTTTCAGGCACAACAAGCGAGCTGCTTTCTTTAAGTGCACTGGTGACGGAGATGTTGAGGACAGTTCATGGCAAAATGTCCATTATTCTTACGCTCGCACGACTTAATCTGAGATGAAAAGCACGGAATAAATAAACAAATCTTGTTCTTTTTGCATTCGGCTAATTAAATAGCGCGGGCGACGCTTCGTCTTCCTCACAGAACCGATCGATGTAAAAGATGATTTTAATTTAGTCCAATAAATAAGACAATAATCCGGTTATGAATTTTACTATTTTATTTATGGAAGACGAATTATTCTAAAATTTCGTTAATAAGCAGAGAAATTACATGGTATTCATGCTTCTTGTTGTTAATATACTTTCTATCAATCTATCTATGAAGATAGTAGGGGAAAAAATCCAAATTTGATGAAAAATTATTATAAAAGTTGACGTTAAACGGTTCGGTTTTAATAACCATCATCAGGACTTTAAAATCACTATTCAAACACCTTTCAATAATCTAAATTTCTAAAGAAGGTTATTAAAACCGAAATGTTTAACGTCGACTTTCATAAATTCATCCAATTTAGATTATTTTGTTTTTTCTATTTTCTTCATATTGTTGGATTTAATTTCCTTATTTACTTGAATCCTATCTATCTATATATCTATCTATCTCATTCTGTTCAAATCGATCTGACTCTGTCGGTTGGGGCTGCAGGATTCGTCTTTTGCACTTCAACAGAAGATTAAGACACCCACCCGCAAAGAGTGTCTTGAGTATGAGCCTAAACTATCTGATGGTGAGGCTCCAGTCTTTGGAATTTGGAGTATCCCTTTATTGCCTTTACGCCCACGTCAACTCTCATCAAATTTATGTTACGTTTGATTTCAAGTCAAAAGGAAGAAATAGAAAGAAAGACAGAAAGAAAAATAGAAAGCATAAAAATGATGATATATGTGGAAAATATTTACAAAAGATGGAATATAATAATAACATAAATTTCTATATAATATTCCTAATAAGTCAAATGGCGTAATTTAAAACAACAAACGCTGATTCACTAATTAAACGGCCAACTTTTTCTTGTGATACAATTTTTCCCCAGGTTTTTGTATTTAGCATTTTTAAACATCCATCGTTGAATTAACATCGCTAATATCATCCCTATAAGTCCTGATGATGGTTCATTAGAACCGAAACGTTATAGTGTCGACTTGACATCTCATTAAATCTCACCTTCGACTTGGATTGCCTTGTTATCCATTTTTCTCTACATATTGTCGGATTACAATCCATTATTTACTTCCATAAATATATATATATATATATATATATATATGTGTGTGTGTGTGTGTGTGTGTGTGTGTATTTTTTATATACACACACATATATATAGTATAAAAAATTATTTCTAAGAAAAATATCTAACCGACCACGTGCGGCTCTTGGTTTGGTCAAAGGAAGGAAGGCGTAATCCCAGACAGTGCGGCTCCAAAAAGCTACTTCCTCTTTTTGTCGAGAACTACTATTCAGACCCTCAGGACAAATTCGGGGACCGAACTGATAGCACGAAAAACTTTAGCTAGCAGATGGTTTTCGTCACTCGCTTCTTGAATGGAGCTTCCCAAGAAATAAAAGTAAAATTAAACGAAAGAGGGCAACTGAAATTCGATCAAGTTAAACATTTGAAAGAAAATTCAACCGAGAATTCTGCTGAAAAGAACTTTAAAGAAAACTCGCAATTAAATGAAACTCTGAAACATTTCTACAAAACAAAACACTCTCCCAGACACTCTCCCAGATAAGGTCCAGCAAATTACACAAAATTTGCAACACTTTTCTATCCCTTTCTTTCTTGTTTCTTTTGTATAAAATTCCTTTTTAAAAACTTTATTGTCTGTGTTATCTTTTCGAATCAGTTTCCGAACTAGAAACCAGCAGAACTTACCGTTTAAACTTACCGTTTGAATTTACCGTTTAATATTGCACACTAAGACCCTCGAAAAACATTACCCTGTTAAATACTCAACTTGGCTTTAGTGTCACTCACTTCACATCAAATTTTATTCCCTCAAATTCTTTTGTATTGAAATTTTATCCTTTTTATATTGCAAATTTTGTCTCTTCTAAAATTTCTTTAATGGAATTAAATATTGGAAAGGAATCCGACAATATGGAGAAAAATGAAAAACAAAGTAATCTGAATGTGATGAATTTATTACGAAAGAAAGTGGACGTTAAAATGTTTCAGTTTTGGTAAACCTTCATCAGGACTTTAAAATGGTGAAACATGTGTTGATAAAACAACGATGGATGTTTAATTAAATTCAAAGACAGGAGATTAATATTTACAAACAAAGATCATATAACGGTTCAATAATTCAATCCGCATTCTTTGCTGAAGGTTCATTAAAACCAAAACGTTTTCACGTCGACTTTCCTTCGTAATAAATTCATCACTTTTGCATTCCATTTTTTTTACAATTTTCTCCATATACGCCCCGCTCCGCTCTGGCGAAGGAATTAACGGCTGCCACCAACGTAATGCAAAACTCTTCTTACGAATTGAGCGCTAAAATATCTGATAGAGAAAAATATAAACAAACGAAAGTTAATACAAATGCGTTATAATTCCTGAGCTGACGTATGTCGACGAAATGGCTGAGCTGTTAGATACCAAGTCTAGCGTAAAGTTAGACGGGTTTCAATCCTAGCTTGAAGCATCTTGCGTGTCTAGTCACACTGAAGTGTTGTGATACAACGAGACAGTCTGTCTTATATGACAATATATATATATATATATATATATTATTTAATGCCAAATCATACTATATATATATATATATATATATATATATATACAGATAGATAGTATGATTTAGCATTAAATAATAATCCTTGAAAGTTACAATGCTATAAGAATAGAAACAAATCAGACTAAACAAAACCAAGCTCTCTTCTTTTTCATTCTCTCTCTCTCTTTCTCTCTCCAGCTCTCTCCCTATATATATATATATATATATATATATATATATATATGTGTGTGTGTTAATAACTCTCTCTATATATATATATGAATCGCATTCTATCTCTCTATATATCTATCGAGCTATTCCTTTATCGCTGTCTCTATAGATAGATAGAGAGATATGTAGAGACATATCTATCTATCTATCAAGATAGATAGATGGATATTTATTTACCTATTTATCTCACTCTGCATTAATATGTCTCTCTATATATCTCTCTGACTATCTGTTCAGGTCTTCGTGTTTATTACGTATATCATTATACTCATATCTACCTGTTGGTGTATTTATCTCCTTGTATCTTTTTTATTGGAAAACCCTTGTGACATTGTGGCTAACTTGCTGAAGTGCAGTATCATAAAAAGCGAGATCGAACTCCAATTATGCTAATACGTTTAGTTTTGGACTAAAACTCTTTGATAAAACATGAAAATCAGTACACCAACCGGCTATTGGTTAAATAGCATCACTTAAATTCTTCCTTATAGATGGCTTTGGCATATACAACTCCACGAAGTTTGTTTTGCTATTAAACAAAGAGGCCGCACCAAATCATATCTGTTCGACTCTATCTATCTATCTATCTATCTATCTATGTTGATATTCCTTTTTAGCATCTTACTAGCAAAAACAAAACTACGTAAATAAAAGATAAATAAATATCTAAAGAAATGAATTAAAGTTCATATATGTATGAGTTAAAAACTACAATGTTATTTTCCCTATCTTTATTCAACATCGAGATTAGGATATTTATTTTGACATTGTTTGCGTTGTTGTTGAAGTGTATAAAGTCTATCCTCAAAGAACATTGCCATGGTTTTTACAACTTTCCAACAACAGCGTCATCAGCGTCGACTGCTTCCAGAACAAATGTTTTCTGTGGGGCGAAGAATTTCTACCTGAAATTCTAAACTAGATAGGTATTGTTCGTGAGAGTTTGTGGTACGTTCGTGCATCTTTCTTATTGTTATCAACTTACCCAAAATTGGGGTAAGACCCCACTAACGAATGTCCTGGATATGATACTAAACAATCTGATGGTGCTGGAGCTTTGGGGAATGCGGAGACCCCTTCATTGCCATCGCTCCCAGGTCCACTCTGGCCCGGAGTGGTAGCACCTGATAGGGCCCTGTCTATGGGTTAAAGAGAACTAACAGCATAATTATGCTAAACTGAATTGTTTGACTAAACAGAATAGCTTGAAATAGAAATGTTTTTGACGATTAAACCGCACTTACATTTAAACTGCGTGCTTATGCTAAACTGAATTATTTGAAATTGAACTGCTTTTGACATCGAAACTGTACTTTCACTAAACTGAATTGTTATATATAACTGCTTTAATAGTTTGAAATAGTAATGTTTTTGACAATAAAACTCATGCTAAACTGAATTGTTTTAAATAGAACTGATTATTTACATAAAAATGGATTTGGCATTAGATAACCTACAAAGGTTGATATGCCATAAAACCAAACAAACCAACAAACCAAACCTTACCCAAAAATGGTTCTTGATCTACACTAGCCTTCTCCACGAAAAACATATTTCCAGGGTTTGTAATTATCAAAATACCGCATTCCCCATGATGCTTTTAAAATCCCATTTATTAAGAATGTTTGTTTTTGTATTATTTATTTAGTAGGAGCCTTTCAGAGAGACACGGCGATTTTTGCAATTACTGGCTGTATACTTGTGCGGTTGCTATATTTTATTTTTACTCCTTGAGAGTTTTTCACACCAATGTTAGCTGATGGCATTTCACTGGAGTTTGAGTGACAGCAAGTCTCCTCAAGTCTCCAGGACCCTTCTCAGTATTCTGGCCGATCTTAATAAAGATTCCAGGACTCTTCTCAGCATTTATTATTATTATTCTACTTTTCTAAGAGTTTTTCACACCAATGTTAGCTGATGGTCTTTCACTGGAGTTTGAGTGACTGCTAGTCTACTCAAGTCTCCAGTACCCTTCTCAGTATTCTGGCCGATCTTAATAATGCTGTAGTTTAGAAGATTTTTGCACGATATAACAAAGTGCCAGTTAGAGACTCATCAATGAGCCAAACAGATATCTTGGAAATTTATTTGTCTTATATATGAATACTTTAAACTTTTTAACCGTGTTCAAATCATTGTTAGATATGATTGCTTAAAACCATATAACTATATGGGAACTAACGATTATTATCAATCAGGAATCGTTACAAGAAAGCGTATGATTTTTTAGGCGTCGGTGGTGCTATGATTATCATCATGAGAACTTAACTTGGCGGCCCGAGTTCAAACCCTCAACGATGTTGTTTTTATTTCACTGAGCACGAACAAACTTGGTAAAGGTATTTAATTACCAACCCCTCTGCAAGAGCAGGATGTGACACACGGTCATTTTTTAAACAGAGTTTTACAGTTTAACTTATCCAGTGTTTCCGGACAATTGCCCTCTGCTTTATTGTTATATGCAATGCGTTGAGGCCGCTCTATCCTCAAAGCTTCTTCAGGCGTCATTTGTTTATCCGGATATGGAAATGATTCAGCCTGGGGAATCATTTTAAAAGTTTCATTGTTGGTCAAACAAGGCTTTATTTCCAAAATTACAATTCTGGTGGGGGGAGCACAAGGCTCGAAGTTTTTAGGGTGGGGGAAGAGGTGCTGGTCTGTGAGAACTAAGGACCCCTAGCTATCTACATTTGTTGACCAATTCAACTGTACAATTGGTCATTCATTGTTCCCCAAACGCGCTACAATCGCCAAAATACTACATTTACTTTATGAGAAATGCCCTACTTAAAAAGACCCGGATGTAAAAAGGAATTTTATTAACCATGAATGGTTTATATACAATTTATGAAAGTGATGGAATTGGAAGAAAAAACTCCGAAAGAAAAAGTAAAAAATAGAACAACATGAAACCCCGTTTGGTTTCCTCCCATCACTCCATCTATATAAAGGAGGACAACTGTTTTCCAGTCTCCAAACGAACCGAAAACAAGCCGGACCTTCCTTTGTGGGGAAAGGAGACTAAGGTAAGGGACCAAAATAAATGTAGGGTAGGGCGCGGTGTGGATGGTTTATGCAAGAATGAGGATATAGATATGAATTCCGAGATCTTCAGAAAATGTGGCTGGATCAAGGGTTATGGGCCAATAAAGAATGCGGCTGGAGGAGAACTTGGAGTCTAACGAGTAGATGACGAGGACAATAACTCACAACATACTGCTAACAAGGGAAAACAGGGAACAAACGGACTACTTACCCGGGGGATGTCCCGATGGACCCGGTACCTGTAGCCATGTGCAAGTGTTATATTCTCATGTGCCGTATCATAACGATACAATAATAAACGCACGCAGGAAGACTTCTTTGTAAATATATGTACCTCTCACTTTATTGCAAGGGTTCGAAAAGGATATTCAAGGTTTGCATGTGAGAGGGAGTTGGAGACCGAACAGAAACTGCAATATTTTGACCCCAAACTTATGGCCGTCAAGGTTGTGTCTTTTTCGTTCTCCTGATGCTCAACCCGGGGCCCTGGGCCCACCCTGCTGGGTGATGGCTTTCTTTACTGCAACTTATCAGCTACCTCTCTAGTCCCCAAACTCCATCGGGGTTCGCGAGGGCCCCCTCAGCCGGGTGTGGCTTTCCCTACCACATCTCGTCTATAACTCCCTCTCCTGCTGTAACTGCAACTGTCTTGACTTCTGTCTTGACTGAGTTATATAATAGTTCAACGCCCACTCGATCGCCCACTCGATCTTTGAAATCGCATGTTTGATCGTCATCAAGCGGAAATAACTGTCATGCAGTTCACAGGTCACTCTCTTCCGGTGCGTCAGTCTATGAGTGTACCATGGGAATTTTTTACCTCGTCCCATTTCATCAGCCAATTTCCGCCCACGCGATTATAACTGCCATTAGAATGTGTCACTTCCTTCCGGTGCATCACCTTGGAATGGCATTTTTGGCCGGGTCAAAGGCCAACATACAGCACAGGAAGATGAGGGAAGGATGAATCCAACGTTGCCCCTTTTCCAAATGTTTTCTATCGCATCTAATTTTGACCCTAAGCTGAAGCCTAAAGTACAAAATCAGATCACAGGGAGAAAAAAATTGCCTTGTCATACAATTCCTTCTTTTTCGTCGTCCAAATCACCATTCTAGCTACAGGTAGTATCGTTAGAAACACCATACGCTTCTCACCCTGAAGCTGAGGTAAAACGTTATCCATGAGGTAAACAACTTCGAGCAACACGAGCTGTTTTGGTTCGATGTGAGCTTATAGGACTTTACACTCCTATAAATTATTTTGGGCGGTATGCCACTTGTTCCCACAAAGATGGCGGACGCTCAATATTCAATCTCGGGAAACCATTGGCCAGGAGGACCACGTGACATGTTTAATACTAGGTCCGCGCGTAAATTCAAGTCCTGCGTCTTTGAGCCACTTACAAGACGCGTATTTTCTATAAATACGTCGTCTTCAAGCACCCTCTTTCTCTTTGACCAAATTTCTCCGCAGCAGCAACACCATGAATGGGCCTCGCAGACATTCATATACAAGCACTATGAGACGCTTTCACCTCTCTGAGAAACAGCCTGTTTCTAACCATAGAAAAAGGATATTTTAAACTTGCAATTCTTTTTGTAGCTTAGTTGTGTTACACACACACACTCACACACACACGAGCTCGCACATATATACACACTATTATTTTGTTAGTAGAGTTACTAATTTCTTTTAGGTATCAATGTAAATTTTATTATTTTAAAATATAAATTTGTTTTTGTTCGTCGCCTTGTTTTAAATGTTCATTTTGTCCGCGCCGTTTTACAACCATTATTTGTTTCATATCTTTTACTCGTTAGTTTCATATCCTTCACTCATTGGCTTCCTTTATTTACTACTTTATCCATGTGTCTATATAGTATGCCCTATTCTGTGAAGGTAACGTACCTGGGCATTCGAAGCGCGCACGAACGTGTCTGGCTTGTCGAAGGTAAACCGATATGGCTGCCGCGAGCATATTTGACGAGGGGAGATCTCGAACCAGCGAGAGGTAATGTACACGTATGCAAATTAGTGCGAGAGCTTACGAACATACAAATACGCACGGTAACGGCTGAAAGGGATGAGTGTTCTAAGTGCATTTGCCCGACGAACGCGTTACAACTCTACGAAGTAAGTAAGGAAGGAAGGAAGGAAGGAAGGAGAGAACCAGAAGGAGAGAGAGAAGGAAGGAAGGAGAACTAGGGAGAAAGCGAGAGAGAAGGAACAGCTACTGAGAGAGGGAGAAAGCACTCGACTCAACACGCCCTGAAACCAACAATAGTGGTCTCTGTTGGATTGATACAAGAATCAGTTTCCTATTGCTTTTTACGCCCGCTCTGGACAACTTTATTCTAAACTAAAGCATCAAACTTGTGGAGAAGCATAAATACTAAACCTTAAACTATTACACCTTATTCAACGTTAAATAGTCAGGGACCACAAATACATTCACTCTTCTCCTACAAGCTGTCCTCTCTTCAACATGATCCCAGAACGGACGAACTCGCAGTAGTAGAAGGCGTGTCCAGCCGTTTCTTTTAAGCCAATCGGGCATGTCTTGTAACGCGTTCCGTGCAAAGCCGCCAGGTGAGCGAGAACTCGGAATTATTCAAGAAGCGCCAAATTCCAGTTCGTGAGAACATCCTCAATCGACTAGCCGAGTCTATCCACGACAAGATACGAAGCGGAGCCCACTACTAGTTTCCGATACAGTTACTTTCGAGACCGAGAGAGGTCACTGGACCCAAGAAGGTTGATAAGGGCCTTGCGGCATTCTCGAGTAAATGGTTCTTCGCCCTTCGGCTTACGACGACCTTCAGCCTTGGAGTGACTTAAGGTGAGGAAAGGTGTTTCGAGCCCCCTCACACACACACACACTGCATTCGTCGGCAAGAATCTGTCCAGGTAAGCCAGTCTTTCAGCAAATCAGTGGTTATCCAGATCAGGCATACCCAGACTCCCGTTGCTCGGACGTTGAAAGCGGACCTATCTACGGACCATCGGGCTCCCGCTTCCCCAAAGTAATTTAGAGAGAGATTGTTGAAGCGCCAACCGACGGCTCCTTGCCAGAGACGCACACACAAACGGTAAAGGATCAAGTGGAAGATGTACACGGCGAACACCTCCGCCCTTCCCTTTTAAGGACAACAGCTTTCAAAGCCTGGTACCCATCTGGGCATCTACCTTGGCCGGCACTTCTGACCAATTTCGCTCCAGTTGGAGGCTCGGTCCGAACAACAAACACAGGATGCAGACGGGTCCGCCACTCCAGCGGAAAGGTCAAACGAGGCGTACCAGAAATATGAAGATATTATTCAAATGATGATGTCATATCTTTTTTTTCCCGTCTATCAATCTAAGAAACATTAACAGAAGTTTCTCGAAAAGCGTCAAGAGATGAGTTTGAAACGTAAAATCAAATGACGTTGGTTATTCTTCGTATTTTTGGAAGTAATTTTCTTTAAAAACAATTTGATTTGGTTTTTACAATGATTGCTTCTCAGATTGTATTAATTTCCATACTTAGTTTACTCTAGAGGTCACCATAGCCAAACATGTTAAAGATGACACCTCAATGATGCTGCACTGATGGTAAAGATTTTGTCGAACTCCGGAGCAATCAAGGAATATTCAGAAAACTTCGAACTGAATCCTTAATTTAATCGACGGGAGTTGGGGAATATTTTTCTAAGTCCGTTAACCGTGACTGGTAAAAATGTTAAGCCATGTTAAGTATTTCTAGTTATTTCCATCTATAGTCAGAATTGAACCTGCAATCTCCACATGATTTCACAATGACCTGGCTCTCTCTCCGGCGATTCATTTGAAGTTTGATTTCGCTGTTTTCCTTCACTAAGACCTATGAATTAGAGCTATGTGAAATACAAACAGCCTCATCCCAGTTTTGAACCCGGGTATCCGTGTCCATATCCTACAACGTAAACCATCTCACCACAAGCACCTCGAAAAATCTTTGGAAATGTTTGCATTCAGTTACTCCCTCTCGAACTGCAGGTAAAAGTGTAGGACAATCTGGATTTTGGGATCGCAACTTGTCCAGAATGAAAACTCCTAATCCAAACTTGTCCAGAAAGAAACTCCTAATCCAACTTGTCCAGAAAGAAACTCCTAATCCAACTTGTCCAGAAAGAAACTCCTAATCCAACTTGTCCAGAAAGAAACTCCTAATCCAACTTGTCCAGAAAGAAACTCCTAATCCAACTTGTCCAGAAAGAAACTCCTAATCCAACTTGTCCAGAAAGAAAACTCCTAATCCAAATTTTTATGTTGAGTTTAAACTCAACATAAAAATTAACCTTGTGCCACACCCTGCACTGCACTTGCAGAGACATTGGATTAATACATATAATTGTTTATAACATTTTATTATTAAGAATAGTTACTTAAAGCTATAAGAGTGAACCCCAAATGGTATAGTGGCTAAAGTGTTCGACGGTGACATCGAAGTGAGTTCGAACTCCAGTCGTACTGTTATATTCATTTTCCGATTAATACCCTTGGGAAAGGTATGAACAACTTTATCCCCTCTGCTAAGGGTTAAATAGTACCATTACTGTTTTTTTCTACAAGAATGGCATTGAATAACCCACACATGTTGATTTGTCATAAAACAAAGAAACCAATAAAATATTAGGAAGCTATAATTGCAGACAAATATTAATTATTAAATACTTGAAACCATATAAAAGCTTGCAGGAAAATTGAATTCGATTGAGAATAACCCAAGCCAACATACAAACTAACAAACCAACCAACCATCAATATTAATGATGTTCTGTCTTAAGAAATATCACATATATTCCTGTTGTTTTGTATTTACAATTTGAACAATATTTTAACTCAAGTCAATTTATGTTTAGTTTTTAGACAATTCTTTGTACAACGAATTGTCTGAAGAGTTGGACAGCAAGTAATTAATGGCAAGCTGATAAAAAGAAGGGAAAAAAAAAGAATGGGCAGACGAAATGCAGTCAGATATCATTCTTTCATTGATCTCGTTTCTGCACATGTGTAGACCATTACAATCAGGCGCATGCGTATGACGTTGCGGTCTGTACATATATTTCAAACGTGTACGTACATATTCATACACACACACACTCACACACACGTGATATATATATATAAATATATATATATATATATATATATATACAGAGATAGATAGATAGAGAGAGAGAGAGAGAGAGAGAGAGAGAGAGAGAGAAGGACTGGAATGTACGTGTGTATATTTAAGTACCTAGGTTTAGACCTGGTGAATATGTTGATAGTGTGCAATGGTTAGGTTTAACTCAAACAAACAAACGGCTCGATATAATTCTTACGCAAATTGAACGTTAGCCACTACGCTACTGTGATCCAAATTCTACCATTTTTCCTTATGCATTTAAAATGGTATTGTCAGTTATAATAATAATATTTTTTAAAAATGTCATTCGTATCTTTAACCTTAATCACATCTGAATATCATTTTTTATTCAGTTGTACTGTCGATACAAATATTTTTGACGGAATAGGGAAGTAATCTTGTTAAATTTAGATTATACATATTATTTCAAAGTCCATAAATTACCGAATTTTAAATGTATCTGCGTATATGTATTGGGGGTGTCCTCGTGGAGTAAGGGTTAAAACGATGGGCTGCGGAAAGTAGTAAGCGAATTTGTATGCCACTCACCCTATTACGTTCACTTTCGGACAAATACCTTTGGGAAAGTTATGAACCCCCTTATCCTCCCAGCAATGGGTTAAATAGTAACACTTCTGTTCTTCTAGGAGAATGGCTTTGGCATTAAATAACCTACAAAGGTTTATATGCCATTAAACCAAAAAAACAAGCCAAACCGTATTAAATTTATTGTAGCATCAGTGGCGTCGTCGAATTGAGTAACTCAGGAGAGTTTTACGGGGTGTCAACACTTCATGGGTCATTTGATATCGAAATCTGTCTTTTTTTTTCCAAACGTATCATTTGTTTGTATGTATATACCCAACTTCTCCACCACAAACAGAATATGACACAAGGTCAAAGCGGTTTTTAATTTAACGCTTTCTTTCTGCTATGCTGGTTGTCTTAACGCAGTCTATCCCTCTATTTTCTCATAGCTCTGAAAAGAATTAATGGATTTTGGCCCTAGATTACTATTTGAACTCAGGTCACTGATTACATTTCCATATACGATAACTGTTACGCAGTAGCATATTCAAAATACGAATATGTGAAATGTTCGGATATATAAAACGTTCATATACATAGGAATCCCGAAACACTGACGATTTTCTTTAGTTCAGGTACGAAACTTTTATTACCTTCTTGACTTTTAGGTTTTGAACACGAGGAGAGAGAGACACAATTTCTACTATGCTGACTGTTTCATCTGACCTAATAACGCACGGTGCATCACGTAGAGTCAACTCGCCTGGCCTCGCCAAGGTGCGAAAATCAACTCGCTTCGCCCAGGTCCGAATCTCAACTAACTGCTTTTATTCAAAATCACCCAAAATCCTCAGCCCATCGCTTCCGGGCATGACGTCATTCACATTACCTGTCCATTTCCGATCCGGGGTTTTTATTATGATATCTGTGATTGTTACATCCTCCCTGCGCGAGCGTGAACACCTGTGCTCAATGTGTGCCCCTACACGTACACTAAACCGAATAGTTCTAAGCCTAACTAAACCGAAAGATAAGATATAAATAACGAAAAATGATAATATAAAAAAATCCTTCCGGAATTTTATAACAACGCTAATAACACTTTCTTAGTAATTTTGCATGATGATATGGTTTCAAGTATTCCAATTTAATGTTAATAATTTGCACTTAGTTATTTGGTTTCAAGTATTCCTATCTAAAGTAAGTAAAGTTGGTGATCTTAGTCGAGGGTGACAAGAAGGCTCCCTTTTCAATAACTACTACACATAGGTGTAGGGGAGGGCGGTACTTTCCCAGGATTGCTCCACTTTATCATTTATACGTACCTTATATTGCTGAATATTAAGCCAGGAGGCATCAAGTACCATTTTTATAGTCATTGGTATGACGTGACCTGGTATTGAACCCGGACCATTGGCGAACACTCAACCCACGAGTCCAATGAGCCGATTCAATAACCATAATAAGCTTTAGGTTTGGTTGGGTTTCTTTGTCTAATTGCATATCAACCTTTGTAGGGTTATTTAATGCCAAAGCTATTCGCTTAAAAGAATAGTAGTAGTACTATTTAACCAATAGCTGGGAGAATAAGGGGGTTAAAACCTTTCCCAAAGGTATTTTGTCCGAAAGTGAACGCAATAGCGCGACTGGAGTACGAACTCGCTTACTACGATTCCGCAGTCGATCGGTTTAACCCTTACACCACGAGGACACTAATTAGTTAAATGAAATGATAGGTGTAATTTTGGTGTTATAGAATAACATAAGTGCTTGGATTATTAATTGCATTTATGTGCCGTTAGCGATCTGGGACTGTGGATCATATTCTTGGCGGAAAAATTCTTGTACTTCAAATAAAGAATCAATGGATAAAAAAGAACTCAGATAAGGGTTGAGAAATCGGCCAGATGGGATTCGACTCGAAAATAACCAACTAAGATCGATTAATAGACAACAATGGAAATGTAACCCTCCGACATGTCTCTCGGTTCCGAAGAAAACCTTGTATTCACTCTTTCCCAAGAGATGTCAAAAAACATTATCACTTTCCACAAAATATCGGAAAAACGAAGAAAATGATGTACTGCTTAAAAGATAATCACTTGTGGTTGTAAAAGGTGTTAAGTAGGATTGATAGCAAAACGGGTATTTTCTCTGGGTTTAGACGATAAGAGAGATCATCATTGTTTTTACAAAGAGACTTTGAGTGGTGCTGTCATCAGCCGCTACGGCCATCTGGATAGTCCATGATAACTGTTATGTGTATGCGTCTATTTTAGGCTGGATAAATACAAATGTTGAATCCTTGTTTATTAAAAAGATAACTGCGAAAAATTTTGCAAATTGAAAACTATATATAAGAAGCAGTCGAGAAGGTCGAGAATATACAGATTAGACTACATGTTGTACATTACAGCCATAATGATATCAATCACAACAGTAACACAATACATATAAATTACATATGCAATACAGGTGGACTCTGTCGTTTCAGGTAGAAATGGGTTTATCAACTTCTTGCTTCGTTCCATGGCAGCACGAGGAGAGATACCCAGTTCTTAAAAGTCTATGCTAACCATACTATGCTGACCCCACTCCAACGGGCGGCGGATTTTGTGATGTTTAAGATTTCAATTCATGTCTGCCGGTCGAGATCCGAAAAACTGAACCTCACGCCTCAACGGTAGAAAACACAACTCTCAACGGTCGAATACCCAACTACATCCTTCAACGGTCAAAATCCAACTACTGTCTTTTCAAAATCCTCAAATTCTCAGGACCATCTTTTCTAGGCATAACGTCATTCACACTCCAGACCAATTTCCAATCTGGGGTTTATTATGACGAATGGTGATTGTAATATCCTTTGCACACGATTGTAAAACTGCACCCAGTGACAATGCACCTGGATTAAGAGACCCAAAAGGTTCAAAGCCCTACCAAACTGAATGATGAAATATGAATAACGAAAAATTATTAATATAAAAAAATCATATAACATAGAGAGAGATAAAACAGAGGAAAGCCTATTTGAATTGAGACCACACATTTGAGAAATGCTACATGGTCTCCAAGTAGATACTTGAGAAGTGTTATAAAGGTTTCAGTTCAGAGTTAAAATCCCAAGCTGGCCTAATCATCACGGATTGTTTGCAGTAGAATAATTAGATTCATAGTTTTTCTAAGATTATATGAGATGCAAAAACCTCATCCAGGATTTGAACTCGGGTCAGTGTTCAATTCCGATGACGTTAACCATTGCACTACGCCCACCTCTACATATCGCCGATGAGTTAAAAGAGAAATACATCTTGGACTTGAGTACAAGGATCGACGCCTTTTTCTGCAACAGATCTCGTTCAAATCCTGTTTTCCAGTGGCAGAGGACCATACCCAGCTGAAGGGTGTTACATGTAGGTCGATGCACAGCGGTCGTGTCAGTCGCGCTTTGGGGTCATAAGAGGTAGTATAACTATGGGTCAGTGTAAACATGGGCAAATCCATATTTCCCAGAGATCCATAACTATAGCCTCACTCCTGAAAGCATTTTAGTGCCATGCATACGATATCCTTTTTCGTAAGAAGGACGTAACCCCTCTGCAGGAAAATAGTCGGGTGTAATTAAGACTTGGCCAACAGGTTATGCAAAGAAAAAAACTTGGAAAGAAAATTAATAAAGTGACCTTGAAAAATAGAAAATCAACAGGAACGAAAACAAAAATAGAAGCAAAAACAATAAAGATGAAGATAATAGTCCGAAAACCCTTAATGATAAAAAAGAAGCAGTCCAACAACGGGGATTCGTTCTCACTGCACTTGGTTTTTTGCCGGGTTGTCTAGCACTCGTACCGGAGGGGCTCAAGGATAATGATAAATTCGAGGCCGAATGGCCCCCTAGTTTGGCTGGGCCACCTTCGGGTGGGGAAAGAATCATTAACAGCATAGCATAGCGCTAGAACTTCAAGTCTAGTTCAAGCTATGAGCAGAGGTATTTGCTACACCCATATTGTCCAAGTCTCGACCGGAATATCTAGCTCACATTACACCCAGTGAGCCTATGACGAACATAATCCAGCGGGGCATGAGTCTCAGCTTATGCCTGACCTCCCTCTTCCTTAAAACCGCCTCTATAAAAAAAAGACCTTGTGTCAAATCCTGTCAGGTAGGAGGCATCGATAAATATTCTATCTTATGAACAGAAGTATTCATTGGGAAAGGGAAAAAGGAGAAAAGAAAGACGTTTAAGAGATTTTTTTTTCAACTCTACAATTCTAGTAGATATCTTTCTAGAAATGTTTCTTTAAGTACTATGAAACATGACTAAGAGCTAAAATAAGATGATAAACGTGTACATGAGTGATTAGAAAATAAACCAAACGAGACACAAAGTTGACGAAGTTTAAAATTTTGTCCTGTGGGCTAAATGTAATTAGATATGGTTTATCTGTGCCCCAGGGTGTAAACAGCCACACACGTAATTTGCCAAAATCATCAAACTCTACCTACAATCTTACAGGAGAATCTGGAAGTACGGTGTTCTTCTGCTTACGAAAGATGTTACTTGATCTCCGTAATAATAAAAAAACAGTCAAATAAAACAACAAAAAACTCACGTTTCTTTATGAACCAAGTTCTTTTGGTTGGGCTATGTTTTTGGTTTAATGGCATATCCACACTTGATGGTTATTCAATTCCAAATTCTGTTTAAACATATGTTTTAAAGTGGACAGTTTATTTGTAACATTTTTGAATGAGCCAAAACTGATTTGGTTGTACACAGTTAAATGGTTAATTAATGTTTATTAATGCACATAGTTTTATTTGCACACAGTTAAATGGTTTCAAGTATCCCTATCTTATACTTATAATCCAATTTAATATCGATAAACAATAGTATTTGCTCCAGTGATGGAACCCTAACAGAGAGGACCAGAGCGTAAAATTAATGAGAGGTTACTCCACATTCTGGAAAACTCAAGGACCTGATTGTTTAGAGTCACAACTAGGACCTTATTTGGGGTAGGGGTCTTACCCTTCAGCTACAGTGCAGTCGGTGTTTATTACAGCTCCTCACTGAGCAAAAGTTCTTTAGAACTAGCCTTATATATTATTTTGGTGAAGTTCAATAGAGGTAGGATTCATTCTTTAATAAATCTTAGCCCACTCATAATAGAAGGACGTCTTACATATACCCCCAAATATAAATCGGTTTCTCTTGGAATGTAAAAGTCGAATCCCCACTTCTACTTCTTTCTTTCTGTTCACTCGTCACTGTCCACAATATCATTCAAATCTCCTCACGGCTGGGGATTTGATCTTTGATCCGCTATATGTCAATCTGACGTGTGTTCACTACATCATTACTTAATGCCGTATATCAGAGTGTAAATCCTTTGTTTCAACAATAGTTTCTTCCCAGCAATGGATAAAATGGTGAGACTACTATTCAACGTTAACTTCGTTGGTTGTTTGATTTCATTGCATATCAACCCTTGTAGGTTATTTAATGCCAAATCTCCTCTACACTTAAATTAGATTTATTAGATATTCGATATGCATGTTTTAAAAACGTCCGCCCCGCACGTGCGTGAACACCTGCGCCCATGTTTGCCTCTAACTAACCCATGCACTAAGCGAAAGGTTCTCAGCCTTACTAAACCGAAAGGCAAGATATATAAAACGAAATCCCTCGGTCATTATATTACACTTCAGAGTTATTCTATCTTTGCTTCTGCTTTTTGTCTTGCTTCCCTCTAACTTCTCTCTAGCTTCTCGAGACACGGTGTCTTTTATACTTCCGCGATACTGGAAGTAACATAGTACGAGCCTCTATACAGCGCTATCTAACATGAATAATTGTATTCATTAAAAGTTTTATTTGCATATAGTCAAATGGCTTTAAGTATTGTTATCTAACTCTAATAATTATTTTTACTAATAATTTTATTTGCATACAATTAAATGATTTCAAGTAATACTATGTAACAATGACAATTAAATTTAACATCAGTAATTTGTTTGCACACAGATGGTTAAACATTTCTAACAGGTACCACTACCCCGAGTCAGCGATGACCTGGAAACAATGACAATTCTCCACACCCACTAATGCTCCACGACTGAGCCCTCCCCATCAGTATCATACCTAGGATACTCTTTGAATGAGTGGGTAATACACCTACACGGAGATGAAGTCGGCGTATTTTACAGCAAATTATAGTCGTTAGATAGGAATACTTGAAACTATCTAATTGTATACAAACTAATAATCATTTAATAAGAATCCTTACTTAAGCCGTACAAAGTTGTGCATTGATTTTTAGAATGAGGAATATTTAATGAATAAGCGTTAAAAATGATGAGAAGCAAATAAAAAGAATGTAAAAAAATGCATTGGGGCATTTAGGATTTTGTTCTGATCACAAGTATTTACAAATAATTAAAATTTCAACATTAAATAACTCACACAGAGTTGCTAAGTCTTTGAATTAAAACATCAAACCAAACTATCTTTTCATCTGATGATTATGTAATTTACATGAAACTTTGAGAAATGAACTCAAAGAAAGCATAATTTCATTGGCTGGTCAGTTGGTGAGTTGTTGTTTTTTATGGTGTTTTAAGATTTGTAAGTGGGAAATCAGACCTGACCGATAAATTGAAACGCAGTTTCTTCCAGGCAGCGGTCGTATCGATACTGCTATGTGGATGCACTACTTGGACAGTAAATAAACGGCTGGAGAAGAAGCTAGACGGCAATTACACAAGAATGCTGCGAGCAATATTGAACAAGTCCTGGCGGCAACACCCCACAAGACACCAACTATCCGGCCACCTGCCTCCCATCATGAAAACTATCCAAGCTAGACGAACCAGACATGCAGAACACTGCTGGAGAAGCAAGGACGAGCTCATAAGTGATGTACTCCTATGGACCCCTGAATATGGCCAAGCAAAAGCAGGACGACCAGCTCGAACATACATACAGCAGCTATGTGAGGATACGAGATGTAGCCCTGAAGACCTGCCAGAGGCGATGAACGATAGGGAGAAGTGGTGAGAGAGGACCAGGGATATCCGTGCTAGCGGCATGACATGATGATAATGAACTGCCCGTGGTGTAATGGTTATCGTAGTAGGAAATGGACACGACGACACGAGTTCAAATCCTGGACGAGACTGGCTGCATTTCACATAGCACTAATGCCCTTGGGAAAGGTATGAATCCAATTATTCTCCCTCCAGCTATGGGTAAATAGTAGGACAGACTGGGGTATTCAGCTTTGGAAGGAAAACTCTGAATTCAAACCTGTTAAACTCCGCTTAAAAATTGACCTTGTGTCATATCCTGCCCGATCAGAGGGGTTGGTAAATAGGATGATGATGATGATGAACTGCCAAATCCTGTAACTCTTTCTTCTTTCTTTTTGACTAAATACATCTTTTCCAGTTGCATATTTCTGTCTTTCACACCAAAATTAATTCAACTCTATCATTTCAAATCCCAGAAGAAACCAAATACACTTGGTGCTACCTAGCTTCTGGGTCACAGACAAAACTAAATTAACCCCTGCCACCATCACTCAAGCCTCCTTTTTCTTCCCTTATCTATCTCTTGTCTTTAGAACCTCTCCCTCACTTTATACCTTTTTACATTATTCCTTTGTTTATCTATTGTAGTGTAGAAAAACTAAAAAAATGATAAAGTTCTGTTAATAAAGAACGAAATATTGCCATGAAACCCGTTATGAGTGTTTGTATTTTCCCTTTTCCCCTTATTTTTATCATTTTGTCAGATTCACCAAAATATACCATTAATCCATCTCTCTCTCTCTATATATATATATATATATATATATATGATTAGTGAGTGAATAATTAGTGGTAATCATTGCTTTTAAATTAGTTGTTTTAAAAAAAAAATAATGATTAATTGAAAAAAAGATAAAAAAATGTATGCCTTTGGAGTCAAAATACAAGGGCCCAGTTGGCGGGGGCTCCAGAATATTTTCTAGTCATGGTAATTCAATTTACAATTAAATTGTATACTTATGCTAAACTTAATTGTTTGAAATAGAAATGTTTTTATATTTAATTGTGTGTAAACAAAAAACTGTGTACATATGCTAAATTCAATTGTTAGAAATTTAAAAAGAAGTTTAATCGTTTAATTGTATGTAAGCAAACGACTAATGTTTAATTGAATTGTTAATGTCAAATAGCAATATTTGAAAACATAAAATTGTGTGCAAACACATGATTAATAGTCAATGCAATTATTCGTATCAGATACAAACAAGTGAAACCATTTAACTGTGTTTAAAAGTATGAGCTCAAGCACGTTTTTGGATGTTATTTGCAAAATGTATTTAGAAAAAATGTATTCAGTATATATATATATATATATATATATACAATGCCATGGAAGCTTGTCTGCAACCTTTGGTTTCACAGATTTTTCCAAACAACAATCGTCAGGCAGATTACGTTATCTGCCTGATGATCGTTGTTTGTAAAACTTCATGAAACCAAAGGTCACAGACAAACTTCCATGGCATTAAATATATAAATCTATTATTATTATATAATAGCTGTATCTCAGATATTGAGCACTCTACAAATTATATCGTACTTGGTTCACCCCAAACCCACAAAGGGAATTAGTAACAACCAATATTGTTGCGATATATATATATATATATATATAAAGGAGTTGACATTAAATAACCAACAATTGTTGATATGCCATATAACGTAACCACACCAAATCATACATATCTAATGTATAGTATATGGAGGATTTAGGATTAAATTACCTACAATGTTAGATATTCCATAAAACCAAACCAAACCAAACCAAATTTACAATGGTTGATATGCAATGAAAACAAACCTCAACACTTTTTTTTATTTCCCTGGCATTAGTTCATCTTTTCGCTTTCTTCTATGTTTATTCTCTGGTCGGCCTGAACCGCAAAATCCGCGTGACCCCAAGTTATTTTTCTTATTAATTATCATTATTTTACGCCTTGCAAGTTTTCAAAACTTGTGTTAACTAAAGGTCTTTCACAACAGTCTGAGTAAAAGTAAGTCACCTCAAGTTTCTTGGACTTCACATTATTATAGCCGACCAGAAAAATGACGAGGTTTTGGTGGTCTTGACTCGTCCTCCGATTTCCGACTCCTCCAGTCCCCTCTGCAATCCATTGGGGATCATTTAAAGAGAACCAATTACCATTGGGATTAACGTCACCTTCGGGTTCCACAACTTTCATCATTCGCTGGCAATGTATAAGTACTTTTTCTATTCGTTTTCTTTGATTTATCTCTGTGGTCCACTGGGACGGCAAAGTACACTACTCGGTACGTTATCTAACTATTATTATAATGTTTTCACTCATTTGAGAGGTTTTCAGACCAGCATTAGTTGTTGGTATTCCAAAGGAGTCTGAGTGAGGGCAAATTACTTCATGTCTTCAAGACTCTTCTTAGTATTATCTTTTATTCATTTGAGAGTTCTTCCCACCGGCATTACCTGATGGTTTTCCACTGGAGCTTCAGTGACAGAAAGTCTCCTCAAGTCTTCAGGACATTTCTTAGTATTCTGCTATTCTATCATATCTTAAACACTACCCCTTTTTCATTTAGTGATTGGCCTTATACAACAGGAAGGTTGTCCTCACTTACTCATTTTACTGATTTAAGAGTTCTTCACACCAGCATTATCTAGTGGTTTTCTATAAGAGTCTGAGTTACTGCAAACCTCCTCAAGTCTTCAGGACACTTCTTAGTATTCTGCTATTATTATTTTACTCATTTTAGAGTTTTTCACTCCAGCCGATTTTCGGAACGCCGATTTTTTCACAGACTAATTTTACTACTGCATATATTAAATCGTTTAATTCTGTGATGATGTTAGTTTGAATATTCGTCAATAAGACGTTCACTTTCTCGGTGTCATATTTGACTGTCCTCCAATCTTGGTTCCTGATAGAATCTAATGCAGTTTTCTTTTCAGACATGGTTCGTTTCATGATTTTTACTTTCGGTTTTTCATCTTAAATCAGTGTTTGCATCTTTACGTTTGCGGTGTATCGATCATTATCATTTAGTGTTTTGTTTTGGTTAGGAATTTCTGGGTTTCCTGTATTTATAGTGTCTTTCACTGCATTTTGTGGTCGGTTGATACGTATGCATATATATTTGTTGGGCAATTTCCAGTATTTCAAGGTTAGAAAACAAACCATTCTTTATTATTGTCCTAACATGTTAATCAAGCCTTTGGCTTGTTGTCTTAAATCTAGTGAGTTCTGTCCAAATTTATATCATTATTTTCTACAACTTCTTTTTGTAGGGTTGCTCCTAAAATAGCAGTATAGAACTAGTTTGTTATCTTCCCTAGTCTACTTTTTTCGTTGTGGTCTCTAATTTGAGAGGTTGGTTTGTTCATCGTTTGTTTACCTGAAAGAAGAATCATTGGTGTATCTGAAAGAAGAACAGCCAACATTCGCAGGATGCCCATAGCTTTCCCCCATTACTGGCTATCAATGGAGCACCTGCCGATCAAGAAACTCACTTCAGTCGTCTGAGTTCCATGTTCAATTATGTTTCTATTAATCATTTTTCAGGTGAACGAGAACACCTATGGTAAAAATTCTTTTACAGTAGTTCACACATAACCCCCCTCTTCCTTCCTTCTCCCTCTCTCCCAGCTGTGCATTCCTTAAGTTTCAACTTAGGTAAAATTTCGCAATCTACTTTTGCGGATTTTCAGGCCCTACAGAATATTTCTCTTTTTCACCTGAGCTGTATATGGTGTATTTATTTCAAAGTTGGTCATATGTCTTCGTTTAGGATTCGGGGTAAATGAGGACAACCTTCCTGTAGCATAAGGCCAATCACTAAATGGGCATATACCATTTGTTAGTATGGTCAAATTTAAATTTCTTGCACATTACCCAGTGGATCACCTTGCCCACCCATCTTCGCCTAAAGAATCGTCAAAACTTTGGGCTTAACATTTAAAAACCCAAGATGCATTGACATGAAGTAAAACCAACCAAATAGCTTTATTACTCCCTCACAAATTGTTTGTTGGTCAGTTTTCTCGAGCGTATCAACCTTTAATACTGAATTTTGTTATATATGTATTTATTAATTTGAGATAATTAGTTTTATAGGTTACTCTATTTTTAAACAAATCAGAGCTTGTTTGCGGCCTGTTGAAAGGTTTCAAGTATTCTTATCTAACACTAACAATTTTCTTTAAAATTAAACATTTCTTTGAACGGAGGTAATGGTTTCAAGTACTGCTGTTTGACATATTAATCATTGGTTTCCAGACAGTTAAATGGTTTCAAGTATTCATGTCAGATATGTATCATTCAATTTAATGTTAATCACTGGTTTGCCCACACGTAAGAAGTTTCAAGTATTGCTATTCAGAATCAGTAGTTATGTTATCCTAAGTAATATAAATTATTTGCAGACAGTGCTATAGCTTCAAATAACTACTAATAAATATCATTAGTAAATGATGGAACGTATTCATTTGACAAATAGACTAATTGGTATAAGCAGTCAAATTTGACTAATAGGTATAACCAGTCCGAATTAGCGTGGAATTGAGAGTAATGGAAGACACTCCATATTTCTCAAACTTTAGGATTAAAGTGTCACGATCAGACCCAGCTTAGGGTCATATGCAAGACACTCAAAGTCTTCTCTATCTCCATGCGATTGACCCTCAGCCACAGCCTTCTAGCAACTTTGATATGAATATGGGAGCAGGGTTGCCACAATAGCAATTTGAAAAATACTATTGGGGAAAATCATATGGGTCCTTGAGGTTCACATAGTCAGCCGATTAATTGGATCAGACGTCTTCGACCGCCAATCTAGCCAAGAAGTCACAAAATTGCAGTTAACCTAAACACTTTGGGAGCCGGTTCACGGACTACTTAACCACCAGGATACAGATTCCAAGAATTATGGGTTGCCTCCCCTGCCAATGAGTAGCAGAAATGCAGTCTGCAAATTATATAACCCCAATCTAAAGGGTCATATCTAAAAAGTAAGAAGACTATTCGTTGAGTTCTCCATGGCGACGGCTATTGGATCTATAATTAATTTTCGATTAAAACTATACCAAAAATCACAGGCAGAGCAAAAACATTTTTATAAATTTTACTAAAAAACTTCAATGAAGTGTTTTCATAATCAATTTATTTCTGGTCGTTATAACCTTATTCAGATGAATTTAATACATTGGTATTTGGACTGTAATGTAGACTTCCTTACCTCGTTTCTGGCTAGAAGAGACAAAGGGAAGTCTACATAATAATCTAAGCACCAATGTATTAAAACCATCTGAAGAAGGTCATAACGACCAGAAATAAATTGATGATGGAAACACTTAATTGAAGTTTTTTTGTATGATTTATAATATATATATATATATATATATATATATGGAAGAAAATAATGGGTAGTAATCCGACAATCTGTGAAGAAAAATTGACAACAAGTAATCCAAATAGAAAGTGGGGATTTTTAGAGAAACAAAGTCAGTCGACACTATAGCGTTTCAGTTCTACTGAACCATCATCAGGACTTTTTTCTTGTCATAAACAGCCAACTTTTCTTGCTGTACAACTTTTCCAAATTTTTATATATTTTTACACTTTTTATACATCCATTTACACTTAACATCACTATAAAACCCCTCACAATCCTGATGATGGTTCAGCGGAACCGAAACGCAATATATATATATATATATATATGTATATGTGTGTGTGTGTGTGTGTGTGTGTGTTTTCTCACCTCCCAATCACTCTTTTTATGAACACGTTTCATTTATAGTGACATTTATTCATAAAACTCATGAAATCCATTGTTATGAGACAATCAGGTGATTTGTTTTGTTTTGGTTTCATGGCATATTAAACGTTTTTGATTATCAAATGCCAAATCCTTTTTATAGATATATATTAGATATATAAGTATCTAAACGCCTTTCGTATATAACATTTTTTTAAACGAGTCGGAATTATTATTTTTTCTTTTTGCACACACTTAAATGGTTTCAAATATTGCTAGCATAAATAGTTTTATTTGCACACTGTTAAATAGTTTCACGTATTTCTATCTAATACGAATAACAATCTACCATAAATTATTTGTTTGCACACAACTGAACGTTTTCAAGTATTGCTGTAATATAATTGCGGAGGGATTTTTTAAAATTTTATCCTTTTTCGGTTTATATATCTTGTCTTTCGGTTTAGTTAAGCTGAGAACCTTTCGCTTAGTGCATGGGTTACTTAGTGCATGGGTTAGTTGAGTGCATGGGTTAGTTGAGTGCATGGGTTAGTTAGTGCATAGGTTAGTTGAGTGCAGGTGTTCACTTGCGTGCAGGGTGGATGTGACAATCAGAGATGTCACAATAAAAAACCCAGATAGGAAATGGGACCAGGGACGTGAATGACGTCATGCCCGGAAGCGCTGAGGATTTTGGAATTTGAAAAAAAATGAGTTAGTTAAGATTCAGACTTCGGCGAGACCAGACGACTTTGTGCGCTACGGGTGCCGAACGTTGGTTGGGTTAGTTGGAGTTGAGATTGTTTAGTATCAACGAAGGAAACTATTTAGGTGATCTTACTCCTTTGCTGAGATGCAGTCAGTATATTTTACAGTCCCCGCAGCCGATTGGGTTGAGAATGTTTAGTGTCATATCCAGAACACTAGTTTAAGGGGAGTCTTACCCCTCTGCCGTGACGTAGTTGGTGTATTCTACCCCCACCCAGCTGACAGAGCTTAGATAGTTTAGTGTTACATCAAGCACACTCCATGACGGAGGATTCTACCCCTCTGCAGAGTTAGTGGATTCTACACTCCTTTAGCCGACTTGGCTGAATTATTTTAGTGTCATATGAAGGATATTAGTTGGGGGGGTCTTACCCTTCTGGAGAGATGCAGATGATGTATTCTATCATATCCAGGACATTTCTCAGGTGGGGGTCTTATCCCTCTGCAGTTATGCATTTGGTGTATTCTACAGCCTCAGCAGTCAGGGCTGAGACGGTTTAATGTCATATATCAGGAGACACGTTAGAGGCGGGGTCTTACCATTTTGCAGAGATGCAGATGGTGTATTCTATAGTCCCTGCCGACTGGGCCAGATTTTCAGATGAAGGTGAGAAAATATTTATTTATTTTAGATTTTATTTTTAACTACAGACCAGAATTTGAGCATTTTTCTTATTTAAGAAAAAAAAAAAAAAACGATATCGTTACACACTCTAATTACCGATATATATCAGTTAGCGAAGAACAAAGTACGAAAATAAAAACTCGGATATTTAGACTTAGATTCAAACCTAAAAACTTAAGGATAAAAAAATCGTAGAATTTACGAACTTGCGTCACTAGTATTTGAGCCACGTCCAACTGCAAGCGTGTGTATATGTAGTATGCATCATTTGTTTTCAGTACACGGTTTTATTCGTGTGCGCAGGTGAAAAGGTCTGTTCTATACTTTGCCGTGTAAAATTTACGCGCTTTTTTTCCATGAGAGCGTGAGTGTGTGTGTAGTTCTCGGCTTCTGATTGGACAGAAAATATGTTGCGAACAGCATTATCTTAAATGTATTCTACACGGTGACCTCTATTTTTACTAGGTATTTTTTTTTCCGAGCGGCACTGTATTATCATTGAAGATATCTTATAATTGTCGAACCTTACCTAGAGAAGCGCCAGCGTTACTTATTCTTCGTCGTGTTCATAAGTGAATAGGATACTACAACATCGTTTAATAAATCGTTAAGAAAACCATTACTTATTAAATCGGATAATTCTTTCTATCGACTAGAGACAGGTGTCATAAACCAAAAGCTCATGGGAAGATCTATCTCCCTGTTTGCTCCTGCCTGTTCTCTTCAACCCTCTCTCTGTCTCTCTTTCTCTCTAAGTAAATTTTTGTGATTATACAGCGCTTGGTCGAGAGTCTGTTCATATAAATAATCTCTCCTTGTCTGTCTGCTGTTTACACGTTGGCTAGATTATTTAAAAAGAAAAAAAAAATGCACGTAAAGAGCCGTAGCAACAGACCGTACATTTTCTTTACGAAAGCAGTTCAAATTCTCCAAAATCTTTGGAACTATCCACACCTACGTACATGCACAAACGAACACACACATACACATGCATGTACTAAAGCATCCAACTCACTCCCACATGTATGTATGTATGTATGTATGTATCTAATTATTTGTTCGTTAACCCCGCCCACCAAGGATAGGATGTGACATAAGGTCAATTTTATACAGAGCTTAATAGGTTGGAATTCAGATTTGTCTTTCTCCTAGACCAGTATCCAGCCATGTTCAAACATACCACTCTATTATCTACCCATAGCTGAAGGAATAATATACCACTATATTATTTACCCATATATACCCAAATATATTATATTTACCCAAATATACCACCATATCATCTACCCATAGCTGAAGGAATAATAGTTTGCTGCTAACCTTTCTCAACGGGTACTTATGGTATTAAAAAAATGCAAGAAGACTTGTCAAGATGGGAATTCTGTTCACTGAGTTTTTTCTCAGACGATACTCATTACACCACGTATGCATACAGGTATTTATACTATTTACCCAACCCCTCCGCTCGGGCAAGATATGACACAAGGTCGATTTTTAAACGGAGTTTAATAGGTTTGAATTCAGAGTTTTCCTTCTCCTAGACTAGTTGCCTCACCAAGCCTTACCTAGTCTGCCCTACTATTTACCCATAGCTGGAGGGAGAATTATTGGATTCATACCTTTCCCAAGGGTTCTAGTGCTATGTGAAATGCAATCAGTCTCGTCCAGGATTTGAACTCGTGTCGCCGTGTCCATTTCCTACGTCGATAACCATTTCACCACGGGCACCTCCAGGTATTTATGTATATATGTAAGCAATCTCTCCTATTTGGGCTGGACGTGACGCAACGTCATTTTTATGTGGAGTACAGCTGGTTTGATCTCATGGTTTTCTTTCTCCTTAATTTATATCCTAACCAAAGATAAAGAACTCACTTGAACTTATAATTACTCAGAACTCGTGATGAATAGAGAGAATCATACCGTCCCCATGAAATTGAAAAGTAAAAAACCTCGTCTATGATTTGAATTCGAGCGACCAGATCGATTTCTAAAGACGATGGCCGTTACAAAAAATGTGTGTGCGTTACTCCACTTAACAATCAACTTGTTTCTGTGAATTAGTCAGCATATTAATTTTCTAAGCTTCTGTGGAACAGAACTTTCTGAGAGACATCATATAAAATTACTTAACCATAAACTGAGCTATGCGTAATATATATATATATATATATATATATATATATATATATATATATCTGTGTGAGTGTGTGTAGTTAGACAGCAGTCGTTCATGTAAGCATGTTTGACTAAATAGTAAAGACACATTTCGTCGGTATAATTTAATTAAGATCCTTTTGAGTTTCCTGATAAACGTCTTGCTTTCAGGTTGGAATTGGTGGATGAATTTACCAAAAGTGTCCCGAGCGCTTTCGGACTCTTCATGTTCGATCCTCAGGGGTTTCTTGCATGGGCAAAGAGTGTTTTTTTTTTTAATATTCCGTATTCTTTGATAGTATTCTATTTCCGTTGATAGCGTTCTTTTTTTTAAAAATCCATCAACTACTCAATCTTATCCAACTCTGTGCTTTCATATTTTTATGCTATAAAAAAAAACACATAAAAAACTCATTTAAAAAACAACAGTCTTTACACATGCAAAAAAACCTGATGATGGCCTATGAAGAGTCCGAAAGCGCTCAGGACAATTTTGGCAAATTCATTCACCAATTACAACCTGAAACCAAGGATCTTCATTAAATTATTCAGACAAAATATTTCTTAACTATTTAATGAAACATATATCATCATCATCATCATCATCACGTGCGGCTAGCACAGATATCCCTGACCCTCTCCCTCCACATCTCCCTATCATTCATCGGCTTCTGCAGGTCTTCGGGGTTACATCCCGAATCATCACATAGCTGTTGTATGAATGTTCGAGCTGGTCGTCCTGCTTTTGATTGGCCATATGCGGAGGTCCACAGGAGCTCATCACTTACGATCTCCTCTTTGCTTCTCCAGCAGTGTCCGGCATGTCTGGTTCGTCTAGCTTGTATAGTTTTCGTGAAAGGAGGTCGGTGGCCGTACAGTTGGCGCCGTGTGGGGTGTTGCTGCCAGGACCTGTTCAATATTGCTCGCATATATATATATATATATGTATGTATATATATATATATATATATATATATTGATAAAAGGTTTTCTATATATATGTTTAGGTTAAACTACTTTGTATAAATGGCATATCAACCTTTGTAAGTTATTTTATGTTAACGTCATTCATTTCGAGGGCATTAGTGGTACCATTTAACTTTCATCTGAGAAGACAAAAAGGTTAAAA
>OY757944.1:53067481-53129981 GCA_963585895.1 Sepioteuthis lessoniana | reverse complement strand
TTTAAGTCCGTTCTCTGTTTAATAAGTAAACTTGGTAACCTTAGTCGCGGGAGACCCGAAGGCTCACTTTTCAATAGCACTCTCCTTTACACCTCGGTGTAGGGGAGACCGCTACTCCTTTCCCTAGATTGTTCCACTTTACCATTAATCCTCACTTTATAATCCTCACTGTTAAGCAAGACGGCATCAAGTACCATTTTTGCTGGAGAAGCAGGGACGAGCTCATAAATGATGTACTCCTATGGACCCCCACATATGGCCGAGCTAAAGCAGGACGGCCAGCATGAACATACAGCCAGCAGCTATGTGAGGATACAGGGTGTGGTCCTGAAGACCTGCCGGAGGCGATGAGCGATAGGGAGAAGTGACGAGAGAGGGTCAGGGATATCCGTGCCTACGGCACGACATTATGATGATGATGATGATGGTATAACTCGACCTAGGATTGAACTCCGGTCTCTCGGACCATTGGTCAACGCTCTACTCATTCGGCCAATGGCCCGGTTCTTATTTGATAATTATTATTTACTTGCCCTGTCGGCTGGAGCCGTAGAATATATCGACAGCATCTCCGCAGAGGGGTACCCCCCCACGAGTGTCCAGCTGTGACACAACAATCAGATGGTGAGGTTCTGGTGATGCTGGAGCATTGGGGAATGCGGAGCACCCTTTCATTACCATCGCTCCCATGTTCACTCTGGCCCATAGTGTAGCACCTTTTATGTCCCTATCTATGGATTAAATAGAGCTAAACTGCCTACATATGTTAAACCGAATTAGAACTGTTTGACTAAACTAAATAGCTTTGAATAAAAATGTTTTTGACAATTGAACTGTGTACTTATGCCAAATTGAAAAGCTTGAAATAGATTTGTTTGGATATCTAAACTACGTTGTGAATTGTTTAAAATAAAACCGAATTGTTTTAAATAGAACTATGTGTATAAAAATGGATTTAGTGTTAAACAAACAACAAAGGTTGATATGCCATAAAACCCAAACAAACAATTATCAATTATTTGTGCATGGTTATATGGTTACAGTAATTCTTATCAAACAACAATGTTTTGTAGACAATCATATGGCTTCTATTAACTAAAAATCATCATCATCATTATCATCTTCATCATGTTGCGCCATCAGCACGGATATCCCTGACCCTCTCTCACCACCCTCTCTATCTTCCATTGCTTCTGGCAGGTTTTCAGGGCTACATCCCGTATCGACACAGAGCTGCTGTATGTAGGTTCGAGCTGGTCGCACTGTCTTTGCTCGTCCATGTGAAGGGGTCCACAGGTATACATCACTTATGAGCTCGCCCCTACTTTTCCAGCAGAGTGCCGCATGGCTGATTCGTTTGATTTTGATAGTTTTCGTGATGGGTTGTAGGGGGCCGTACAGCTCTAGCTTTGTTGGGTGTTGCCTCCAAGACTTGTTCAATATTGCTCGCAGCATTCTTGTGTAGTTGTCGCCAAGCTTTTTCTCCATCCGCTCAGTTAACGTCCATGTGGTGCATCCATATAGCAGTATCGACACGACCGCTGCTTGGAAGAAATTGCGTTTTATTTTATGTCTCATCAACCGAGACAGACATCAACACGCAGTCAGACTTGACCGATAAAAAAAAGAAAATTAAATGCCACACATTTCAATTAATTATTCTATTAGTAATATGGTTTAAAGCATTCCTATCCTAGATTAATATATCTATTTAAACATGAAAATTTGTTTGAACAGACTTCTATGGTTTCAAACATTCCTTTGCAATACTAAAAACTTTTGAATATAACTCTTCCACCAATAGATATAAATCTAACAAATACTACCACTCCTGAAACCAAGCCATTGGCCTATTGAGTAGAGTGTTCTCCAATGGTCTGAGAGACTGGGGTTCAATCTCAGGTTGAGTCATACCAAAAACGTGTCTATTCTGTTTTATTTATCCATTGGATTTAAAGAAGTCCTGTTATATTTTTCTTCGCGTTTTTGGTTCACACCGGAAACGAAAAAACAGGATGGAAATAAATTTGTAATCCTAAAATAACCGGTCTTTGTTTTTTCTTTATATATATATATATATATATATATATATATATATATATATATATGCTTTAAACCATATGAATATATATATATATATATATATATATATATTAGTAAAGTTAGCCGACCGTAGTCGAGGGTGACTCAGAGTCTCCCTCTTCAATAATTACAACACTGTGTTAGGGAGGGCGTAACCCCCTTCCCAGGATTGCTCTACTTTACCCCTGATCCATATGTTGCCTAGCCATATACACGAATATGGCCATGTGCGAAATAGACATATAATGTTCATTACGATAGTACATATAAAGAACATAGGAATCTCGGAATTCGAAAACACGTAACGACTTCTTGTGCAGGTAAGAAACCTTTTTATTAACTTTGAGTTAAAGATTTCGACGTAAGGAGGAGAGACACAATCTTCTATGCTTATTCATTTGGCCCCCAACTCGTGCGGCCCCCATAGGGCGCAAGTTCGCCTCGGACCTGCGAGCTCCAAAAGTCGATCTTTCTCGTTTGGCGTCTAATTCTCAACTCTGTCTTTTTTCAAATTCTCACACAAACCTCTGCGCGCCTCCGGTGCGTGACGTCACCCGCACCCTGTCACCCTGTTTTGTGTCTGATTATTATGACATCTGAGTGACACCCCCATCCGCCCGCGCGCTCTCGTGTTAACACCTGCCTCAATGTTGCACCTAACTAAACCATGTGCTGAGCCGAAAGGTTCTCAGCCTAACTAAACTCAAAGGCATGAACCGAAATCCCTCGGCTATTATATAACACATATCTTATAATCCTGAGTGTTAAACAATTTGGTATCAATTACTATTTATTATGTCTTTGATATATCTCGACCTAAGATTGAACTCCAGTTGCTGGGACCATTAGCGAACGCCATACCCACTATGCCAACATTTGTAATAACACCTCCATCGCCATTATTCCCACATCAATTCTTATCTGGACAAGTAGTACATATTACAGTCCTAACAATGAAATAAAATCTTTCTGAGATAGATAATGAAGTATGTACACGTTTAATATGATTGTGAAGAAAGATTCTTGTATCGTATCTAACTAAAGACCACAACTGTTGAACTGACCTCGGCATAAAATAACCCAAGAAGTGTTGACATGCCGTAAAAACAACCAACTTCTTTTTAGAACTGTTTAAAAAAACAGTCCTCTGAGTAACTCCCACACGATCTCCAAATAGTTAAAATTCCCAGGGTGCAGTACTTAGATGCAAGGATTGGCCTAAGCTCAAAGAGCAAACAATTCAAGGCAGCGCGTGATTGAACATTCTTGCATCATATATCCAATATGAATGACCTGACAGTCTCAAACTTTGATTTATCTGGGCTGATGACGGAAGCACTCAGAGGATAGCGGTTCTTCAATGACTATGAGATAAAGGAAGCGAGTCGGAGTCGGTGAAGAGAGAGACAAAGAATCTTGTTCGAATCCAGCATTATAAGCAAAATAGGGTTAAAAAATAGAAAGACAAGTTGACAGAATGCAATATCTTTTTCACTGTATTAGTGGAAATATGATACGCACTGAGTGACCGGTCTAGCGGGGTCACTATTGAAAGTGTCACCCACCCAAGGCGAAAGTGGAAGAATAGTGTTCTTTGAGCCACATTAAGATATTAAAAAAGAATGATTTTATTGATACATGAATAATATGCCAATGGATTATGTTCTGGTTTTGATTTCAAACCATCTTCAAGACAACATTTTTATGTGATACAGTTTCGTTCTTAAGAATATTTTATAATGAAACAAAAAATTGTAAAATTCTAAGCGTTCTACTATCACTGGTGCGATTCTGTTTCAAAATATAAATGAGGTAATAAGTGTTCGATCGAGTGACATCACAATTGAAAGTGGCAACCAGCCAAGTGGGAAATGGAAGAGGAGTATTGTATGAGCCGAATTAATATAATAAAAAGGGTGATTTTTATAATTACATGAATAAGATGCCAGTGGTTTCTGTTTCGGTTTTTTTTAAAACCATCATCGGGACGATGTTGATATATAATGTATCACAGAATATATTGATATATCACAGAATATATATCAAAATGAAACAAAAGCATGAGAAAATTCATAGCGTTCTGTTTATTGTTATTTAAAGGCATATCAACCATCACGGTTTATTTAATGCCAAATCCATGAATATTTTAGAAGGACAGTAGTGGAAATATTCAACCCATACATGGAAGGATAAGGGGGTTCATACCTTTCCCAAAGGATGAGAAATCATCACAAAATATTATAGTCCTGTAAGAGGTTTAAAAAAAAGAAGAAACGTTTAACGTTAGCATATTATTCGTACATAAACAGATACTCGTTCTTTGAATGTATTGTTTTTGTAATATTTTCATATTTACATACCGTCGGATTTAGTTCCATTTTTTTCATATGAAACATCTCATTCACTAGTTTCACAACCAAAATGACTTCCAGAATTTACTTCGAATCAAATTGTAAAAGCAAAAACATGATTTATTTACTGTAGAGCACACACCGCTAAAACAGTAAGCTAGAAAGTCGGAATGGCTGTTTTATTTTAGATTAAATAACTACAGACAGCATATCAAATCTGTCTATCAAAATAGCACTACCGTACAAACGAACACGACTTCAACAGACATGCAAAATTTACACTCATTGAAAGAACTGAAAAAAAGATACTAATATGAAATCAATGATTGAAAAAAGAAGAAACATGAATAAAATGTCTGAAAACATGTGTACCACTTGGATTTAAGAGGTAACTGAATCACTCGATTAGTAAAAATACTTTTAAAAATGGCTACCATAAACATTAAAGCAAACGAATTGACCTGGCAATAAGTCGCTACTGATTTGAAAGGCGTCCTCTTGAAAATAACCCTGTGAAAATATCCTTACAAGCAAACAAGCAAGCCGATCAAGTCATAACTAATTTGAAATACACTCCTTCAGCAGGTGCTCTCACAGACATATATGAAATCCATCAGACACACTTTGACACTTTGATCAGATAACAGTGTTCAGAGTAATGGATAGGCTATACCAACAGTGCATTATATATATATATATATATATATATATATATATATATATATATATATATATATATATATATATATAATGCATATATATATATATATATATACAACCTAACCATTATGCCAGTATTCGGTGGTATAAGTTGGAGACCGTAGTCGAAGGTGACTCGAAGACTCTCTTTATATATATATATATATATATATATATATATTGCACCCTCCCCTTCACCTTTTGCCCAGTCGGTTGAGGCTGTAGAATAGACCGACTGCTTCTCTGCAGAGGGGTAAGACCCCACCCCAACGAGTGTCCTAAATATGACACTAAACAATCTGATGGTGAGTTTCCAGCAATGTGGAGCTTTGGGGAATGCGGAGTACTCCTTCATTGCCATCGCTCCCAGGTTCACTCTGGTAGCACCTGATAGGGTCCTATCTATGGGTTAAATAGAACTAACAGCATACTTATGCTAAACTGAATTGTTTGAGTAAACTGAATAGCTTGAAATAGAAATGTTTTTGACACTTAAACTGTACTTACATTTAAACTGCGTGCTTATGCTTAACTGAATTATTTGAAATAGAACTGTTTTTTGACATTAAAAATGTATTTACACTTTACTGAATTGTTACATAAACGGCTTGAATAGTTTGAAATAGAAATGTTTTTGACAATTTAATTGTGTACTTATGCTAAACTGAATTGTTTTAAATAGAACAGATTATTTACATAAAATAGATTAGGCGTTAAATAACCTACAAAGGTTGATATGCCATAAAATCAAACAAACCAAACAAACCAAACCCCTACACCTTGGTGTAGTAGCTCTCGAAAAAGGAACCTTTGGGTCACCTTCGGCTACGGTCGCAAGCTTATACCAATAAATTCTATAGATATACTTAAAAGGAATAATCCAAATTCAGTGCTCAATGTATATAATATATGTACATATATATAAATAAGCTTATCCAGAGGAAAATATTGAGAAACAAGAAAATCTATTAGTATATTCCATTGTAAATTTATTTCACCGTTATTGACAAATATATCTGAAGAGTCTGCCAATAACGAGCGAAATACATTTATAATGAAATATACTAATTGATTTTCTTGTTTCTCAATAATCATATACATATATATATATATATTAACATTCACAAACTGTTTCATTATATCACAGCTCTTCAGCGTGGGTAGACACACTTGATGCTTTAAGCCGAGATCGAAACCTGACTGACGTAAAGTCTGCCGGATATCTTACTCGAGATCCATCGTCATTCTCAATGCAAGTGAAGGAATATTTTACTTATACCTTTTTACATATACGTTATCAGCTACCAGAATGCTCAATTCATTAGAAGAGCTATTGCATTTTAGCAAATGTGTCAGCCGGCAAATAAGACACTCGAGTGCTCAACTTGCGAGGGGCGTTCAAAAAAGGTCGATGTCTCACCTAGAAAGAGGAGCTACAACTGAACATTTCTGTTGTGGCAACACACTAACATTAAAAAAAAAAAAAAACGGAAAAATAATTCAGATTTCTATGGCAATTTCTGTGTAGGTGAGGCCCATACAAATGTGAGAGGTGTACGACTAATCAAAAACCTAGTTGAAGCTTACAACCTTTTGAACAACCCTCGCATATATCACGGATTTCGTAATTCAGTCTCTTCTTTTTTTTGGTGACTGGGATACGAGAAGACAAACGTTTGTTATGACGAAGAAGGAGGAGTAAAATACAAGAATAATCCTATTCCTGAAATAAGAAAGAAGCTTTAAAATATAAATTGGGCAAAGATGCATGTTTCCGTATCCCATTTTTTCCTGCTTCACGACCTCTGTGAGTGGACAGAGAAAAACAATCTCCATATACTAAAAGTCCATTTGTATTTTGCATCTATTACTCCTCATTTGACGAATATCTATGACCGACAAAATAACCATCACTGACCATGCTACAATTTGCTGATAGCTCAACATGAAGTGAATATACATATACACAAAGGTGGAATAACACAACTAACAAAGGAAAGTACTATGTTGAAAATTATATTTGGAATCCTCAGACTTTTGTTTTAGTATCTATTAGGTTTGTTGTCAGTGAAAAAGAACAAGTTCTTTCTTTCTCCCTTTCCTTCTTTTTGACTACTCTTTCTTTCTTTCTTTCTTTCATTCTCTCTCTCTCTCTCTTTGTCACTTTCTTTCTTTCTTTCTTTCTCTCTCGCTATATCTTTCTTTCTTTCGTTCTTTCTTTAAAACTTTCTTTTTCTTTCTTTTCCACTACTTCATTCATTCTTCTTTTCTTTCATTCTTTGTTTCTTTCTTTTTTCTTTCTGCTTCTGTGTTTCTTGTTTATTTTTCACTACTTCTATCTGTCTTTCATTCTTTCTCTTTCTTCTTCCTTTCTGTTTTCTTAATTTTTTCTTTCTTTCTTATTTATTTTTTTAATGTTGCCCTCTTGGTTCTTTCTTTCTCCATTTCATTGTTTCTTTCTCTGTTTCTTTGTTTCTTTCTTTTCTGGTTTTTTTTTTTTTAATTAATCTTTGCCACGGAGGTGTGTGCTTTCGCTCAAGCTCTGATTATCGATGCTTCTCGAACTCAACTAAGTTGGTACAGATAATCGGTTCCAGCAGAGGCAAAATAGCTGATCCTTTATCATTGTCTCTTATACACACTAAGCTTCGTTCTCGTTAAAATAACAACCAAAACGAAGAAAGTAAATATTTTATAATGAAAAAAAAAAAAATCAGAGTTAAATGAATAATAATAAAGATTGACAGTCGGTTAACCTAAAAATTGAAAATGAATAAAACGGAAGAGATTAATTGGACTATTATAGTCTTTATCCATCACGTTTTCTTAGAGTAGCCTAAATGATAAAGCAGCTGTCCTGGAAAGACATTCTACTGAAAATGAGTAGTTTTGCATGAATAATTGAGGTAATACTTAACTGTCCTTCTTCAAGTTTTTATGATATCCTTTCGTGCAATAATTACACTCATTCAAAGATACGTTCTTTATCAATGTTGATCTTTATAAATAGTATGCATACTTGATATATCCTATACAGTTTATATAAGGTCGATGAAATAAATTACAAAAATAGGGAGATACCCTAGGAGGCATTACAAACAATGATAATTATAATAAAGATGCCGAGATAGGACCAAACAATAGAGACAGAACAGAATTATCCAAAACAACGAAAGAAAATTCTACCAACAAGTAAGGACAGAAATGGCGAAGTCATACCTACAACCGAATATCAACGAGATAAAAAGATTTTGGAGCAAAATAAAGGAACAGAAAGAACTTAACAAAAAAGACGAATGGATAAACAAGATGGAGTTAGAGTTGTGAATACTCCCAAAAGGCTCTTAGGTAGAAATACACCTCGACGATCTCAAGGCAACACTGAAAAACTACAAAAGTGGAAAACCCCTAGCCTCGAGGGCGTACACAGTTTTTGATTTAAAATATTCTCCTCTATCCACGACAGACAGGCTAACGAAATGAATAAATGTATACAGAAAACTGAGATACCCGAAAGGATAACCAAACGGAAGCCCACCCTGATTCAGAAAAAAAAACGCAAAGGAACCATCCCAAACAACTACAGACGCATAACATGCCTACCGATGATGTGGAATATACTATCGGCAGAAATTAGGGCGGAAAGCTACTACCTAGTTTTAAGACGTGATCTGTTACACGAGGAACAGAAAGGATGCCTCAAGGGGATCAGAGTCACAGGAAAAATACTACAAATAGATCAGCACATCCTCAACGAGGTTAAAACAAGACGGAAATTCTGTCTATTACCTGGAGTGTCAACAAAAAGGTTTGTGATATGGTCCCAAAAAGTTGGATATTACTCTGTCTTAAAGTGTATAAAATACCCGATGAAGTAATATCAAGAAGACCATGGATATCTGGAGAGTGGAAATGACAGCAGCGGGAAAAGCTCAGCAAAGTAAAGTCCAGAGAGTCATATTCCAAGGAGATGCAGTATCACCATTACTGTTTGTAATAGCGATGATTCCACTCCATCACATTCTCAGGAAATGCACTGTCGAATACGAACTCAATAAATCCCAAGAAAAGATAAACTACCAAATGTACATGGACGACATCAAAATTGTTGCCAAAAAGAAAATAATATCGGAAACCCTAATACAGACAGTGAGAATATACAGATAATATATAGGAATGGAATTTGACATAGAAAAATGTACCATGCTTGTAATGAAAAGCAGAAAAGGACTCGTGACTGAAGGAATCGAGTTACCAAATGAAGAAAAATTCGGAACTCTCTATCAAAGGGAAACGTACAACTACTTGGGAATATTGGAAGGCGACACCATCAAATAAGTTAAGATGAAGGAAAAAATTAAATAAAAGTATCACAGGAGAACCAAGATGCAAATCAAGACAAAACTATACAGCAGAAACCTCATCAAAGGGATAAATATTCGGGACCGTTCTGGAAGTGGAACAGTGAAAATCTTGAAGAAATGGACCTGAGAACAATGAAAACTAATGACCATGCATAAGGTCTAGCATCCTTAAGACAGCGTATCAAAAAAAGAAGGAGAAGGAGGACGTGCCACCATTGAAGACAGCATTGACACATTAGACAACTACTCAAGACTACATAGAAAAACGCAAATTAAGACGGATCACAGCTACCTGAAACAATAATAACGATACAAGGACCAGCAGAAAAAATGGGAAGAAAAACAATTCTATGGACGTTTTAAGGACTAACAAGTGACATCTCACACGAGAAAACATGGACGTGGCCAAGAAAGGGAAACCTTAAGAGATAAACTGAATCTCTTCTAATAGCTGAAGAAATCTAAATTAATCCTTACGGGCAACTAGTATCTGCACAGTCTAGGATCTGTTCTGGAGAATGAGACGCACAAACGCCTCTGGGATTTTGAGATGCAAACAGGTCACCCCATCTCGGCCAGACGACCGGACTTAATAATAATCAACAACAACAACAACAAAGAGAACTTATCGAGCCGTAGGCATTGCTATTCCGGCCGAATACAGAGAAAAGTTGAAAGTAAGCGAAAAGAATAATGTGTTCCTGGAATTTGTTAGGGAATTAAAAACAACTGTGCAACATGAAAGCGACGGTTGTACCAATAGTAATTGATGCTTCTGGTACAGTCACTAAAAGATCGGTACAAGGACTGGAGGACATGGAAATAAGATGACGATGGTAGGTCATTGAAAATATTGTATTATTTGGGTCAGACAGAACACTGAGAAAAGTCCTGGAGACTTGAGTCAACTTATTGTCACACAAACTCCTGTGAAAAACCATCAACTAACGCTGATGGGAAAAACTCTCAAAGAGTGAAATAATCTTTATGATAACAAGTAGTAATAATGTTAGCTATGATAATATTAATTCAAGATTGAGGAAAGAAGTTACTAAGAAGGAGAGATGCCCCGGGAGGTATTTCAAATAATAATAATAATGATGATAACCGCATTAATAATAATAATCATAATAATATTTGTTTAAGGTTGAGGAAAGTACTAAAAAGGAAGATACTCAAGGAACCATTACGGGTAATAATAATAATAATAATAATAATAATAATAATAATAAGAAGAAGAAGAAGAAGAAGAATGTTAATAATAACAAGTATCATAATAATTATTATCATTATTATTATTATTATTATTATCATTGTTCCACCGGCACATTGGCTTAGTGGGTAGAGTGTTCGCCTATGGTCTCGGTGACCTGAGTTCAATCCCATGTCGCGTCATACCAAAGACTTTAAAAATGGTACTTGATACATCCTTGCTTAACACTCAGCAATATAAAGTACGTATCAAGGGTAAAGTGGAGCAATCCAGGGAAAGGAGTACCACCCTCCATTACATCTCGGTGTTGTAGCTATTGAAAAGGGAACCTTCTGGTTGCCCTCGACTACGGTTGCCAACTTTACTTACAACTTATTATTATTGTTATTATCTAACCTTAATGCGAGAAATGGTAAAACAGAGAGATACACAAGGAGGCATACAACGCCAGAAGGCCCTATTAAAGGGGAAATTGGTGATAACCTACAGAATTGTAGGTGTACGTTCTGCGAGGAAAGAGATTAAATGGTTTGTCACATAAGGTTATGCATTAAAATAGCACAAAAGAAATACAAAACATGGCACAACAGGGTGGAAAGGTAATCCACTGGGAATTATGCAAGAGATTAAAATTTGTTCTCTCTACCAAATGGTAGAAACCAGAATCCGTCGTAGAGAAAGAGACGCATGGAATTCCATAGGAATGTGAGATTCACATGATCACCAATTTCCGGCCAGAATAGCAGACCCAGTATTAATTAACAAAAGAACATTTGTGGATTTTGACGTTCCGGTCGACCAAAGAGAGGAAAAAGAAAGCGAAAAGATGATCAAATTCTGGGATCTTGATAGAGAACTAAGAAAACCTATGGAACATGATGTAACGGTGATATCACTTCCAGTTTGTGCACTTGAAATGACCATCAAAGGTTTGGAAAAAAGCCAGGAGGGAGAAATTGAGACCATCCAAAGAAGAGCATTGTTTAGATTAGCCAGAATCCTAGAGATCCGAGAACTCTTGCTGCTACTCCAGAGAAAAATCACTAGTAACACTGGTCTGAAAACACGTGTAAAATAATATTAATAATAATAATTATAATAATAATGATGATGATGATAATAATGGGCGTTTTAAACGACTAATAAATAACATCTCACAGGACAAAAATCTGAACATGGTCAAGAAAAGGAAACTTTAAACAGAAACAGAATCTCTCCTAATAGCTGCACAAAACAATACCGTAAGAACCAAACATATCAAAGCGAGAATAGATAAGACGCAACAAAATCAATCACATAATAAGCGACTGCAGCAAATTAGCGCAGAAGGAATATAAGACTAGACACGACTGGGTCCGCAAGGTGATCCACTGGGAAATGTGCAAGAAATTTAAATTTGACCATACCAACAAATGGTATATTCACAACCCATCACCTGTCCTAGAAAATACTAGATATATACTCCTATGGGACTTTGACATACACACGGATCACCTAATCTCGGCCAGAAGACCTTATAATAATCCACCAAAAAAAGAACTCGCAAATTTGTCGACTTTGCTATCCCGGCTGACCACAGAATATAACTGAAAGAATGTGAAAAGAAAGATAAGTACCTCGACCTTGCTAGGGAATTGAAAAAAAACTATGGAACAGGCAGGTGACAATTATACCAATTGTAATTGTTGCGTTTGGAACAGTAACTAAAGGATTACTAAAGGGACTGGAGGAGTTGGAAGTTGGCGGATTAGTGGAGACCATCCAAACTACAGCACTATTGAGAACGGCCAGAATACTGAGAAGAGTCCTGGAGACTTGAGGACATTTGCTGTCACTTAAACACTAGTGAAAGACGATCAGCTAACGCTGATGTGAAAATCTCTAATGAGTAAATGATAACACTAATAATTATTATTATAGTAATAACCCGCCGAATTATGGATCTTGCCGTCACAGCGATCCAAAGAGTTAAACGAAAGGAAGCAAAAAGAGGGCCAAATTCTTGGATTTTGTCAGAGAACTAAAAGGCTATGGAACATGTAGGAGATGATGATACCAATTGCAACTGGTGTGCTTGGAACAGTCCCCAAAGGCTCGTTAAGTGAGCTGGAAGAGTTGGAACTCTAAGGACTAGTCAAGACCATCCAATCTACAGTATTGTTACGTTCGGCCAGAATACTGAGAAAGGTCCTCGAGACTTGAGGAGACTTGTTGTCGCTGAGACTCCAGTGAAAGACCACCAGCTAAAACTGTTTCAAAGAACTCTGGAGTAGTAATAAGATGAAGACAATATTATTTATGCCACGTTCCTTATTTGAGATATATGTAGAAATCGATGAAGTATATTAAATTATAGGAAAATTATAGATTTATGTCAGACAAACCTATATAATCAAATGTATGCCGAGCGAAGAAACATTCAGCGCCCATCTAAATGAAGTGAAGAGTACAGCTGTTGTTCGGTTAACAATCATATTGAAATAAGATCTCTCTGATAAAATGAACAGGATTTTTTCTAAGCTGTAGCTGTATCAGTCCTATTGTATGGTTGCACCTGTGGGACTTTAAAGAAAAACCTGGAGAAGTTTTGTTTGGATACTGCATGCCATCTAGAGTACTTTCAAAGAGCATTGAGCTATATAGACTGAAGGTGTGTGTGAGAGAGAGAGAGAGAGATGTGGAGAGAGAATCGAGGGAATCTCTGTTTAGATGATGATGTGAGAATCGTGACTTTGCAGCAGTATACACGGAGAAAACCAATGAACAACAATAATCTTGATTAGGAATTTTTTTTTTTGTTTTATTCTAATCAAATTTATTGGATTCGACAGTTTTAGGGAGAAACAATTAGATTTTGAATTTATTTGCAGATGCGCTCATTTGAATATTAATACGTCATGGATTTGAAGGACCTGTATTCATGTGGATATATATATATATATATATATATATATATTGTCATCCACAGACTGTTTCGTTCTATCAGAACTCTTCAGTGGGGCTAGACACGTAGGACGCTCGAAGCCGGGATCGAAACCCATCCAACTTTATATTTGACTAAGTGTCAGACTGCTCGGCCAACAAGCGTACCACGTTGGCTAAGGGAATTTTAAAGGTATTTTTGCAGCAGCAGCAGCCGTTTGTTTACATTTCATACCCTATCGGCTACCAGAGTGCTCAATTCTGTAGAAGAGCTTTCCATTATGCGAGCGGCGGCCGAAAATTCCTTCACCAGAGAGCTCAAACCCCATGGGGGAGCGTATATATTGCCATCTGCAGACAGACTGTTTCATTCTATCAGAACTCTTCGGTGTGGCTAGACACGTAGGACACACGAAGCCAGGATCGCAACCCATCCAACTTTACGTTAGACTAAGTCTCAGACTACTCGGCCAACGAGCGTACCACGTTCGCTAAGGGAATTTTTAAGATATTTATGTAGCAGCAGCGGAACGAAAGCCTTAACATTAGAACAAATGCCGTAAGACGAGCGTAAATAACTAGCGAAAGACTATAACAATTGCAAAACATTAAAGAATACCATAAGCATACTTTTTTCATCTTTTTTAAAGAATAGTGAGCTCAATTAAATTGCGTTACTTTGTGATATGCCGTAAAAAAAAAGAACAAATGTCATAAGACTATCGTAAATAACTCGCGAAAGCTATAACTATAGCAAATCATTACAGAATGCTAGAAAAATATTTTAGTCATCTTTTTTAAAGAAGAGTGACAAGAAGCAAATTGCGTTACTTGGTGATCTGGCGTAAAAAAAAAAGATTACATGCAATAAAACTAGCGTAAATAACTCACGAAAACAATAACTATTGCAAAACATTATAGAAGGCCTGAAACACGTTTTTGTCTTCTTTTTTAAAGAATACCGAACACAATTAAATCACGTTATTTTGTGACCTAAGCAGATAAAACAAATCTTGTCTAAACGTTTATTCATGGGTCATCTAGAGAAATTAGCGTGAGCAATAGGTGATACGGATAGATGATAAGAAAGAGTCAAGAAAATTAGTAATGTTGGTATGCCGAAATAATTAAGATGATGATGAGGGTTAAATTGGAAAAGGTTTAACGATACAATTACTTCAAAAAAGGATTTTATTGTAGAAGTGCGAAGGAATAACTAAATGAATTTTACTCTAGAAACACAAAAGAAAAGGTTTGACGATAGATGGTTGGTTGGTTTGTTGGCTTTTGTGGCATATCAACCGTTGTAGGTTATTTAACGCCAAATCCATTTTTATGTAAATAACCTGCTCTATTTAAAACAATTCAGTTTATCATTAGTACACAGTTTAATTGTCAAAAACATTTATTTCAAACTATTCAAGCAGTTATATGTAACAATTCAGTAAAGTGTAAATACAGTTTTAATGTCGAAAAACAGTTCTATTTCAAATAATTCAGTTAAGCATAAGCACAGAGTTTAAATGTAAGTACGGTTTAATTGTCCAAAGCATTTCTATTTCAAGCTATTCAGTTTAATCAAATAATTCAGTTTAGCATGAGTATGCTGTTAGTTCTATTTAACCCATACATAGGGCCCTATCAGGTGCTACCACTCCGGGCCAGAGTGAACCTGGGAGCGATGGCAATGAAGAGGTACTCCGCATTCCCCAAAGCTCCAGCATTGCTGGAACTTCACCATCAGATTGTTTAGTGTCATATCCAGGACACTCGTTGAGTGGGGGGGGTCACACCCTTCTACAGAGAAGCAGTCGGTCTATTCTACAGCCCCAGCTGACTGGGCAATTTGACTATAGAATTACATTGGAAAAACTTTGTCGATGGAATAACATTGGAAAGAGTTTTTATTTTAGAAAGATCGAATTCACTACAATAGTAATATTCAACAAAGCTAATTGACTTAAAAGTACTGACCCCTGCAAGGTCAATAAAGCTATACATCTACGAGCTTGTTCAGTACTTACATGCGTAGGCACTTACGAACACCAAGTAGTGTAAGCAATCTGAGGCCTGTGTATTTGACTAAGCAAATCTTCGTAAATTGTCATTTTCTACACCACGGTGTAAAGCCCATTATTTCAATTTATCCCGCTGAGATACTATTAAACAATCCGTGCGGTTTTCCCTTCCAACAAATGGTCATGTCTATGACATTAAAAGTAAATTGAACAATAGCAATGTTTGTGAACTTTACAGCAGAATACGATGGCCAAAATCTTTTCTTTACTGCTACCATATAATTAATTGGAGGGTGATATTTAATCTAATATATATATATATATATATATATATATATATATATATATATATATATATATATATATATACATATATATATATACCAACCAGACTGTTGTATATGTCTTGTGACTAACGCAAGATTCAATCGAATTTTTACTATTATTATGCATATTTATCAACCCCTCCGCTCGGGCAGGAAATGACAAAATGTCAATTTTTTTAGCGGAGTTTAACAGGTTTCAATTCAGAGTTTTCCTTCTCCTAGACTGGTTCCCTTACAAGGCTGTAGAACTTAGTCTGCCCTACTATTTACCCATAGCTGGAGGGAGAATAATTAGATTCATACCTTTCCCAAGGTTATTAATACGATGTGAAATGCAATTAGCCTGGTCCGGGTTTTGAACGCGTTTTGTCGTGTCCATATCCTTCGACGATAACTATTACACCACGGGCACCACCAAATTTCTTTTTACCAACCCCTCCGCTCGGACAGGATATGACACAAGGTCAGTTTTTTTTATTAAAGCGGAGTTTAACTGGTTTGAATTCAGAGTTTTCCTTCTCCTAGACTAGTTGCCTTACCAGGGCTGAAGAACTCAGTCTGTCCTACTATTTACCCATAGCTGGGGGAAGAGTAATTAGATTCATACCTTTCCCAAGGGTATTAATGCTATGTGAAATGCTATCAGTCTCGTCCAGGATTAAACTCGTGTCGCCGTGTCCATTTCCTACGACGATATCCATTACACCGCGGGCACCTCCAATTTTTACTATTATTATAATCTTCACAAGTTTGTCATACCTGCATTACCTGATGTTCTTTCACGGGAGTCTGGGTGGAAGCACGAATCATTAGTTCAACAGAACTCTTCTCAGTATTCTGGCCGATCTCAACAATCCTGTAGTTCACTAATTTCCAACTCTTCCAGCCCATTTTTCCAAGGCTTTGAGAGCCGTTAGCAGCAGACCATTTATAATTGGTATCACCGTCATTTTCTTGCTCCAGAGATTTCTTAGCTCTATGGCAAGATCCAATTACTTGCCTCTGTTTTCGCTTTCTTTCATTACCTCTCAGTGGTCCGTTGGGACGGCAAAGTCCATAATTCGCCTGGTCCTCTTTATTCTTTTGGTTAACTGGAGGGTGATATTTAATCTAATAGATAGATAGACAGATTGATGGATAGATAGATATACAATCCAGACTGCCGTGTACGTCAGTGGTCCGTTGGGACGGCAAAATCCATAATTCGCCAGATCCTCTTTATTCTTTTAGTTAACTGGAGGGTAATATTTAATCTAATAGAGAGATATACCACCCAGACTGCTGTGTACGTCCGTGGTCCGTTGGGACGGCAAAGTCCATAATTCACCTGGTCCTCTTTATTCTTTGGGTTAACTGGGGGTAATATTTAATCTAATATATATATATATGTAAATATATATATATATATATAGAGAGAGAGAGAGATAGATTGATAGATCACCCATACTGCTGTGTACATCAGTGGACCGTTGGGACAGCCAAGTTCATAATTCACCAGGTCCTCTTTTTTCTTTTGGTTAATTATCATGTGTTCTGATATTCTGCCTGAGATTAGCAGATTTGTTTTATTTTCAAAATCTTAGAGAATTTAATGTGTCTCATTCTCGAGGAAAGTTTCAGGTTTGTGCTTATATTATTTGGTTAAATGTTTAAATTTCTCTTTCTTCTACAATTCCCAGTGGATCATCTTACTCACCCTGTCTTATATTCCTTTTATTGTTTGCTCTCCTTCTCTCTTAACTCTCTCTCTCTATCTCTCTCTCTCTCTCTCTCTCTCTCTCTCTCTCTCTCTCTCTAAAGTTTTACTATAGAAATGCATTAAAGATTTTGTTACTGAAGGAGAGCATTGAAAAAAGTAAACTTTTAGGAATATATTGGAAAGGTTTTTACGATAGGAATGCATTGGAAATGGTTGAACTGTTGGAATGCATTGAAAATGGTTTAATAATTGGAATGCCTTGGAAATGGTTTCATGATAGAAATGCACTGGAAATGGTATTACAATAATTTCATGATAGAAATTCTTTGGGAATGGTATTACTTTAGAAATGTATTATCGATAGCTTTGCAATAGCAATGCATAGGAAATGGTTTTAAGATTCGATTTCGTTGAAAAATGGTTTTACGATAGTATTATGGTAATTTACCCACACACGCATGATCTCTCCCAGCTATAGATAGCAGCAGGTACTGCTCTTAGGCAGAACTCAGTACTCCAGCAGACAGCCTTGACTGTCGGACCGAATATTAAGGTTGGTATATGTTGTACTACTGTTCTTTGTCGATATATTGTTTAACTCAGTTCCTCTTTTATATCTTTATTTATGACCCTTAAAAATCCAGAACAGATAGAAATGCATTGGAAATAGTTTAACTTGAAAATGTATCAGAAAACGTTTAACTTGATATATGCAATGGACAAGGTATTATAAGAGAAATAGATTGGAAAAGAGTTTACTTTATGAGTGGATCGGTAAAGTGTTTACTCGAGGAAGGCATTTGGAAGTATTTACATATAGGAATGCATTGGAAAAGATTGGCAATGAGAATTAATTAGGAAAGTTTTTTTACGATAGGAATACGTCGAAAACGACTATTCTGTAGTTAGGATTTGGTAAAGGTTGTTAAAGATAGGTTGTTTGTTTATACTCTGTATCAATATTTTCGAGTCATTTAACACTAAATTACGTCCGTTTAATAAAAGTGTGTATGTTTAAAGATCTTCATATCTTAATTATGTCTACGTACCTTTTTTTACACAGGGTTAAATGTAAAAACTGTTCTATTTTAAACTATTCAGTTTAACGTAAATACGCAATTTGAATGTTGAAACAGTTTATTTAATTCTTAGATTAGACCCTATCAGGTGTTACCACTTCGAATTTGAGTGAACCAAGAAACGTTAACAATAAAGGGATATTCTGCATTCGCGAAAGCTCCATCATTACTGGAATCTCACCGTTCAATTGTTTAGTGTCATATCAAGACTCTCGTTATGGGAGTGTTACACCTCTGCTGAAATGCAATAGTATATTCTACACTGGAACAGATTTGGTTAAGGATTCTCCTTTATGAATACATCTTTATACTCCTTTTAAACATACTAAATTACTATATCACTATTTCAAGAGCCAATATATTTATGAAGTCCACGGTTATTTTAAACAACTAAACTCTTCATATTTAGTTGTGATGATATGTTTAAGAAGGATATGTAATTCAAAATCATTGTAAAGATTATCACAAAGAGACTTGTGTGACTTATAGATGTAGCAGGTGCTACCAGTTTAAGTCAACATGAACCTCAGAGTGATGGTAACGAAAAGAGGACTCCCCACTCCAAAAAAGTACAGAATTCTGCGCGTGTGCTCGTGTGTGTATGTGTGTGTGTGTGTGTGTGTGTGTGTGTGTTAGATGAATTATGTTTGAGTTTTATGGCATATGAGCCTTTGTAGGTTATTTAATGGCAAATCCATTTATATACAAATAATCAGTTCTATTCCAAACAATTCAGTTTAGCATGACTATACAGTTTAATTTTCAAAAATATTTCTATTCAATGCTATTCAAGTTAGTGAAACAATTCAGTTTCGTATATGTATAGTTTTTTGTTTGAACACAGTAAAAGGTAAAACAGTTCTATTTCAAATAATTCAGTTTATCATTAGTACGCATTGTAGATATCAAAGCAATTCTATTTCAAGTAATTTAGTTTAGTATAAGTACTCATTTTAGTTCTATTTGACCCGTAGATATGACCTTATCAGGTGCTACCACTCCGAGCCAGAGTCGATCTAAGAGCGATGGCAATGAAGGGGAACCCTGCATTCCCCAAAGCTACAGCATTACTAGAACCTCACCATCAGATTGTTTGGTGTCAAATCCAGGACACTCGTCGGGGAGGGGGTCTTTCCCCTATGCAGAGGTGCAATCGGTGTATTCTATAGCACCCGCAAACTGGGCAAGAACAGATACGGTAGAAAACGATTCATATTCTTCTCAACGTTTGGAGATGAAAAGTAGTTAGTAATTTACTTTTTGAACACTATGATTACTTCCTTCATCGTTTTTAGTTTCCATAGGTTGTTTAATACATGAATAATCCTCGAAGAAGATTACTAGTGATAATATTTTATCCATAGTTGGTGGGGATACGGAGGCATTAATCCGAAATAGAACCTTAAAGCGCAACTGGAGTTCGAACTCGCTTTCTTCAATGTCTCTGTCCCGCATTTTAGCCTCTAAGCCACAGACACCCTCCCTGCTTCTTTACTGAACGTCAAAGAGATGCCCGTGGTGTAATGGTTATCATCGTAGGAATGGACACGGTGACACGAGTTCAAATCCTAGACGAGACTGATAGCATAAGTACTGTAACCTCACCATCAGATTGTTTGGTGTCATATCCAGGACACTCGTCGGGGATGGGGTCTTTCCCCTATGCAGAGGTGAAATCAGTGTATTCTACAGCGCCCGCAAACTGGGCAAGAACAGATACGGTAGCACTAATACCTCTGGGAAAGATATGAATCCAATTATTCTCCCTGCAGCTATTGGTAAATAGTAGGAGAGACAGGGTTTTTCAGCATTCGTGAGGCAACTAGTCTAGAAGAAGGAAAGCTCTGAATTCAAACCGGTTAAACTCCACTCAAAAATTGACTCTGTGTCATATCCTGCCGGAGGGCAGGGGTTGGTAAATATGGATTGAACGCCAAAGAAATATATTTCATTTACTTATTAATTTCGTCCATGAAGCAGTTTATATGAATAAACAGTTAAATGGTAAATGTTCATTCTGTATTAGAAAATATCTTTTAGAATATTTTCATCTATTTTGAAGCAGTGTTCTGATGATAATCTGAAAACAATTCGAACCCAATTTCACATGACAACATTCAAAAGCAATATAATATTCTTTACAATGCTTATAGTATATATTACATATAAGAGAATGCCCAAAACCTATTGGACCTGTTGAATAATCTTCAGTTAGATTGTCTTCTGTCAGATTTTCTTCAATCGGATTATCATCTTGTCTCAAATAAATAGCCACTGTCGTTGCATTCTGGGTAAAAATAAATCTTTTAATCACTATTAAAAAAGCCTAACTCATGTGGACCATTTAATGAGTTCTTTTCTGGTACGACTGGATCGTGTAATCTTTATTGACTTGGGACGAGATACCAATCAATTTTTTGCCCAGTCGGCTGGGGCTATAGAATACACTGACTGCATCTCTGCAAAGGGGTAAGACCTGGATATGACACTAAACAATCTGAGGGTGAGGTTCCAGCAATACTGAAGCTTTGGGGAATGCGGAGTACCCCTTCATTGCCATCGCTCCCAGGTCCACTCTAGCCCGGAGTAGAAGCACCTGATAGGGCTTTATCTATGGGTTAAATAGAACTAACAGCATACTTATGCTAAAATGAATTGTTAAAGTAAACTAAATAGCTTGAAATAGAAATGTTTTTGACAATTAAACCGTACTTACATTTAAACTCTGTGCTTATGCTTAACTGAATTATTTGAAATATAACTGTTATTCGACATTTAAACTGTATTTACACTTAACTGAACTGATACATATAACTGATTGAATAGTTTTAAATAGAAATGTTTTTGACAGTTAAACTGTGTACTTGTGCTAAATTGAATTGTTTTAAATAGAACTGATTATTTACATAAAATTGATTTGGCGTTAAATACCCTACAAAGGTTGATATTCCATAAAACCCAAAAAATTCAACCAAATATTTCTGAGTTAATGAGAACGAAAATGTTGTCAGAAGTTTATTCTTTGTATTGCAGTTTATATATAGCAACTTCCGACTGGACCTCCGAATGTTGCCTCAATATTTGCTTGAGTGCAGTCATATTATAGTGCTAATATGTGCGGCCATGTTGGTATACTAATACGGTTAGCCTATTAAACAGCCATACAGAGAATAAACTTTTTAACTCGCTAGTGATTGGTCAATGTCCCGCGTAAATATCCAGTTTATAGATAGTGTCATCACATGGATTCTTCCAGCAAGTACAACTTCAAATAAAATGACTGTCATGGTTTAATCATTTTATAATACCGTAAGTTGGGGCAAATAAATCAACTTTTCAAAGCAAAAAAATATCCCCAAAACTAAGGGCCTTCTTATACGACAGGGCCAAAATATTAACCTTCAACATGGATTTGTCATTTAGTAGAAGAATATTCGAAACAACCGTTATTAACCACTTTCAGTAACTCTAGCAGACTGCCATAATATATTTCCGCCTTTACCATTCTGGTCAAATAGTGGAACAGTACTCTTAACTATTAATATACACCACTTACCGTAACCCTAGCACACTGCCAGAAAAATGTCCAGCTTAAACTCGTATTAGCTGAACATAATTCAACAAATTAATGCTGAGATTAACGTAAAATGATAAAACTGTAAAATAAATATCACAAACTGTTTCCAGCTACTGATACACTATAAACATTAACCAAAACGTCAGAGTAGCTTACTTTAGGTTTTGGGGGATCGATCTATAAGGCGAGTATAGGTCGAACACAGAATTTAGAACAAAAAAGTTTGAGGTCACAAATCTTGAGTCCCAACCTAAAAACATGGAGGTCGACATATATTCCAGGATGACTCGTAGGCCACAATTTACTGTAATTGGATGATTTATTTTTCCCAGAATGCACCGTAAAATAGCAAAATATTCCAAACAGGAGCACCAAGAGGTAAACACATAGTCTATGTTTGAATATACTTGACATAATGCACTTCCACAAAACTTCGGTGATAGAATACATGAACGTTGAAACTTTTGAACTTTAGGCCTTTCTGGGAGCATTGTTAGACTTTTTAGTTGAAAAAATACTTAAGAGGAATACAATAGTGTCTATAAAATTATAGGAAAATATAATGTTATTTCTTAAATTAAGATAGAACAATTGTACATAAAAGCGATGAAGCATCTAAGCTGCTGATATACGTGAAGGAAAGGGAACTGAATCATCCATACTATGTCTAGACAATAATCTAGACGTTTAGATATTATCGTTTCAGTTGTTTCCAAGAAATTCTAAAATTAAGAATATGTAAAACTTTAGTCCCAGTTGAGTCAGCCGGGTTTTGATCCCAGCTTCTGAAATCATGTTTGTCTAGCCACACTGAAGAGTTGTGATACAATGAAACAGTATGCCTGTGGATGACTATATATGATCCCCTACCCCCGTGGAGTAAAGCTCTCTAGCAAAAGAAGTAACGGTTGCCACTCGCGTAAGGACAGGCTCTTCGAATGAATTGGGCTCTCGGTAGCCATCAAGCGGAAATATGTAAACAAAGCAAAAGTGATAAATGACCGTTTAAAATTCCAACGCTTACGATAGTTTTCTCGTAGCTATGCGGTAGAATCATCGGTTGCCATATGAGTCAGCCGGGTTTCGATCACAGCTTCGAGAATCTTGCGTGTCTAGCCACACTAAAGTATTTTGATACAACGAAACGGTCTGTCTGGGAATGACTATATATATATATATATATATATATATATCAGCTAGGGAATTATTAGGTATTAAGTACAAACGTTCGTTTGTTTTCATTTTATACCTTACCGGATACCAGAATGCTCAATTCGTTCGAAGAGCTTTGCATTATGCGAGCGGTAAATTCCTTCCCCAGAGTGTTCAACCCGCATGGGGAAGCGTATACATCCGGCCATCTAACGCCTCAGATTGCAATCCTATCGATTATAACACATAAAGACCAATTGAGCGAGACACCAACGAAATCAGTACAACATGAAAGCCAAAGTGAAGAAAAGGATAAAAAAGAGACCGCCAGAAAGGTTAGCAGTCGATTACGATGTGATCGGGAGACCGTGGATGAAGACAGTAAAAATTCTTTTAATGAATTTAAATTAGTCTTTCAAAATATTCAAATATTTCAAAATAATTTTGGTAAATATATCTAATAAAATAAGTTGTCCGTGTTATTTTTCTTTTTGCTTCGTCTCAGAAAATTTAGACAACTAATAGTAGTGGTACTATTTAACCCATAATTTGGAGTGGATAAAGGGTTTCATACTCTTCACAAGGGCATTAGAGAATTAGTAAGTGAATGTATAATATGCCTGAAATTCGAAATTGTTTAGCATGATGTCACACTCCAGAATGTTAGGCCCTACGCCCCAGGTTCATCATGACTGATCTCCTTAAAAAACAAGCTAATAAACTCATCACAGCTACTAATGTCGAAATAAGTACAGTTGGCAACCGTAGTCAAAGGTGACCCGCAGGATCCCTTTTCAATAGCCACAACACCGAGATGTAGAGGAGGCTGCAACTCTTTACCCTTGATTGCTCCACCTTACCCTTGATACTTACCTTATAATGCTGGGTATTAAGCAAAGAGGTATCATGTACCATTTCTAAAGTCTTTTGTGTGACGCGACTTGGGATTGAACCCAGGTCTTCCGATCCAGTGACGAGCTTTACCCACTTGGCCAATGAGCCGTGTTAATATATACATATATATAATATATATGGACCTATTCATTTTGAAATAATAACCTTTACTATCTTCGGACCTACAACGACTTTTTTTTTACATATATATATATATATATATATATATATATATACCTACTTTGTATAAACTTTCTGATTTGATCCGATCGACTCTACTGCTCGTAAGTTTTCGAAACAGCAAAAAAATCAATCAGTCTCTCTTACTCTCTCTCTCTCTCTCTCTCTCTCTCTCTCTCTCTCATCAGGGATGAAAAATCTACCTTCATAGAAAAGAATAAAAGAAGATATAAACTAAGAATCAACGATTAAAAACAAGAAGATAGACGAACAAACATTTAAAACACTTGGGATTTTTATGAAAACTATCCTTGAAATAAATTTGGAAGTAAAAGCCATCTATTGAAACAAATAAACCAGCCTGTCAGCCTGGACTAATTTAAAACCCGTTCCTCCGAGGCCTTATGAAAAGGTAATGAGCCAAGTGCCTTCAACACAAAGACATGTGTTAATATATATATATATATATATATATATATATATATATACTATCAATTGGAGACATTTGGACGAGAAACTAATTTCTTTCGAAAAAATAGACATGTTTCGTTGGCAAGTACATTATTCCTCGCTTCACTTTAGGCATATCATCTCCTTAAGACATTTTTGAAAACTTTCTCCATTTTTTAAATAAAATCTTTTACCCTGTAGATGATATAAGATCTAAACAAATTGAGAAGAATCAAAAATGAAGTAAAGAAAAGAAATATTCATATTTGACATAACTTTTGTCTATATATATATATATATACTTTTAAGGAAAACAAAATACAGTCACTTTAGGATTATAAATCTATTTCCATCCTGCAATGGACATTGATATGAATCAATAAATCCCAATTTAACAGGACTTCTTCAGATCCAATGGATATAATTACTACCGCCAGAATGGACACAGGAGGGAAGGGTGTGAGGGGGTTGAATAGGGGTGAAGAGTTTCCTCATCATTTCTCCAACTTCCGGTTTTTCTTTCGTTACGGGTCAGGATTATAATAAAGTAACTAGATGTTGGTTCTGATTCATTTTCTACAGTAAATTATCCAACATTTTAACGTAATTCTTCAGATTTAACAATAATTAAGGAATTAAAATAATTCATATTAACTATAAGCAAAGATTACAGTAATCCTTATCTTAAACTCAGATTTATCCTCGTGACCATTTATTCGGTTATCTTTTCACTGAAACGTACATATGTCCACCTCACATGGTGGGTTCCTAATTTCTTTTATTTATTTCACCTCAAATCTCAGTTTAATCCTATTTTTAGAATTAATTAAACTTTATCTACAATATTCATCTGTAGTTTAGATTTATTCCAATGTTTACTTCTAGATATTAAATCACATCTCTGATTTAATAATTTTTCTGGTTCTCGGTATTGCATAATTTGTATCTTTTCTTCTAGGCACAGGTTACATCTATTATCAAAGCATTTTAGAGTATTCGACTTTTTCAATATGCCCCATTGAATCTCAGGGGTTAAACCCTTATTATTTTTACACTCCAAAATTGCTTGGATAGGGCCGTTTTGTTCTTCAAATGTTCATGGGAGAAAAAATTATTATGATTATTGAACCTTAGCTTCCATTTCGTCGAAGAGATCCCTATATAAGTCTTTGTATCCTTAAAATTTTCTTATGGGTAAATGATTACACTGCATTTTCTAAATTGCATAACACATTCATAGGACATTTTTTCGTTGTGTCTACTAGTATTATTATTATCGTTCATACCATTATTATTATTATTATTTTCATTATTTGTTCGGTCATAAAAATTTCCTAATAATCTCTTTGTTGTGATTATTGATTATTTCAAAGATATTTTTCATGCTGGAGTAACTAATTTTAAAAGTTTTCCTACTAAATATTTTATTTAGTATGATATTATGGTTAAAGTGCTTTTCTATCAATTTCAGAAAATATTTATTAACCTTTATACTCGCTTGGCAACAAAAAGGGGCGTTAACCATATAATTTTTCTCTTTCTATATTTTTTTACTTGACTTCAAATTTTCTTTATTGATATACAAACTCTTTTCTTCTTGGTAGGTAAACTCTTCCCTAAACCTGCTTGCCCAGTCGGCTGGGGCTGTAGAATACACCGACTGCTTCTGTGCAGAGGGGTAAGACTCCCCCCAACGAGTGTCCTGGATATGACACTAAACAATCTGATGGTGAGGTTCCAGCAATGTTGGAGCTTTGGGGAATGCGGAGTACCCCTTCATTGCCATCGCTCCCAGGTCCACTCTGGCCCGGAGTGGTAGCACCTGATAAGGGTCCTATCTATGGGTTAAATAGAACTAAACCGTGCTTCTTTCACTATACCGATTTTTGCATTTAAACTGCGTATTTATGCTAAAGTGGATTGTTTAAAATAGAACTGTTTTGACATTGGAACTGCGTACTAGTGCTGAACTGAATTGCTTGAAATAGAACTGTTTTTGACGTCTAAACTGTGTACTTATGCTGAACTGAATTATCTGAAATAAAACTGTTTGACATTTAACTCTGTATATTGCCCAGTCAGCTGGGGCTGTAGAATACACTGACTGCACCTCTGCAGAGGGGTAAGACACCCCCGCTAACGAGTGTCCTAGATATGACACTAAACGATCTGATGGTGAGGTTCCAGCAGTGCTGGAGCTTTGGGGAATGCGGAGTACCCCTTCATTGCCATTGCTCGAATAGTTTGAAATGGAAATGTTTTTGACAATTAAACTGTGTGCTCATGCTAAACTGAATTGTTTGAAATAGAACAGATTATTTACATAAAAATGGATTTGGCGTTAAATAACCTACAATGGTTGATATGCCATAAAATCAACGAACCAAACCAAACCCTAAACCCGCTATTCTTAAGGACGGCCTTAAATCTTTTTACAACTTTCTTGGAATATTTTCTCGTTAGCGGATAATCTCCTTATTCTCATTTGTACTGCTTTGGGGACTTGCTTAAATATATATCCGGTTGGATCGTTGGCAAAATAAAAAAAATATAGTAAATAAATATCTATAAAAAAAAGATCTAAATATGAGCACAAATCCCTAACTTCTACGTGTAAAATAAACTTAGACAAGTTGACATGCCGTTAAAATCCCGCAATCTCTCATACATATATATATATATATAAGTGTGTTGAAAATGACTGACAATAATCTAATGTTTATTTCTTTATTCAGCTTATTTATTTTTTTACTACTTTGGTGAACGAGGTGTAATTGTGGTTGTAGACAGGTATTGAAAATTTGTTAATGTCGTCGGAATATTAGTACTTCTGACCGTCATCGTTCATTTTTGAGGCCATAGTTCCCTGTCCGTTGTAGAGTGATGGATTGATACTGTGTTGAAGAATTTTTTTTTAGTGGGTCTGACGTCATGAGTGAACACACAGACCATTTAAGCTCTTTTGAAATGTAATCATAGCTGCTGAGGATCACATGTCTGTAAATCCGCTGAGGGTGTAGGGCTTTGTACTAATATGTGATGCATTTTAAGACTCACGCTACCAAGCAAAAATAAACTCTGTTAAGCGTTGGTTTGTTTTCTTCTGTTTAATGGCATATCAACCCTCGTATTTTATTTAATGCCAAAGCCACCAGCTGGAATAAGAAGGTAGTTAATATCTTTCCAAAAGGTCATCGTCATCATCATGTCGTGCCGCTAGAACGGATATCGCTGATCCCCTCTCGCCTCTTCTCCCTATCGCTAATCGCCTCTGTCAGGTCTTCAGGGCTACATCCCGTATCCTCACATAGCTGCTGAATGTATGTTCGTGCTGGTCGCCCTGCTTTTGCCCGGCCATATGTGGGGGTCCATAGGAGTACATCACTTCTCAGTGTCCTGCATGTCTGGTTCGTCTAGCTTGGATAGTTTTCGTGATGGGAGGCAGGTGGCCGTATAGTTTGTGTCCTGTGGGGTATTGCCACCAGGACTTGTTCAATATTTCTCGCAGCATTCTTGTGTAATTGCCATCTTGCTTCTTCTCCAGCCGTTTAGTTAGCGTCCATGTAGTGCATCCATACAGCAGTATCGATACGACAGCTGCCTGGAAGAAACTGCGTTTCATTTTATCGGTTAGGTCTGATTTTCGAACTTGCTTATTACGATTCTGTAGTCCAGCGATTTAACTCTTACACCACGAGGAGACAACCCGTTTAGCGATGGGTATCAATTATTTATGAGTATCCTTTCTAATACAACCGGTCACTTTTTTGTGATTGTTGCTATATAACACTTTTGTATTATTACAGAGAATTTGTCAAATATTTGTGGGAGGGTTCTTGTCATCTATGATGTCTTTGTCGATGTGAGTACGGAGGGTGCTACAATTTGATAAATAATACTTTAGTCTACGGAGAAGATGATGGTAGTGTGTGCGATGACTGAATTAAGTGTTGTTATAGCTGCTTGTGGTTACATTTAAACAGTTTGATGGTATATAATATTTTTTGTTGGGATTATTAAGTTACTTTTCGAAGATGTCTATAAAGATGTTTTGTTAATCTACGATGTGTTTGGGGAATTCATTATCAATTAGGCTTTGTTTGAAGTTGTGCAGTTCTTTGTAGAATAGTGTCGTGAGGAGCTAAGTTTGGCTTGATTAATGTTTTTTAGGACAGCTGTGATTGTTGAGGGTGCAAAAATTATTGTCGGTATTTTTTCTATTAAACAGAAGCGATATATATATATGGTGATTAAACTAAAGTAAACCATGTGGGAAGGGGATTATGTGGTTGAAGTTAAGTTCATTGGTGAATTGAAAATCAGAATTTCGCTCGAAAGCTTTCTCCAGTCATATTATTTCATCAAGACGTTTTGGTAGAATAAATATATGGTCTATGATATTTGTTAAGCGCACGTGTTAATTGTTTTCTGAATGAACTATGTAATAATTAGAAAAACAGTAACCCAGGGGACGACCCATCATGACAACTTTAGTCTGTGTTACTTTGATGGTCGTAAAAAGGGACTTGTGTTGTTTAGATTAAAATAAGTTTTTGAAGAATTGCGGATATAGTTTTCGGTAGCGCAAATGGGCCAGAGTAATATACGTTGTCTATTATGATATTAATCGGCTTTTGATAGAAACGTTCGTAAAAACACTTTCTGCGACAAGAGAATCTAAGTTCCATATTTCGGTCTGTTCGAATGTAATATTTGTAAAAAAAAAAAAAAAAGTCCATTGGTTAATTGGTTGGTTGATTAGGTTTTGTGGCATATCAACCTTTGTAGGTTATTTAATGCCAGGTCCTGTTTATATATATATAGATATATGTGATTTGTGAACGGACAGTTTGTTGATAGCTGATGGGGTTTTGTGTCATGTCTGTCCGCTTGGGATCCCATTACGTTTTGAAGAAATTCTTCCGTGGAACTAATGCTATAGTTTGCTGGTAAATTCGCTACAATCAATTTGTTAATGGGTTTTGATAGTTGATAAACGAGATGGGGCATTTGAGAAATAATTGGAAGTAAAGCCGATCCGGGGTTTTGAGTTTTTACGTCAACTCCATATATATATATATAAATATATATATATATATATATATATATGTGTGTGTGTGTGTGTGTGTAAGAGATTTACGGTTCTTACGCGCTCACTTAGTGAGTTAATGGAGGTCCAAAAACTAAACATATTAATCTTCCTTTTTTTATTTTTTATTAAAAGACCTTCATTCTGTCGGGCGATTGCTGATTGAATGAAACCCAGTGTCACCGGCAGTGCCATATATATATATATAATTCTTTCTCTCTATGTATATATTGATATATACACCCAAGCCCTCTGCTCAAGCAGAATGTAACACAATGTAAATTTTAAGTTGGGTTTAATAGTTTCGAATTAAGAGTTTTCCCTCTTCTAAATTGGTTGCCATACCAATGTTAATGAACCCATACTACCCTACTATTAATTCATTACTGGAAGGAGAATAATTGTATTTATACCTTTCCCAAGGGTTGTGATTTACTAAGATTTTTGCTTAGATGTAGCACAAAGCAGTATGAATAGGGAACCCAATGAGAATCAAACTCACTCTAGAAGCTTTGCTAGCTTAGTCACGGCCCGAGGTGACAAACAAAAACTACTAAGATGCAAACAAACAATACAGATAGCGACATTTAACGTGAGAACCCTAAATAGAATAGGTCAACTATCAGAGCTAACTGCATCAGCCGTAGAACATAAGATAGACATAATTTGCATACAAGAGCACCGATACACGCACACCGAAGATATCAAGTATCACGAAACTGGTAATGGATGGATGCTGGTGACTGTATCCGCATGGAAAAACTCTATCAATGCATCGGTAGGAGGGGTGGGAATGCTTCTAGGACCAAGAGCGTTAAAAACACTGAACAGCATTGAGAGAATACAACCTAGGATGATGGCTGCAACGTTTAATGGCAACCCCAAAGCAACAATTATCTCCTGCTACAGCCCTACCAATGTTAGCGAAGAAAACGAAATAGTCACCTTCAACGAAGATCTATCCTCCCTAGTACGTAGCATTCCGAAACACAACCTGCTAGTCATTGGCGGAGATATGAATGCACAAATCGGGAAAAACAGACACAACAAATACAGCCTACACAACGCATCAAACAGGAATGGACAACATCTAATAGATTTCATGATAGAAAATAGATTACCATGCCTCAATACAAACTTTCAAAAAAGGGAGGGGAAATTATGGACCTACACATACGCGAATAAAAGTAAAGCACAGATAGACTACGTCCTTATAAACGGGAAATGGAAAAACAGTGCGATGAATTGCGAGGTATACTCCTCTTTCGAGGGTGTGTCCTCCGATCATCGAATAGTTACGGCCAAAGTACGTCTAAGCCTACGAAAAAAACGCCACACGTAAAGCGACAACCAAGCACTATGACTGGGCCCTACTCAACAACAGAGATATTAGAGATAAATATGCATTAGAATTAAGAAACAGATTCGAAGCACTACAAGAGAAGACAGAAAAAGGTACCCCAAATGACGAATATGAAAATTTTGTAGAAGCACACCTTGAGGCGGCAGCAAAGTGTATTCCAACAAAACCTAGAACTAAATATAGAGCCCCTTGGGAAACGCCAGCGGTTAGAGAAAAACGTGCACTTGTGAAAACTGCCTCCAAAAGCTATCAGAAGAACCCAACAAACACAAATGCACGAAAACTAGAAAAGGCTCAACATCAATTAACAGGAATATATCTAAAAGAACAGGCAGAATACATACAAAATCAGATAGATAAGATTAGAGACTCGGTGGAAGATAGACAAACCAGGATAGCCTGGCAAACAATAAACGAAGTAAGTAGAAGGAAGAGCACAGCCAAAGCAAAATTTAAAGCTGCAAGCCAACAAGCAAGAGTAAAACTGTGGGAACAGCATTTCAAAAATCTACTAGGAAACCCACCGGAAATAACGGATGAACCGATCACCAGAATTATTAGTAAGCAATTAGACGTAAAACTAGGTCCTTTCACCAAAGAAGAACTCGACTCAGTTCTCAGAAGAATTAAAAATAGGAAAGCAGCAGGGCTAGACGAGATCCCCCCCAGAAGTGTAGAAGTCTAGACAATTCGACGATATACTGCTCCGGCAATGCAACGCAGTCTATAGTCAAAATAGGATAGAAAGATGGACGAAGGGATGCATCCTTCCATTCCCTAAAAAAGGCAACCTCGGACTAGCCAAGAACTACCGAGGGATAACACTTACATCCATAGCAGCCAAAATCTACAATGCCCTACTACGAAACGGCATAGAACCCAAAATAGACAACATCCTTAGGAAAAACCAAAACGGCTTCCGGAGAAATAGATCCACAACCTCACAAATACTGACCATCAGTAGCAGCGATAATGATTCTCTACAGAAACACCAAAGTGAAAGTACGTTCACCAGATGGAGACACGGAATACTTCGACATTGTTGCAGGAGTACTACAAGGAGACACACTAGCCCCGTACCTCTTTATCATCTGTCTAGACTATGTGCTTAGGACTTCGATCGACAAAATCAGAGAAAATGGCTTCGAGCTGATTAAGAGAAGAAGCAAAAGGTACCCCGCAAAAACAATCACGGACGCCGACTACGCTGATGACTTGGCGTTACTAGCGAATACGCCTAATCAAGCAGAGACACTACTGCATAGTCTGGAACGAGCCGCAGCTGGCATTGGCCTCCGTGTCAATGCAAACAAAACTGAATATATGTGTTACAACCCAACGGGCAACATTGCCACACTAGACGGAGCCTCTCTGAAACTAGTAGACAAATTCACCTACCTAGGAAGTAGCGTCTCGTCAACCGAAAAAGACATCGACACACGACTGACGAAGGCATGGACAGCTATCGATAGGCTCTCGATCATATGGAAGTCGGACCTAACTGATAAAATGAAACGCAGTTTCTTCCAGGCAGCGGTTGTGTCGATACTGCTATATGGATGCACCACATGGACGCTAACGAAGCGGCTGGAGAGGAAACTAGACAGAAATTACACAAGAATGTTGAGAGCAGTATTAAACAAGTCCTGGCGACAACACCCCACGAGACTCCAACTATACGGACACTTGCCCCCCATCACGAAAACTATACAAGTCAGACGAACCAAACACGCGGGACACTGCTGGAGAAGCAAGGACGAGCTCATAAGCGATGTACTCCTGTGGACCCCCACTTATGGATGTGCAAAAGTAGGACGACCAGCACGAACTTACATACAGCAACTATGTGAGGACACAGGATGTAACCGTGAAGACCTGCCGGAGGCGATAAATGATAGGGAGAAATGGCGAGAGAGGGTCAGGGATATCCGCGCTGGCGGCGCGACATGAATATGATGATGATGATGTAATTAAATCAGCCTCAATTGGCTGCGTACATTTCTTACGACGATTACGCCACAAGCGGTGCTTTCCTTATAAGTGCCTGGGATAATAAATTTCATGGATTTTAGTAGAGCCTACGGTCCATAATCTAATGGGTAGAGTTTTTGCCAATGGCCTGGGATACTGGGGTTCAATCCCAGGTCGAGTCATACAAAACGTCTCAAAAAATAGTACTTGATACCGACTTGATTAACACAGCATTATAAGGTACGGATCAAGGGTAAAATGGAGCACATCAGGGAAAAGAGTAGCACCATTCCCTACACTTCAGTGTTGTAGCTATTAAAAGGGGATCCTGCGGGTCAACCTTGACTACGGTTGCCAACTTTTCTTATTTCGACATTAGTAGCTGTGATGAACTTATTAGCTTCTTTTTTAAAATATGTTGCGATAAACTAGCGTAGGACCTAACATTCTGGAGTGAGATATCTTACTAAACAATTTCGAACTTCAGGCATATTATACGTTCACTTACAGACTACTGCCCTTGCGAAGAGTATGAAACCCTTTATCCACTCCAAATTATGGATTAAATAGTACCACTACTATTAGTTGTCTACATTTTCTGAGACTAAGCTTGATGGTTTTTATCATTAAGGGATTTCGGACAATTGTCTTCATCTTTCATGTTATTTCCACAACGTTTCGGCCGAAATGTCCTCCGACCTTCTTCAGGTGTTTGTTGAACTCGGGAACCTACTCGGAACTTCGAACTACGTCCTTTATTGAATCCACGGGGGTCATATGTTCTGATTACGGTAACCATAACCGGGTACAAGTGTTAAGTATCCCTGTATTGTTATTCGCCTGAAGTCAGGTTTGAACCTGCAACCTCCAGATGATTGTCTCCTTAGAAGCTTAGGAAACCAAAGTCGGTTGGGCAGTCGAACACATCGACTGTTTCTCTGCAGAGGGTAAGGTCCACCGAATTATTTTCCTGGATATGACACTAAACGATTTGATGGTCAGGCTCCAGTATTGCTGTAGCTTTTGGGAATGCGGTATCCCCTTTATTGCCATCGCTCCCAGGTCAGCTCTGGTATCACCTGATAGGGTCCTATCAATAGGACAAATAGAACTAAACTGTGTACCTAAGCTAAACTGAATTGTTTGAAATAGAAATATTTTGACACTTAACAGTGTTTTAAACAAAAACTATACTTATATTAAACTGAATTGTTCGAAGTAGAAGTTTTTATATGGATATGTATAAAATAGATTTAGGAATAATACATTTCACTGATTGATGCGCCATAAAACCAAACTAAATCTACATAAGTCCATTAAATGGTGCACATATTAGTTTTATCACCTTTTCTAATTACAATCCTTGTATTTTTTGTGCGGGTTTTTTGGCGTTTGTTTAAATGTGTAATTAAGAAGTAGAGATGAAACTCTTTATCCATCCTAAATTTTGGGTTAAATAGTACCACTACTGTTATTCTACAAGGATGACTTTCACAGTAAATAAGCCAATGAAACAATTTATCAGAGAAGATCAGTGGTCAGCTTATTTTTATATTTTGATTTAGTGTGATTATTTAGGATGGATTTTAATTTGAAATTATTATAACACTGATTTCAAATGACGTACTAGAACAGTCGGCCGGGCAGTAGAATATACCGACTGTTCCTCGGCAGACTCTGAGTTCCACCCAAAGAATTTCCTGCATATGACACTAAACTATTTGATGGTGAGGTCCCAGTAATGCTGAAGCTTTGGGGAATGTGGTATCCCCTTTATTGCCATCGCTCCCAAGTCAACTCTGACACGGAGTGGTATCACATGATAGGGTCCTATCGATGGGACAAATAGAACAAAACTGTGAGCCTGAGCTAAACTGAATCATTTGAAATAGAACTGTTTTGACACTTAAATGTGTGTCAAACAAAAACTGTACTTATACTAAACTGAACTGAATGAAGTAGAACTGTTTATATGTATATGTATAACATGGATTTAGGAATAATAAACTTCTCTGGTTGATGTGCCATAAAACCAAACCAAATTAACAAAAAACAATCAATTGATGCACATATTAGTTTTATCACTTTTTCTAATTACAATTCTTGTATTTTTTGTGGGGGTCTTTGGCGTTTGTCTAAATGTGCTATTAAGCAGCAGGGATTCTTTATTAAAATTAGATCTATTTTTCTATGCCTTCAGTTTTCAACTAAATACGTAGACCAGGATGGGCTGGAATTCTTTTTTTCATTCACCCTTAGTAAGATTCTTTGAAACTGTCATATTTTTTTTCTTTTGTCCAGGGGATATCAAGTTTAGAGTGTGTTAGTCACAGTTGGGTCCTAGTTAAAGGAATTTTTTATGATGGTCAGTGGGATGGTAGCCACACATGATGTAGATCACAGAGGAATTTGCTTAATATATATTACACATATATAGATTACTAAGTTTAGACTTTGGAAAGTGTTTGAAATGCCTACAAATACAGTTGCGACATTTCGTTTGCCACCTAGAAAACCTGGATAAAAATCTAAACAATACATCCTACTTCTCTATCATTTTTAATAAAACATGCCAACAAGAGAATCTTCTGCCTATATATATATATATATATATATATATATATATATATATATATATATATATATATATATATATTAAAGAGTGTATATTTAGATAATCGCGCAATGAAACAATTGTATTTATCCATACGATTACACAATCAAGATGGATATAGGTTGATATTATTAAATACTAAAATTTAGAAATCAGTACCAGAAAATAAAATCACACACACACATACACACACACACACACACACACACACACACACATATATATATATATATATATATATTTATATATATATATATATATATATATAAGTGTGTGTGTGTGTGTGTGTGTGTGTGTGTGTGTGTGCATATTCATGTATATATTTACCAACCCCCATGCACGAGCAGGATATGACACAAGGTAATTTATAAGCGGTGTTCAACTGGTTTGAATTCAGAGATTTCCTTCGCCTAGACCGGTTGCCATACTATCGTTAAAGATTCCAGTCACCCATAGATGGTTGGAGAATTGTTTGATTTCTACCTTTATCAAAGGTATTAGTGCCCTGGGAAATGCACACTGACTCATTCAGGATTTGAACTCTGGTCGCCACATTATTCCTGTTTGCGTGGTCGTTTATATGTTCATACCTTTAAATATATAGAAGCAGAGACAGAGACAGAGAGGCAGAGGCAGAGATAGAGAAGGAGAAAATAAGAGGCAGACAAGAGAGAATCAAAGGTAGAAAAATGTAATGCGTTATTTCGCAAAAACAAGCCTATTGGCAATCCAAATATGAATCACAAACAACTGTTTGTCTTCTATTTTTGTCTTCTTCCAGTTTAAAATTTTACTTTATTTCCTAAATAACATCTACTCTAGGTGTTGAATTCTTATCTCGTTTATTATTATTATTATTATTATTATTATTATTATTATTATTATTATTATTTCATTTTCCTTATTCTTTTTTTTGGTCTTTTTGTTTTTTGTTTTCTTTTTTGTAGTTTTACATCTTCGAAATCACAAAGAATTTATGAAAAGAATTTAAGAACACAAGCAATTTCTCAGAAATTGTTCTGCCTGTGCAGGCATAATTCTGCCGTTTTTCGAAATCTTGTGTCTATATATATATATATATATATAAAGCTGAAAGAATATTACTCACGGAAAATTAAATTCCAAAAAAGAAAAAAAAAAAGAGAAAAACAAATAGCAGGTTAAACAACAGAGGAATGCGATACAAACTCAAAATAAAAGGGTCATTTAGAGAATAATAATTTTCTTTAAAAACGTCTGTTGGTTCTGCTTTCATTTTAGAGAAAAATACAGAATTGGAAATCTATTTTTCGTTTAAATAATCATCATCATTGGTTTGAAATTAGAAACTTAACATTGTACTTTGTGTAAAATGTTTAAATGAGGAGTCTACATCAGTGTAACTCTCTCACTTATATATATATATATATATATATATATTGAGAGAGAGAGAGAGAGTCATCCATAGACAGATCTGTCTCGTTCTATCAGAACTCATCAGTGTGGTTAGACAGGCTAGATTCCCGAAGCTGGGATCGAAACCCGGTTGACTCAAACGCCAATCCAAGATTTACCACTCAGCCACGAGGAAACCAGCGCAAGCGAAGGAAATTTAAATGGTTATGTATCACAATTATTATTGTTTACATATATCCGCTTAATGGCTACCGAGAGCTCAATTCATATGAAGAGCCTTGCATATATGCTAATGGCAACACAGTTACTTCATTCGCTAGAGAGCATATATATATATATATATATATATATATATATATATAAAGGTTATTCAATGAATAAGGTAAATATTGCCTTAGGACTTGGCATTAGGAAGGACAGTTTAATGTGACATCTTTTCGATAACAATCGATAATAATGGCGGGTGAGTCCCAGTGGCGCAATAGTAACTGCAGCCTTGAAGTATGCAAGTTCGAGCTCGAGTCAAGCTATAACGATCCAGAAAAAAAAATACCCCTGGGAAAGGCATGACCCCCCCCCTTTATCCCACAGCTAAATATAAAAATGTATCTCTGCTGTTCTACCATGAAAGCTTGGGCATTAATTAACCTGTGAAGGTTGATATGCCATGAACAAAAAAAAAAAAAAAAAAACAACCATCAATAATGGCTCCTTTCATGTTTTAGAATACTGTGAGGATTACGTACATTTCTGACCGCTACGTCAGGAAGTTTTTCTGTATTGCAGAGTCAGGGATTTTGCGCTCCATGGATTGTCTTTTTGACTCAGTATAGTAGTTGCCAATTCATGTTTTTCATATATGTAAAAAAAGAATTGACTAAAACGTCGCTTTTTTCCATAACTATCCCTCATTATTTTGTCATTTTCACATACTTTCCACTACTCTGCGCGCAGGAATTTGATGACTATTCTTGATGTGATATTTGTGATTGAAAATCAAGTATTCAGTGAAAATTCCTCTAATCAATCTTACCGTAAATGTAGATCGGATCTGATGACTCCAAACGCCTGTCACGTTTTCTCCTGTTCGTGAAGAGACCAATCAACCAGAAAGGATTTTTAACTTTTACCATCTCTCGGCCACCCAAAATAGACTTCTGCCATCAAAAACCCAGTATTAGAAACGGAATTGAACCTACATAACCGAGTATTAAATTGTTATTGTTTTTTTTATTGTATTTTTCTGAAATTTGATGTATGTTCCATTTTCGTGATTAACTTAACTAAACACATTTGGAATAAAGTCAAAATTACACAGCTTAAACAGAATGTTTCACGTGGAATAACGTTGATTTTTAATCACGGTTGCCTATCTGAAAATTTTTAAAAAAAAAGTCAATCCCGTTTCTTGGTCGACCTCAAACATCAATTACGATGCAAGTCCAATATTTTTCAGGGAGTGATTAACGGAATTAATTAATTATTTATTTAAATTCTCTTTATTTATTGAAAAACATCGTTTATATAAAATTATTAAGTTTGGTTTGGTTTCTTTGTTTAATGGCATATCAAACTTTGTAGCTTACTTAATGCCAAAGCTACTCTCCGAGAAGAACAGTAGTCGTACTATTTAACCCATAGCTGGGAGGATAAGGCGGTTCATACCTTTCTCAATGGTATTTGCCCGAAACTGAATTTAATAGCGCGACTGGAGTACAAACTCGCTTACTACGATTCCGCAGTCCATCTCTTTAACCATTACACCACGAGGAAACCCCCCATGAAATTACTATTAAGTATTAACAGAGCATAATTTACCTTTTCCTCGTGTATTTGTCAATTAAATTTCTATTATTAAACAAAACTAAATACATAATTTTGAACGAATCCAGAAAGCTTCCCCCTACAAAACAGTTGTTGTATGACCACTTATCTCCCATCACAGGAGTCATCCATGTAAAACGAGGAAAACGTGCCGGAAACTGCCAAAGATTTCGGTTCAAATCCATGAGTAATGGGTGGTAAGAGGCCGTGTAGCTGCAGTTTTTTAGGGTTCTGCTTCTTGGATTTTTTTTTCAAAATAGCATGTAACAACCTGTTGTAGTTTTTATACATCCATTTCTCCGAATGTTTTGTCAGAGTCCAAGTGGTGAAACTATACAGTAGTACAGATAGAGATACGGCTTGGAAGAATCCTCGTTTGAATTTCAGACATAAAATTATATGAAATATAACTAAAGACTGTAATGGGATAGATTTATTGCTTGTGGTTTTAAAACTTTTTCCTTTGGCTGAACGGCCGATGAAATGAATTAATTTCTTTTAAGCAACTCAATAACTAAAATCGACATTTCTTCTTTTAAAGTCCATAACGATTGCCTAGAGAGTTGGTAAGCAATGTGAGAGAGACATCCATTGACAATAACATTGGGTGACAAATCACAGAAACTTTTCTTAAATCATCTAAGCAGGATATCGTAGCATACTTTAAAAATATTCAAAGCATGACAATTCTTGAACGGTTGGTTGAAATCCAGCTGAATATAGGCGGGGGTGATCTTAGCTGTAGAGAGAAAAGGATAATTGGTAATTTATATTTAGATTGAGATTTGCCTTAAGTGTAACATGCAGTAAAACGTATGTCAACATTAACATTGATCAATGATTTAATGGAATAAAAGTTTTAAATTAATGTTACACGTTCATCATTACTAAAGAAGTACAAACTCCTCTGGAAGAGCAGAATGTAGCACACGGTCAATTTTAAACAAGGTTTAACAGGTTTGAATTCAGAGTTTTTCTTCTCATATACTGGTTGCCATAAAAGGCTAAAGAGCTCAATCTATTTTACTCTTTTCCTAGAGGTGGAGGGAGAATAATTGGCTTCATACCCTACCTAAGTATTAGCACTGTGTCCAGAATTTGAACTCGGGTCACCGTCTCTATTTTCTTCGATGATAAACTTTACCTCACAAGTGCCTTCTTTCACTCTTAATATACATGCAGATAATAGTAGGAAGTGCTGCTATATCTATTGTCAATTGTAACTCATAAACGACATTTAGGTCAACCATTGTTACATGAGATGATCGAATTTTTTTCTTCATGGAAATATAATTCATTTTCATTGAATACTTATTCAATCTACTTACTGAGAAGAAGTTTCAGAGCAAAGGAATTACTAACAAGATATCTCATCATCCGCTTCAGAAATGTCATAATCTTTTGTATTGTCTCGTAATTAATATTCGGTTAACTGCCAAAGAAAGAACACTCAATAGAAAGAAATTACCCGTGCTTATCAGCCTTAGGACAGTCATTACAATCTATTCCTTCTTGGCCCTCTGTTAATCCTTATACTGTTCATTGCTTGATGAAAACACAGGTCAAGAAATAACCGGTGTCATATCATATCAGCCTCACTAGGACCATCATTGCGCTCTCAGCCTCTATGTCCATCTATTGTTTATTTTTTTATTCTTATTCTTCTAATTGCCCCATGAAGACATATCAAGAAAATACCTTATCAGTCTCTCGAGGACTGTCATTTCACCCTCTGCGCATGTCAAAAACTATTACTTTTTTTTTTGTATTCTTATTTGCTTTATTGCCTGAAGAAGCTTCGGGTCAAGAAATTAATTTTGTCATACTTTTTCAGCCTACTTCAGAATAGTCATTCCCCTCTCAGAATTTTTCAGCATCTACTATCACTTTTTTTTTGTTTCATAGTCTGAAAATAAAATTAGTAAATAGTCTACCTGTAATATACTAAGTGTATTAAAAAATTATCAACTCAGTCAAGAAAAAAGATCATTAATCAAATGTTGATTTTTTTCGATGCGCTTTATTGAAAGTTAACACATGCATTTTAGTATCATAACTACGATACTATAATATAATGGCCAAAGGATTTCGTTTTATATATCTTGCCTTTCGGTTTAGTTAGGCTGAGAACCTTTCGCTAAGTGCATGGGTTAGTTAGGTGCAACATGAGCGCAGGTGTTCACGCGTTCGTGGGGAGGATGTGTCATTCAGAGATGTCAAAATAAAACCCCCAGATACCGGGGGATGTGAATGATGTCACGCACCAGAAGCGTGCACGGAGGATTTTGTGGATTTGAGAAAAGTCAGTGAGTCGAGTTTTTGCCTCCGAAAAAGAAGGTTCACTTTCGGAGCTCGCCGAGGCCTTCCAGCGGGTGTCGCACATGGTTTGGGGCGGGTGGAAAAGTCAGCATAGAAAGATTGTGGCTCTTTTCTCATGTCGAAAAATCTTTTAACTCAATGGTAATAAAAAGTTTCTTACCTGAACTAAGAAGCCGTAAGTGTTTTTTGTGTTTCAGGATTCCTATGTTATCTATATATGAGTTATGAACATTCTATATACATTTCACATATTCATGTATGGGTATGTTACAGTACTAGTTTCATTTAACCCATGGATAGAACCCAAACAGATACTAAGACTCCAGGCCAGAATGGATATGGGAGTAATGGCAATGAAAAGTTACTCCAAATGCTCCAAAGTTTCAGGAGTGAAGTCTTATCATTATATTGTTAAGTTTCATGCGCAGGACACTCGTGGTGGTTGTAGTGAAGGTCTAAGCCCTCAGTAGAAATTCTGTCAGCGGATTCTACAGCTTCTGCGGTTGACCAGTTTGTCACTGAACTTCAAATATGTATCATTGTAACGTCAACAGCTAATTAAAAAATTGTCGTCGGTCTTCCCGCATTATAAATAGATCACTCGTGTAAGGAATTCCCACTCTGTTTACTGAATTTTATTCACGCCTTATATCCAACGGGAACCTGTTTTTCTTTTTTAACTATTACTCCTACTACCAGTATGGAGTCTCCATTGCGTAGTAGTTAACGTGTTGGACTAAAACATCGCAGTAAGCGAGTTCGAACTCAAGTTACACAATTACATTCACTTTCTGAATAAAAATATTCGGAAAGATACGAACCCTCTTACCAACCCGCATCTGTGGGTTGAATAGCACCTCTACTCTTTTTCTACAAGGGTGGCTTTGTCATTAAATGAATATTTCACGACAGTACTTATTTAGAGACAATATCATTGAAAACTATCTCTAAATAGATGCAACCCATTAATATAGGCTGTCTCAATGTATGTGGGACACATGTGACTGCTAATAACTCTACTAATTGTAATGTTGCGTTTTTTTTTTGTTTCAGATTTGAAAATAGTATACTATAAGAACTATTAATCCTTGATCACAATATCTTGGACAAGAGAGGAAAAGAAATTGCGTCAGAATCATTCAAATTGTGTAACCAAAATTTCGTAGGAAGTTTAACTTAATCTCTAAAAAGCCAAATTTATCTTTAAGAACACAAATTTAAAGCTACTTGGTTAGTAAAACGTCTTAACTAGACGGCAGGAAATCCCAGATCGGGTTGGAAGTTGACTGCAAGGCGTTTTGACAAATTGGATAGGATGAGAGATTCTGCCAGAAGGCGCCCAAAAAAGTCCCTACGAAGATATTCCTTAAAAACGTGGTTTTTCACATGCATCATTGCAAAGAATCTTTTTTTTTTATAATTGCTTCCTATGGTATTCTTTTTGCTCATATCAAGAGCTTAATTTTCTCTCGTTAGGCTTCATCTCTTTAGCCATGGCCAGGTCATCTTATACTTATTTCCCACCATGAAGGTTTTTAACGACAGCTATTGATGTTTCTCTGGAGTCTGCGCGATTCTTCTAAATATCCAAACTTATTTTAGTGGTTCTGTGGTCTGGGTGGCTTAAATTCTTTTGTAATATAATTTCAGAGGGATTTTGTTTTATATATCTTGCCTTTCGGTTGAGTTAGGCTGAGAACCTTTCGCTTAGTGCATGGGTTAGTTAGGTGCAAGATTAACGCAGGTGTTCACGCGCGCGCGGAGAGGATGTGTCATTCAGAGATGTTAAAATAAAAATCCCAGATAGAAATTTGGGACCAGGGGATGAGTGGGCTGAGATTTGAGAAAAAAGCAGTTTGTTGAGTTCCTGCCTCCGAACGAGAGTGTCGAGATTCAGAGCTGGGCGAGGCCAGACGAATTTGTGCGCTACGGGCGCCGCGCGTTGGTTGGGTTGAGAACTGACGATGTAAAAGCACTTGGTATAGAAAGATTGTGTCTCTCTCTCTCCTCATGTCGAATAACCTTTAAACTCAAAAAGGTGAATAAAAGTTTCGTACCTGAACCAATTTCGTGAATTTCATGTTTTCGGATTCCTATATATGTTTATGAACATTATATGAACATATGTTTATTTCACATATTCATATATTTTTGGACCTTAATTTTACACTTTATCAATTCTCCAGTTCCCTCATTTTTTTTCCAAGTCCTTGGAAATTATTCCAAGAGCTGCAAGTATGATCCCTTTCATATTATTTTAAGAATTATTATTATCACTTTCATATTATCACGTTACTCCTTGTGAGTTTTTAACCCAAGTGTTTGCTGATGGGATTTCACAGGAGTTTGAGAGACAGTAAGTTTTCTCAGGTCTCCAAAACGTTTCTCAGAATTCTAAGAGACCTCAATAATGTTGTAGTTCGGATAGTCTCCTCTCGTCCATCGATTTTCAACTTCTCTAGTCCTTTTACTAAGTTTTTGGGGATAGTTTCAAGTGCTCTAATTACAATAATATTATTTCACTCTGGAGAGTTTGTTACACCATGGTTTTCCACAAGAGTCTGGGTGAGGGCAAGTCTTCTCAAGTCTCCAGGACTCTTCTTAGTATTTTGGCTGGTCTCAACAATGGTGTAGTTTTGATAGTCTCCTCTCGTCCTCCCAGTGCCAATATTCTGTGAGTGTACCGAGCAAGTCAATTAACACTGGTATCAACGTCACTTTTTATGTTCCATAGTTTTTTTCGTTCTCAAGCAAGATCTAGGTACTAATGTCTCTTTTCATTTTCTTTCAGTCTTACCCTGATCTCAACAGGAATGGCAAAGTTCACTATTCAGCTGGTTCTCTTTTTTGTTGACAATCTCCAGGTCTCGTTGACGAGATTTGTTTGTATCTCAAAAGGATTATCATTATATCATTATTATAATGTACTCATTTTCGTGTTTTTCACACCAGCGTTAGCTGATGATTTCTAACCGGCGTTTGAGTGACAGCAAGTCTCCTCAAGTCTCCAGGACTCTTTTCAGCATTCTGACCGACCTCAATGATACAGTAATTTGCATGGTCTCCGCTCGTCCTCTTATTTCCAAGTCCTCCAGTGCCTTTATTAATCCTTTTCAGACTGTAACAAGAGCACCAATTACAATTGGTACCGCCGTCACTTTCCTGTTCCCTAGCAAGTACCAGGTACTTACCTTTCTTTTCACTTTCTTTCATTTTTACTCAGTGGTTAGCCGAGAAAGCAAAGTTTACAATTCGGCAGGTTCTCGTTTTTATTTTTTTTTTTTTAACTTTTTTTTATTGATCAATACAAATTCTGGTCGTCTGGCCAAGATTGGGTGATCCTGTTGTATTTTCGGCTGCTATGAAAAGGAATTCAGTTTCTCTCTTAACTTTTTTCATCTTCGTCCAGGTTTTCTTACGAGCAGTTTCTTTGGTTCGTTGGGTAAAATGTACATGCACTTGGTTATTTGCCAATTTTTGTTTCCTAATCAAGGCGGCTGGGGCTGTAGAATACATCGTCTGCATTTTTGCCGATAGGTAAGGCTCCACTCATCAACGAGTGTCTTACATATGGCAGTAAACAATCTGATGGTGAGGTTCCAGTAATACTGGAGCTTTCGAGAATGCCGAATATACCTTCATTACCATCGCTTCAAGGCCGATTCTGGTTTGGAATGATACCACTCGATAGGGCCCTATCTATGGGTCAAATAAAACTGTTTCACATTTAAGCTATGTGCAGACAAATGACTGATGCTAAATCGAATTGTTAGGAATAGAACTGTTTTAGCATTTAACAGTGTATGAAAAAATGAATGATGATTAATTGAATTGTTAGTGATGCATAACAATACTAGAAACTATTTTGCCCAGTAGGCTCGGACTGTAGAATACACCAACTGGTTCGCTGCTGAGGGGTAAGACACTTCCAATGAGTGTCCTGGATATGACACTAAACAATCTGATGATGAGGCTCCAGAAATGCTGGAGCTTTGGGGAATGCGGAGTACCCGTTTATTGCCAATGCTCCCAGGTCCACTCTGGTAGCAGAGTACTCCTTCATTGCCATCGCTCCCAGGTCTACTCTGGCCTTGAGTGGTTGCACTTCATATGGTCCTATATCTGATTCAAACAGAACTAAACTCTGTACTTATACTAAACTGAATTGTTTGAAATTACTGTTTAAAACCAGTCGACTCTGTACAAACAAAAGAGTAATGTTGAATACAATTATCAGTGTTGAATTGCAATACATGTTACAACTTCACTGAGTACAAACAAATAGTTTATATTGAATAGAATTATTGGTGTAGGATAGCAATAATTAAAACCATTTATCTGTGTAGAAACAATAGCAATACTGGTGTGAAAACAAATTAGTTCTAACTCATTAGAAAATAAAATTACTGACAAACTAATCTCTTACATATTGTTATATAATAGCCGAGGGATTTCGGTTCATGCCTTTGAGTTTAGTTTGGCTGAGAACCTTTCGGCTCAGCACATGGGTTAGTTAGGTGCAACATTGAGGCAGGAGTTAACGCGAGCGTGTGCAAGCGGATGGAGGTGTCACTCAGATGTCACAAAACGGGTGACGGGGTGCGGGTGACGTCACGCACCGGAAACGCGCGGAGGTTTGTGTGAGAATCTGAAGAAAGTCAGAGTTGAGAATTAGACGCCAAACGAGAAGGATCGACTTTTGGAGCTCACAGGCGCGAGGCGAACTTGAGCCCTATGGGGGCCGCTCGAGTTGGGGGCCAAATGACTAAGACAGTATAGAAGATTGTGTCTCTCCTTCTTACGTCGAGACCTTTAACTCAAAGTTAATAAAAAAAATTTCGTACCTGAACGTTACGTGTTTTCGAATTCCGAGATTCCTATGTTCTTGAAATAAATTATCGTAATGAACATTCGATGTCCATTTCATCCATTTCGCACATGGCCATATTCGTGTATATGAATATGTAACAATATCATGTCTATCTATTTAAATGTGTGTAAACAAATGAATGATGTTAAATTGTTACTGTTACATAACAACACTTGAAACCATCTAACTGTGAACAAAGAAATGATTGACAGTAAAAATAATTATTCGTATTTTATAGCAATCCTTGGAAACCTTTAACTCTGAGTACAAGAATGTGCTCAGGTTGGTTTAAAAATGTTATTAACAAAATGTGTCTACGAATCATATATGTTTAACATATATGTATAAAATGTATTTGTCATTCGGTAATGAGCAACGTTTGATATGCCATAAAACCAAACCAAACCAAGGCTTCTTCTTTGTTTAATGGCATTTCAACTCTTTTTAGGTTATTTAATTCCAAAGCCATCATCCTAGAAGAATAGTGGTGGTACTATTTAACCCATAGCTGGGAGGATAAGGGGGTTCATACCTTTCCCAAGGGTATTTGTTCGAAAGTGAACATAATAGCGCGACTGGAGTTCGAACTTGCTTACTACGATTCCGCAGTCCATCGCTTTTAACCATTACACCACGAGGACACCCCCCTAACCAAACCAAATCATATATATCTAAAAAGTAAAGCTGGCTACCGTAGTCGAGGGAGACCAAAAGGCTCCTATTTCAATAGCAATTGAAGTTTAGGGGAGGGCACTACTCCTTTCCCTGGATTGCTCCAACTTACCCTTGATACGTACTTATATTGCTGAGTGTTAAACAAGGAGGTATCAAGTACCATTTTAAAAGTCTTTGGTATGACACGATCAGGGATTGAACCCAGGTCTCCCGGACCAGTGGCAAATACTCTACTCACTAGACCAATGAACCGGTCGTATTTTGCATTAGATAACCTACAATGGTTGATATGCCACTCATTTGTTTTCAAACATTTAATGGTTTCAAGTATTCTTATCCAATGCTAATAATTTTCAATGGCAATGGAATAATGACTCCAATCTCTTCAAAGCTACATCGTAGGATAATATTTGATGCTGTATTTTTGTTTTATAGCATGCCAACTGTGGTAGGGTTATTTAATTGTAAAGTCTTTTATTTATCTAAATAGCATTTCACACTATCTAAGATTATTTTATATCTTAAGGGTAAGAGTTCAGATTCATTGTACGTTCATACTTTTCTGTGTGGTTATTTCTTCAAATTCTTTTATTTTGCACACAATCCAATCAAATACAAGTTTTACTCTATTCAATAACAAATCATATGCATATTAAATTAACTGTGTGCAAACAAATGATTAATAGTATCTAAAATTATTCATGTTAGGTGGAAATACTTGAAACCATTAAACAGTGTTAAATGTTTAAAATGTTATAAAAATATGTTTACGAATCCGATAATTTTAATATCAATCTATAAACGGGATTTGGCGTTAAATAAATGTTTGATATGGCATAAAACCAAACTACACTAATTTTGTTTTCTTGAGTTCTTGATTGTTGTTTGTTTTTCTATTTGTCATTTGGCTGTTTTTATTTCTTTTGCTGGTTGTGACTGCTTCCTTTGCTTTCGCTTTTGCACGTTCTTCGAATCCATAAATTGTTGCCCCCACACAATTCTCAATGCTGGTAACTCTTCTTCTTCCTTCTTTTCGTGACACAAGGAATTTATCCTATCCTATTTACCTAACCCCTCCGCTCGGGCAGGATATGACACAAGGTCAATTTTTAAGCGGAGTTTAATAGGTTTGAATTCAGAGTTTTCCTTCTAGACTAGTCGCCTCACCAAGGCTGAAGAACCTAGTCTGTCCTACTATTTACCCATAACTGGAGGGAGAATATTTGGATTCATACCTTTCCCAAGGTTATTAGTGCTATGTGAAATGTAATCAGGATCGTCCAGGATTTGAACTCGTGTCGTCGTGTCCACATCCTGCGACGATAACCATTACACCACGGTGTAGTCGTTATCGCCGTAGGAAATGAACACGGCAATACGAGTTCAAATCCTGGAAGAGACTGATTGCATTTCACATAGCACTAATACCCTTGGGAAAGGTATGAATCCAATAATTCCCCCTCCAGCTATGGGTAAATAGTAGGACAGACTAGGTTCTTCAGCCATGATTAGGCAACTAGTCTAGGAGAAGGAAAAACTCTGAATTCAAACCTGTTAAACTCCGCTTAAAAATTGACCTTGTGTCATATCCTGCCCGAGCGGAGTGGTGGGTAAATAGAACCATTACACCACGGGCAAGGAATTTATGTAATTTCCCAGATGTAAGGTCTTGTGCATCATTATCAATTTTCTTGCTCTATGGACCATAAGTCTCAGTTCCCCCATCTGACCTTTTTATTACAACCTCCAAGTTTTTCACACCAGCGTTTGCTGGTGGTTTTTAAAAGGATCCTGATTGACACCAAGTTTTTCATGTCTGTAGCACTCTTCTCAGTATTCTGGTAGTTCTCAAAAATGCTTTAGTTTGGATTGTCTTGATTCATTCTATAATTTCCAACACTTCCACATCCCTTATTCTATTCATTGGAGACCGTTCCAAGCACTCCAGTTACAAATGCAATCATTATCGCCCCCATCTTCCATAGCATTTTTAACACTCTCTGTGTAGACACGGTAAACTGAATTGTTTGTAATAGAACTGCTTATATGTTTAATAACTGATTTGACATTGAATAACCTACAAATACATTTTTTTCCAATAGACAGTACTATTTTTTAAAAATTCAGTTTATCATGAGTACACAGATTAATTGTCAAAAGCATTTCTATTTCAAGTTATTCAGTTTATTTAAACAGTTCTAATTCAGCTTATTCAATTTAGTGTAAGTATAAAAAAACAACTAAGGTCCAAGTATCAGGGATGGACTCATAAGAGATGTACTCTTATGGACCCCCACACATGGCCGTGCAAAAGCAGGACGACCAGAACGAACATACAGTCAGCAGCTATGTGAGGATACGGGATGCTGTCCTGAAGACCTACCTAGGGCGATGAACGATAGGGAGGAGTGGCGAGAGAGGGTCAGGGATATCCGTGCTACCAGCACGATATGATGATGATGATGATTCTTACTAGAGCGGCAAAGTCCACTAGGCAGCGAGATATCTTTGGGTTTTTTTTATAATTATCACAAGGTTTGGTTTTCTAGACAGAATGAAGCTATTTATTTATATCTCAAAATTCCTGATAATTCTATATGTCTAAATCTTTCGGATTAATTCTAGTTTGTTCATATAACATTTAGTAGTATAGACAAATTTCAGCTTCTTGCATTATTTCCAGTTGAACACCTTCCCCCATCAATTCTGGCTATAGAATACACCGACTGCTCCTCTTGCTGAGTGGTAGGACTCCCACAAGGAGTTTCCTGATATGACACTAAAAAATCTTATAGTGAGGCTCCAGCAATGCTGGAACTTTGGAGAATTCAAAGTACCCTTTTATTGGCATCTCTCTCAGGTTTCTCAGGCCCGGAATGGAAGCACCTAATAGGGTACTATCTAAGGGTCACATAGAATTAAACTGTTGGCTTATGCTCAACTGTGAGGGTAGAGACTAGCATCGAAAAAAATCAAAAAGAGAACAAGTTGTTATATCCCGATTGCGAATTGGTTATTCAAGGCTTACTCACTCTTTCATTTTGAAACAGGAACCACAACCACAGTGTTTGACCTGCCAAACAACTTACACGGTGAAACACATTCTAATAGAATGCAGAGTTTTCGCTGTTATCAGAAAGCGATTTTTCAAAGTAAATAACTTAACCGGTAGGTTCGAGAATGTCAAAGTAGATGACATTCTGTCCTTCTTCAGAGAGACAGAGTTGTACCAAAAAATATGACAACTTAAAACAGGTTAATCTTATGCAAATAAATGAAATCCTGCTAATAGAAAATTTTACCTACCTTAATATTCGTTTTGAAATCTTTGGTTGAATATGTATGTATATATAAACAGAATTTGGCGTTAAATGACCAACAAAGGTTGATTTGCCATAAAACCCAAGCAACCAAGCAACCAACTATGCTCAACTGAATTACTTGAAATAGAACTGTTTTGACTGTTGAACTATGTGCTTAAGCTAAACTGAATTGTTCGACATAGAATTGTTTATATGTATAAAAATGGATTTGGCATTAAATCTGCAACAATGGTTTATATGCCCTAACAACAAATGAAACCAAACGAAACTAAATCCTGACCCGATCGTATCTAGTCTTATACTCCTTCTGCGAGAATTTGCTTCGTCCATTTATATGATAAGTAGCTTCGTATTTGTCACCATATAACCAACATTTGCTATTCTGTTACGCATTAAAGATTTCGCTTTTAATATAATTGGTTCTTATAGCAGTGTTTTGTGCTGTTATTAAAAATAGATTCAACTTCTCCCTTTGGGTTTCTCTTTCATAGCCACGCCAAGTTCATTATTAATATGAACAATAGTGGTAGTTGTTTTATGGTAGGTTGTTTGATTGTTTGGGCTTTAGGGCATATCAACCTTTGTAGGTTATTAACGCCAAATACATTTTTGCAAATAGACAGTTCTATTTTTTTTTAAATTCAGTTTATCATGAGTACACAGATTAATTGTCAAAAGCATTTCTATTTCAAGTTATTCAGTTTATTTAAACAGTTCTAATTCAGCTAATTCAATTTAGTGTAAGTATAAATTTTATTTACACAGAGTTAAATGTCAAAACAGTTCTATATTAAATAATTCAGTTTTGTGTCAATACAGTTTCAATGTCAAAAACAGTTCCATTTCCAGTTTAGCATAAACACGCAGTTTAGATTTAAGTACAGTTTAATCGTCAAAAACATTTCTATTTCAAGATATTCAGTTCAGTCAAACAATTTTAATTCAAACGATCCAGTTTAGCATAAATATGTAGTTTGTTCTATTTAACCCATCGATAGGACCCTATCAGGTGCTACCACCCCGGGCCAGAGTGGACCAAGGAGCAATGGCAATAAAGGGGTGCTCCGTATTCCAAAAATCTCCTGCATCACCGGAACCACACGATCAGATTGTTTAGTGTCATATCCAGGACACTCATTGGTGGGGTTCTTACCCCTCTGCAGAGGTCCAGTCAGTGTATTATACAGCCCTTCTCCTGCCGACTGGGCAAAGAAATAGTTGTAGCAATTATCAGCATAAACCCATCCGTTTTCAGCGCATGAATTAGTCTACTCAATACCTCTATTTTTTTTTTAATCTTTTGTTGGTCTTTTCCCTGTTAACAGAGATAATTTTGCACCCCTTCTAATTCATTTGATCTATCACTTTCACGGTCATCTGCTGGGTTTTCTGTTGGTAAAGGTGTTTTTGTATGAATGGCTTACATAGCTGACAGTGACTTAGCGTACAGCACGTCCAAAGCATTTCGATCTTTTCTTCTTTATAACGTAAATGATTTCATTAGATATTCCTAAAAAACTCGTTTGATTTGATTCATGGTAAAAGCATCCAACATAGTCCTGAGGTAATTGTTCTCGAATACACTTTTTTAGTATTCTTTCCTCCCTCTGACTCAAGGTTTCTTCGGCATAAATGCCAATTTAGGCTCAGGCTTTAGCCAGTCTTTTTACGGTTAACATAGGTCATATTTTAAAAATTTTTACTCTGTTGTTTGCCGGAACAGCAAAATTCAATAGATTGCATTTCTTCTTCTTCTTCTTCTTCTTCTTCTTCTTCTTCTTCTTCTTCTTCTTCTTATTATTATTATTATTATTATTATTATTATTATTATTATTATTATTATATACTCTTTGAGAGTTTTTCACATCATCGTCAGCTGATGGTTTTTCACTGGAGTTTGAGTGAGAGCAAGTCTCCTTAAATCTTCAGGACTCTTCTCAGTATTCTGGCTGTTCTCAATAATGCAATAATTTGGATGGTCTTCACTTGTCCGCCAACCTCCACGTCCTCCAGGCCCATTAATAATACTTTAGTTACTGTGCCAAAAGCACCAATCACAATTCGTACAATCGTAACTTTCATGTTCCATAGTTTTTTCAATTCTCTAGCAAGGTCGAGATACTTATCCTTCTTTTCCCATTCTTTCAGTTTTATTGTGTGGTCAGCCGGGACAGCAAAGTCGACAATTTTGTAATTTCTCTTGTTTTCTTTGAATGTTATAAGGCCTGGTCTTCTGGCCGAAATTAGGTGATCCGTGTGTATGTCAAAGTCCCATAGGAGTTTATGTGTGTCATTTTCTAGGACACGTGCATATATCATTTGTTGGTATGGTCAAATTTAAATTTCTTCCACATTTTCCAGTGGATCACCTTTCCCACCCAGTATTATTATAATCCCTCACTCTATCTTTACGCAAGACCAAGCGTGAAGGAAGAGAGTGATTATATGTATTCTCTGTTCCATCAATAATTTCGATTGTTACTTTTCCAATTCACATTGATAGTTCAATTGGTACAATCAACTCTGGCCACGAGGTACATTTTTTAAAATTCATATACGTAGAATAACAACAATAGCAGCAATAAAACTACTTTGGTCAAGGATATCAATTAGCGTCCAGTTAGCAGACAACAAAAAAACAGGATGTAACTCAATACAGTTCCTGTAACAATACCAAATTGAAGCCGTATTTATACATGAATATGACCGGGCATAGACCAGCAAACGAATCATGATCCAGAACTTGCCCACATAGGCACAATAAAAGGCTCAAACGTGCCATAGATGAGTCTCCTTCTTCAGAGCTCAGAAGCTTACTCTATACTACTCAACTACTGATTATCACTGAAAGAAAATATGGGAATTTATTCGTCATTCAAGACGATATTGTTATCATCGTTACACTTTTGCTTATCGAGCAAAATACTCTCACTGCTGTTCTTCTTCAAAAATTGCTCTCAACAAAGGTTGATATGCCGTTAAAACAAAGGCACCAAACCAAAACAAACCAAAATAAATCAAAATTAATCAATGAAACATTACTTATATAGTTAGGCCTAGAGCATCGTCATCTGACACATTTGAGCAATTATTTTCAGTTCTCATTTCGAGCATGAATTTTCCTGTTCCTCAATTGATATTTTTTTAGTTTTTCTAATATAGCTAACTCAGCAACGAGCAAAATACTATATCCCTGCTGTTCTTCAACAAAAATTGCTATCAACAAAGAAACAAAACCAAACCAAACCCAAATAAACCAAAACTAATCAATGAAACATTACTGATATACTTAGGAATAGAGTATCGTCTAAGTTAAGGGTATATTGTAAGATTTTAGTAAAAGTATTTGTTAGAGTTTAAGCATATATTTGATTTGGGTTTGGTTTCTGAGATTTATCGATTTAATGTAAAAATTTTGGTTCTTCATTGAGATTCCTTAATTTAGTTAACAGCAGATCAGCTCATATACGTTTTTTTATGTTTTAAGGTTAGGGAATTGAATTCATTGTTCGTCCATAAATTCATTGTTTGTGCAGTTGATTCTTTTTTTTTTCACATAGTCTTATTGAACATGGATAATTTTAAAGCATATATATATATATATATATATATATATATATATATATATATATATATATATATTACTGGTGCATTTAATAAGTTTCCAGACTTTTTTGTACAGGCATTTAAAATTGTGGTAGACTGTTGAAAATTCAGTATGTTATTGGTATACAATTTTTATGATTTCAGGTTCAAATGAAGAGCTACTGCACGAATTGGAATACACTCTACTAAAACCTAATTGTCACTGCTGGTGAATTTCAAAAATGCAACCTGGACGTGAGGACACTTTAGAAGAATGATATGCAATAAAATTCTGTTTTAAACTTGAAAAAAAAGTCCACAGAAACGTATGGAATGCTTCAGACTGCTTTTCGACAATCTTGCATGAATCGAGCATCAGTTTTTGTATGACATAAGAGATTCAAGGACGATAGGGAGTCTGTGAGGGATGATGAGAGGTGTGGGAGGAGTAAGGAAGTCAAAACACCAGAGTTGATTGGCCAAATTGTTAGAGTTTGGGTTAGGGTTTTAAGGGAGTTCAGGAAGAGATTCCTTAGGAAGAGGCCAGCACTCTCCAAATCTGGTCAGTGGCATTTCCACCAGGACAATGCACCAGTCCACAACTCCATCCTTGTCACAGACTATTCGAGCAAAATGGGCATCAAGACAGTTCCTCACCCTCCCTATAGTCCAGACCTTGCTCCTGTGAATTTTGGTTATCCCTAAGCTCAGAGGCTGTCGTTATGAGACAATTGAGGAGATGAAAGAGGCTGTGACGAAGATCATTGACACGTTCACACAAAAGGAATTCCATGAGGTCTTGCAGAAGTTGTTGGAACGGTACAACAACTGCATTGCAACCGGAGGAGATTACTTCGAAGGGGACTAGAGTTTAATGTGTGTACTATCAATAAAAGTGCACATACGAAAAAAATCTGGAAACTTATTTGATTATCCTCGTATATTACCAACCCCTTCGCCATTGCAGGATGCAACACCAGCTTTATTTTTCAGCGGAATTTAACTGGTTTGAAAGTAGTTTTCCTTTTCATAAATTGCTTGCCATACCAAGTTTAAAGAGCCAAGATTGCCCTATTTACAAATAGCTGGGGATAGAATAGCTTTATTCATACCTTTTCGAAGAGTATTAGCCCGATGAGAAATGCAAACATCCTCTGCCAGTAATTGAACCCGTGTCACTAAGTCTATTTCCTACCACAGTAACCATTACCCTATGAGCGCCTGTACAATTTTTTTTTTTTGTTGATTGGCCCTAACAGATACTACAACGCCGAATTAAAGGTGAACTGATAATCATCATCATCATGTCGTGCCGCAGGCACGGATATCCCTAACCCTCTCTCGCCACTTCTCCCTATCGTTCATCACCTCTGGTAGGTCACACCAGAGGTGCCCGTAGTGTAATTGTTATCGTCGTAGGAAATGGACACGGCGACACGAGTTCAAATCCTGGACGAGACTGATTGCATTTTCATATAGCACTAATACCCTTGGGAAAGGTATGAATCCAATTATTCTCCCTCCAGCTATGGGTAAATAGTGGGGCAGACTAGGTTCTTCAGCCTTGGTGAAGCAACTAGTCTAGAAGGAAAACTCTGAATTCAAACCTGTTAAACTCCGCTTAAAAATTGACCTTGTGTCATATCCTGCCCGAGCGGAGGGGTTGGTAAATAGGATCGCCTCTGGTAGGTCTTCAGAGCCACGTCCCGTATCCTCATATAGCTGCTGAATGTATGTTCGAGCTGGTCGTCTTGCTTTTTCCCGGCCATATGTGGGGGTTCCATAGGAGTACATCACTTATGAGCTCGTCCCTGCTTCTCCAGCAGTGTCCTGAATGTCAGGTTCGTCTGCATGTCAGGTTCGTCTAGCTTGGATAGTTTTCGTGATGGGAGGCAGGTGGCCGTATAGTTGGTGCCTTGTAGTGTGTTTCCGCCAGGACTTGTTCAATATTGCTCGCAGCATTCTTGTGTAATTGCCGTCTAGCTTCTTCTTCAGCCGTTTAGTTAGCGTCCAAGTAGTGCATCCATACAGCAGTATCGACACGACCGCTGCCTGGAAGAAATTACGTTTCATTTTATCGGTCAAGTCTGATTTCCATATGATGCCTTCGTTAGCCGCGTGTCGATGTCTTTTTCGGTTGATGAGACGCTGCATCCTAGGTACTATTTACCAACCCCTCCGCTCGGGCAGGATATGACACAAGGTCAATTTTAAAGCGGAGTTTAACAGGTTTGAATTCAGAGTTTTCCTTCTCCTAGACTAGTTGCCTCACCAAGGCTGAAGAACCTAGTCCGTCCTACTATTTACCCATAGCTGGAGGGACAATAAGGGGGTATTTGCCCGAAAGTGAACGTAATAGTGCGACTGGAGTACGAACTCGCGTACTACGATTTCGCAGTTCATCGCTTTAACCATTACACCACGAGGACACCCCTGCTTCCTAGGTAGGTGAATTTGTCTACAAGTTTCAGAGGGGTTCTGTCTAGTGTGGTGATGTCCCCTGTTTGATTATAGCACTACTAATAATGGCAATAAATAGGCGAATCTGCACTTCAAAAATATGCAGATGTGCTTAACGAGTCACATAAAATAGGTTATCAATTTCAGAGACTTGTCATTTAATGATATGACAGCATCTTGATTAAAACACCTTTTTAGAAGCTCTATATAAAACTGTGTGATTGTTGAGGACAGGCCTGCAAACATCTTTTAGCAATCTACATAGATTACAAATATATATTTAAATAAAAATATCTCAAAAAAAGGAAAACTTCTGGCCATGGAACTAAACAAGCAAGTTTACGTTTACTCACCGGCGATTGACGAAAATAATTCATTGATTAATTTAATCAAGTAGCAGGTGCCTTCAAGTCATAATTTATCTTTACTAAATTTGCATAAAAAAACATTTTTTAAGTCAAATAGTCGCAGTGGGGAGGCTCACACTGTCAAGTATCAGGAGGAGAAAAAAAAGACAAAAAAAAAAAAAAAGATTAACATCGATTGGCTAAATTGTAAAAAGTGTCCTAATTAGCTACTGAGGCGTGTGTGGTATTTAAATATCTGGGTTCTTTAACGTTGATAACTTATTGGTAGTCTTGCGATTATCCCTTTGGCGATATACGATCATGTTTGTCTCTCTACGTTATCTCGGTGAATAATGGGAAGAAGAGTCTCTGTGGCGTAGTGATTAACGTACCAGATTGTGATATCGCAATAATCGAGTTCGAACCCCTGTAGCGCTATTTAAGTTTTCGGAATAAAACTCTTGAAAAAGCTATGATTCCCTTTATCGTCACAGTTTTAGTTAAATAGTATTACTTCTACAAAGATTGCTTTGGCATTAACTAACCCTCGAGGGTCTATATGCCATTCAACAAAGAAACCAACCAAACCAAAGAGCGTGACTGAAATAGATAAAAAGAAAGGTTAGGCTTGCCTTATTCAATATTTTAAAATTTTGCTGATCCTATCTACATCTCTGCCAGTCGAAGTTTATTGGAGTGTGTCTATTATTACAAGAAAGAAAATCAGACTCTCGCCAATGGCCCTTGAGACCTGGGTTCAATCCCAGGGCAAGTCATACCAAAGACTCCAAAAATGGTACTTGATGCCACCTTACTTAACACTGAGCAATATAAGGTAAGGATCAAGGGTAAAGTGGGGCGATCCAGGAAAAGGAGTTGTGCCTTCCCCTACACCTTGGTGAAGTAGCTATAGAAAAGGTAGCCTTTACGTTAGTTTTTTAATCGAATAACTTGACCAATTCTCTTTCAAATAATGCTAAATTTTAATAGTATGTAAAGAAACAACTAGATATCCAATATATAATTTTATGTTTTTTTTCTTATCAGTTATAGCAATTAATGCCTTTCAGGAAAGGGCTTTTTTGTGTTAGTTTATACTCGAACAGTCGAACAAGACTACAGTACACATTTGTTCTATTTGACCCATAGATAGAATCCTATCAGGTGCTACCCCTCCGGGTCATAGTTTATATGGGACCTGTGGTAATGACAGGTTACTCTACGCTCCCCAAATCTCCAAAGCCTCAGCATCAGATGGTTTAATATCATATCTAGGACATTCGTTGGAGTCGGGGACTTCGCCGTTTGCAGAGATGAAGTCGGTGTATTCTATGATCCCAACCGACTCGGCTATATATATATATATATATATATATATATATATATATATATATATATATAGGTGTCGGTGTCTCTCTCTCTCTCTCTATATATATATATATATATATATATATATATATATATATATATGTACCTATATATATATATATATATGTAGTCATCCAAAACAGACGATGTCGTTGTATAACTACTCTTCAGTGTGGCTAGACACGGAGGACGCTTGAAGCTGGTATCTAAACCCGACCAACTTTACGTTAGACTTAGTATCAGACCGCTCAGCCAACAAGCGTACCACGTCCGCTAGGGAATCGTAAGGTATTAAGTAGTAGCGTTGGTTTGTTTACATTTTATACCTTACCGGATACCAGAGTGCTCAATTCGTTTGAAGAGTATCAAGCACTATATATATATATATATATATATATATATATATATATATATATATATAGTGTTTCAAAAGTTTTATTGTATGCGAAGTTTAACGGAGATTTCGTAAAAATCAATACCATTTCATGATCTAATAATTTGTCCAATTCTTGAATAAATGATCTGAAATTTTAACGCTATTAGCAGAAACAACTTTTAATATCAACCATTTTTTGGTAAATACTTTTTATATAATTTTTGTTTTTGACATCACATATATCAAAATAAATGTATTTGAAATATATTTATTCTAGATTCAGTCAATTATTTATATATCTTTGCTTATGTTGTTTCAATACTTCCTTTTAAAGTTTGAAACGATTTAAATGAGAATTTTTCAAGGTTTTTGATTACAAAATTATACTAACTTTTTTGAAACACCCTGTAAATTTTGAATATCAAAATTGATGAAATACGCTGTATTATCCTTGTATATTTCTGTTTCTGAAACAACTTCAGCTTCTATATTCTAATAAACCATCTCGTATATTAGGTTATTTATTCTTATTATATTACATAAGATGCATGAAATGCATGAACAATACAAAATAAAAACAGGCTTCTAGCAAGGAGAATTACCGACGAATATAGACATTGAATAGTCCTGTGTAGAAACAGATGTTAAAGAGAAATCGTGATGTGATGACAGGCAATACAAATTATCAAGACAAAGATAGATACATACATATATATATATATATATATATATATATATATATATATATATATGTGTGTGTGTGTGTATGCGTGTGTGTGTGTGTGTGTGTGTGTGTGTGTGTGTGTTTGTGTTATTTAATTTTAACTTTTTATTTACTTTTTTATTTTTATTTAGCTTTAAAAAATGTCTTTTTAATCTTTGAATTAAAAAAATATTTTAATCTATTTTCGATTAATTTATATACCTTCATTTAATATTCATCAGTTGATTATTTAATTAATGAATTCACTTTTTTGTGTAAATGCTACGTCTACTAACATCTTATTGCATGATCATAACTAACGATATATAGAAGGTTGAACAACTCATTTTTGCACATTAAAAAGACTGTGTAACATATATTTTTATGTTTTATGTTTTTTATCATATTGACCAAACCCCTCCGCTCGGGCAGGATATAACACAAGGTCAATTTTTAAGCGGAGTTTAACGGGTCTAAATTCAGAGCTTTCCTTCTCCTAGACTAGTTGCCTCACCAAGGCTGAAGAACCTAGTCTGTCCTTCTATTTACCAATAGCTGGAGGGAGAATAATTGGATTCATACCTTTCCCAAAGGTATTAGTACTATGTGAAATGCAATTAGTCTCGTCCAGGATTTGAACTCGTGTCGCCGTGTCCATTTCCTACGACGATAACCATTACACCACGGGCACCTCGTTTTATCTTTTTTAAACCCGTTTTGTTCAAATTGTATCGAGTATGCTTTTAATAAATAAAACATTTTCTAATTAAAGTAAAAGTAAAGTTGGCGACCATAGACGAGGGCCACGAGAAGGCTCCCTTTTCGACAGCTACTACACCAAGGTGTAGAGGAGGGTCTACTCTTTTACCTGGATTGCTCCACTTTACCCTTGATACGTACCCTATATCACTGAGTGTTAAGCAAGGAGATATCAAGTTCCATTTTGAAAGTCTTTGGTATGACGTGCCCTGGGATTGAACCCAGGTCTACCGGACCACTGGCGAAGACTCTACCCACTAGGACAATGAGCCGGTATTTTCTTATTAATAGTTCTTATATACAGCTTATATACAGGGGTCGGACAAAATAATGAAAACACCTAGAATCTTAATATCATAATTTTGAAACTTAGAAATAATGCCAATTCACACAGCCAAAAGCTCCAGAACCGGTGCCTCACCACCAGATGCTGTTTAGTATAATACCTAAAACACCAGTTTTTCCTCGGGGACATCTTAGCTCTCCAGTGAAGCAGAGTCAGCGTATTCTTAGCCCCCTCGGCAGGGCAGAAATGGTTTGAATGAAAAGTCTGAATAAGAGAGAAATAAACAGAAGGATCCATCTCGGAGCCAACAGACCAGCCGACTGAGACAGACAGATAGACAGAGACAGAGAGAGCGGCAGACTGACAGACAGAAAAATAAAGAAAGAGAGAGGGGGGACATAGGGAGACATAGAGAGACAGGAAGAGATACAAGGAATATCCTCATTCAAAGGAACAATCTGAAATCAGAAAAAAAGTGAATTAGAAAAAGTGAATAAGAAAAAATGAATCAAAAGTAAAAAAGAAAAAAAAAACAGAATAAAAAGTTAAAAGAAAAAGAAACCCTGAGAGGATGAAAACATGAAAGATAAAAGAAAGAAAAAAAAAGAAGAGATGCAAAAGAGAAGGTAAAGAAAAGAAATAGAGAAAAAAGAGAATAAATAAAAAGAAAAGAAAGAGGAAAAGAAGAAAAGAGAAATAAAAAAGAGAAAAGAAAACGAGTCAAACATAAATGAAAAGAAAATGGAAGAGAAAAGAGATAAAGAAAAGAAATATGAAGAAAAATATGAGATTTAAAAAAATTATAAAGGACGCAAATGGAAAAAAGTGTTAAGAAATCCAAAGGAAAAAAAGAAAAAAAAAGATGAAAAATAAGGAAAAAGGGAAAAAAAAGAAAAAAGAAAAACGAAAAAAAAAAGCATAAAAGAAAAAGGAAAAAGGAAAAAAGAAAAAGAAAAAAAAATGAAAATGAAAAAGGAAGAAGAGAAAAGAAAAACAAAAACAAAAAAAGAAAGGAAGAAAGAAAAAGAAAAACGAAAAAGGAAAAAAGAAAAAAGAAAACAGAAAAACAAAAAAGAAAAAGGAAAAAAGAAAACAGAAAAAGAAAAAAAATGAAAAAAGGAAAAATGAAAATGAAAAAGAAAAAAGAAAAAGAAGAAAAAAAGAAAAAGAAAAAAGACAAAAAAAAAGAAAAAAGGAAAAGGCTAAAGAGAAAAATGAGTTTAATAAGAAATAAGAATAAATACTTACAAAAGCAAATGAATGAGAAAATGAAGAACGAGCATTGTGCAAATTGAAGAAGAAGGGAAAAGGATCTTTAAAAATAGAGAAAAGAAAAGGAAAGAAGGAAGGAGAAGAAAAAGAAAAAGAAAGAAAAAACGAAGAGTAGCAAAAAGAAAAACAGAAAAAGAGAAGAAAAAGAGAAAGAGTAATTAAAAGAAAGGTAAGAATAAAATAAAAAGAGAAAGAAAAAGAAAGGATTAAAGCAAAAGTAAAGAAAAAGAAAAGAGAAGAAAATAGAAAAGAAATATGGAAACGGAAGAAAGAAGAAAGTAGAAAAGTAAATAAAGAAGAAAAAAGAAAACTAAAAGGCAAAAAAGAAAACAAAAAGAGTCCAGAGAAGTAAATGAAAAAAAAAGTCACGACTAAAAAGAAGAAATTATTCAAAAGAATGAAAAAGAAAGGGAAACAATTAGAAAAGAAAATATGGAAAGCAAAAAAAGAAAGAAAGAAAAGAGAAGAGGAATGGAAACAAAAAGAAAATTGAAAAAAAAAAGAAAAGAAGAAAGAGAAGCAAAAAGACAAAAGAAATGAAAAAGAAGAAAAATAGCAAAAGATGAAAAGCATGAGAAAATTAAAGAGAAAAGAAACGAAGAAAAAGAAAGAAAGCAAGATGATGACAGAGAAGAGAAAGAAAAGAAAAAATTTAAAAAATGAATCCAAACATAACAATGAATTCTTGACAGAATGAAAATGAAGGGAAAAGAATTCGAAAATTGGGAAAAGTAAAGAAATAAAAAAGAGAAGAGAATAAAAAAGAAAAAAGAAAAAAAAATCAAAAGAAAAGACAAAAGAGCAAAAAGAAAAGAAAAAAGAAAAATGAGAAAAAAGAAGAGGAAGAAAAAAAAGAAAAAAAGATAAAAAGCAGGAGAAAAATGAAGATGTAAAA
>OY757944.1:53059981-53062481 GCA_963585895.1 Sepioteuthis lessoniana | reverse complement strand
TTTACCCATAGCTGGAGGGAGAATATTTTGGATTCATACCTTTCCCAAGGGTATTAGTGCTATGTGAAATGCAATCAGTCAGGTCCAGGATTTGAACTCGTGTCGCCGTGTCTATATCCTGCGACGATAACCATTGCACCACGGTCAGGTGACCTGGTTTAGCGTGTTAGTCGTTGAAGATATTTAGTATGTTAGTGTCAGTATTGAGTGCCATTTTATTATGTTTGGTTATTTTAATATTGATGGCTTCAAGGTCTGGAGGCGTTTTCGGTAGATATTTTTTATAGTTGATAATAAGACGATAAACTGATATGATATAAAGCACTTGGGAGTAGATCCTAGGACAACTTCTCTGTCAACAGGACCCTGATATACAGAAACTAACTAAAAAGATACAGAAAAGAGATACTCCTTACTCTTTAACCAGATTTGTCTCAACAATATATATATATATATATATATATTTATATACATATATACATGCATGCATATATGTACGAATGTGATTGTTTATATGTGTTCACATCTTTTTACCTTTCTCCACAGTGGTGGGGTTATTACGTGACTCAAGATTAATTTTAACCGTCATTCTGCTGGTTAGAATTGGGAGTTTTTTTCTCCTAGACCCATTGCTTTGACAAAGCTAAAAAATTACCTGCCTTATATATATATATATATATATATATCGTCATTTGCTACGACGATAACCATTACACCACAGACACCTCCATATATATATATATAAATAGTGTAATGGTTATCGTCGTAGGAAATGGACACGGCGACACGAGTTCAAATCCTGAACGAGACTGACTGCATTTCACATAGCACTAATACCCTTGGGAAAGGTATGAATCCAATTATTCCCCCTCCAGCTATTTGTAAATAGTAGGGCAGACTGGGTTCTTTAGCCCTCGGGAGGCAACTAGTCTAGGAGAAGGAAAACTCTGAATTCAAAACTGTTAAACTCCGCTTAAAAATTGACCTTGTGACATATCCTAGCCGAGCGGAGGGGTTGGTAAATATATATCTATATATATATATATATATATATATATATGTATGTATGTATGTATGTATGTATGTTTATATATATATATATTGTATTTAATTAAAGAACATGTGGTAATGCCTACGACGTAGAGGTTAACGTGCTGTATGGTGAAATTGTAGTAAGCGAGTTCAAACTCCAGTCGTACACTTACGTTCTCTTCTGGACAAATACTCTTAGGAAAGGTATGAACTCTTATTTCCGCAGGTATGGGTTGAATATTATCACTGTTGTTTTTTTCTACAAGGATAGCTTTAGCATTAAATAACCAACCAAAGTTGATATGCCATTAAACAAAGAAACCAAATCTAACGTAAATAGATTTAATTTAACATTAGAACCAGGGAAAGCTTGAATGAAAAATTAATTGTTGATTCGATTTTACGAAGAATGTTTGTCGGTATGCCTATTTTTTTCTTTAAGAAAAAATTATTTAACTTTTCAATCTGGCAGTTAGATTTATAATAAGGTTATTGATGCCGGTTCGTGAGGTCAAGGTTGATCACTGTGCTATCTCAGCTGAGTGTAATTAAAGCTAGTGTCAACAAAACAATTGCTTGTTTAAAGAAAATTAACAATTGACAAGTCTATTAAAAAGAGACTGGAAATAAATAATAGAAGTTATTAATTTCCAAAATTTTCAATTGATTTTTTTTTATTTTTAAAGCAAAATATGTAAATTATCCAATATCGGCTAAATAGTAAGCTACTCAAAAAACTTGCTCAGGGAAAGATTAGACTTTTTTTTACAACAACCTATTTGTAGAATCCAAAGCCTCACTAACAACCGGACAAATCAAATTATCTCTGCCTCTGTCCGTTTGACAGTCTGTCTGTTTCTCTCTCTCTTTCTCTTTGACTCTTAACACACAGACACACACACACACACACACGCGCACACATATCTAAATGTAATGGGGTGAATCTATTTCTTCTCTCCCAGCAATGAGATAAAATTTAGGCAAACTGGGCTATTTAGCCTTGGTATAATCTTGGAGAAGGAAAGCGGTATTGAACCCAGCAGTACGACACTTAGAAAATAATCTTGTGTTTATCCTGCACACCACGATGGAATTGGGTGAATACGTACACACACACACACACATACATACATATATACATACTCACACACACACACACACACAAACACGCACACGTACATATATGTATATATATATAAACGTCAGATTAGATTTGTCTATTGTTGAACTCATTTACATATACACAGGCACGTGAGAGCGCATATTCCCTATGATTTTTCGAAAGCTCAATATGTCACGGAAAATGCGTATATGATAGATATATATTTGAATTAAGAGTGTAGTCGTAAGGATAGATAGATAGATAGATCAGAAAAATGTTGATACGTATATGTTGACATTGATAGGTAGATATTGATAGATAGAGAGATCGCAAGATAAATAGATAGATGTGAGCAAAGATAGATTC
>OY757944.1:53052481-53057481 GCA_963585895.1 Sepioteuthis lessoniana | reverse complement strand
TTGCATTTATCAAATAAATACAAATAAATAACTGCACAGAAAACTAAAAACACATTTCTCTCTCTTTCTATCTCTGTCTCAGTCTCTCTCTCTCTCTCTCACACACACTCTCTTTATCTCTCTCTCTCTCTTTCTTAATATATATATATATATATATATATATATATATATATATATACTTTCAGTCTCTCTGACTTTCTCTCTCTTTTTCTCTCTCTCTTGGGTGCGAAGAGATCTAGAAAGCACGTTAACATCACTTATGTATTTACTTCAATCTTATAAAGCTCTGTGGAGAATGCTATACCCATAGATTGCCATTACTCCAAGGTCCACTTTGAGCTAGATTGGTAGTACCTCTTCGGGTATTATCTATGATTCAAATAAGTTTGTTTATAATTATTTCGTAATCAGCTTAGAGCGTGCAACAACAACAAAAAGCAACAACATAACAACACAAAAAAATGTAAATTGTAGTTTAAAATGTTCGGGATAACATATCGGCATAAAATAACCCAAGACCGTTTGACAATCAATTAATCAATGTAATCTCGTTAATGTACGAAATCATCCGTTTTGACAGCTCTACATAGACTTGTTACTTACAACGTCCTGTCTAATTCACTCCTCACCTTACTCATAGTATATCTTCTTGTTATTTCATTAACCTTTCTTAATTTCTGTGTGGGTCTTTTAGGTTTTCAGAATTACATACAGGCAGATTTTTATTTCTATTTTAATTTACCAAAGATTTTTCATTTAAGGAACCCCGTCAACTTTCAAACATAATATATTTGCAAAAGCATAAATACCAATCAAATGAATGACACTGATTGTAAGATTGTTTTTATTGGTTAATATATTGGATTTCTATGCTTACAGAGACATAACTATAAACGCACCAAAATACCTATCTCTTTACCTCCTTTTCTCGTCATTATCAATCAAAATATATTTATCTCTTGTTATTTCTCAACCAATCTATCTTCCTTATAGGGCTCTGTCAGCTGAGATTGAAGAATACGCCGACGGAAGCTCTGCAGAGGAGTAATAACCTCCCTACAACAATTGTCCTGAGTATGATAAAAAAAAAAACTAGATCTGGAGGTGAGGCTCATGTACTGCAGCGTTCAGGAATTCAACTTGATTAGCATTAATCCCGGGTCCTATTAACCCTAGATAGGTTGTACTCGTTATGGGATCATCTATGGGTCAAATTGAACTGCTCAATCATTTACTAAAGATTATTATTATTATTATTATTATTATTATTATTAGTTATTTGTTATTTTGAATGATACAGCCGTGTGCAAATAATTTAGTTAGAAAGGGTGACTTGCTACATTGAATCACAAATGTTAAATAGTAATACTAAAAACCAGCCACACCGAAGAATTCTGATAGAACGAACCAGTCTGTCTGTGGATGACGATGAGTGTGTGGGTATTCTACCTCAGAATTAATTTTTTTCAGTTTCTTTGTCTTTTCACTTTAATACTAAAAACCATCCAACACCGTGCAAACAAATGATTAACATTAGAGAAAAATTTTAGTGTTAGATAGCAATACTTGAAACCATTTAACTGTGTGCAAACAAATTATTCATAACAGAAAGAATTATAAATGTTAGATTAGAATACTTGAAATCATTTAACTGTGCACTGACAAATGAATTCGAATCACTTGATAAAAATAATATTATATACTATCTATTCGCTTTAAAGACACACACACACATTTATATATATATATATATATATATGGGGGGTGGCGTGTATGAACTCGACTTGTCATTGAATAACGAAATGGTTGATAAGCCATAAAATACCGACCAGACACAGTTATTACACACACACACACACACACACACACACACACACACACATATATATATATATATATATATATATATATATATGTAGACTGAGGCCTAAATTAAAAAAGCACTTGATGACAAGAGAATATTAGCAACTCACTTTCATCACTCAATCTGTTTTTGTGTGTATCTCTCACTATATATTAGTGTTAGAGTGTTTTATCTTTCGAAATTGGTTATTAATTTCGCGAGGCAAGCGCATATATACAGTACCCTCTTTGTAATGGTATTATTAGATCTGGAATATTAACAAGTGCATGAAACCACACACACACTCAAACACACACACACACACACACACACATATATATATATATATATATATATATATGTATGTAGCCAACCCCATCACGAGCAAAATGCAATATAAACTCAATTTTCAAGTGGACCTAAACTGGTTTAAATTTAGTGTTTCCATATCAAGTTTAAAAAATCCAGTCTTACTTAATACATATCGGTACCTTGAGGGAGTTAGGTCAGAATCATAGCTTTCGCAAGTTTTTCATATTTATCAACCCCTCCGCTCGGGCAGGATATGACACAGGATCAATTTTTTAAGCGGAGTTTAACAGGTTTGAATTCAGAGTTTTCCTTCTCCTAGACTAGTTGCCTCACCAAGACTGAAGAACCTAGTCTGCCCTACTATTTACCCATAACTGGAGGGAGAATAATTGGATTCATACATTTCCCAAGGGTATTAGTGCTATGTGAAATGCAGTCAGTCTCGTCCAGGATTTGAACTAGTATCGTCGTGTTCATTTCCTACGACAATAACCATTACACCACGGGCACCTCCTTTCGCAAGTTTATTGATGTAATGTGAATTGCAAACACCCCTGTCCAGGATTTGAACTCGGGTCACTGTGTTTATTTCTTATCACCATATCCATGACACCATCAGAGCAACCAAAGAATATAGATGTGAGTGTGCACGTGCGTGTATGTGTGTGTGTCTGTGTCTGACTGTGTGTGTTTGAAAGTACAAAAAGCTTAAACAACTCCCCCCATATATATATATAAATATATGACCGAATTTGTTATCGAATTCACTCGTTTTGGGAGATAAATTGTTAAAATAACCAATTTGAAGGTGTGAAATGAAGGCTTGAGACCGAAATGCTGCATAAGGTTGGTAAATGAATTGCTTTCTCGGTATTTTTGCAATATTTCTCTTTTTTAGTCAAGTTTAGGAAAGGATAATGATTTGTTTTAATATAATGCGTTGATATAATCGGACGTTTTTTGTATATGCCTTTTCGTTCGTACTCTATTGCTAGATATTCGTTTGACAATAGCAGTAGCTGAAAATAGACGTGAAACAGTAGCGTACTGTTATTTACTATGCTTAACATTACTTTGACACATGGCTAGACCCATATAGCACTAGTGTGGATCGAACTTATTTTTAATCATCCGCTAATCTAGGTCACTTACCACTATACTCTTATTTTGAACTGGGCTGAAGAGACATGTTGTTTATTACATCGTCATTAGTCAAGACTTGATTTATTTTTAAAAGTATCCCTACATCAAATATTTGAGGATGTTGACAAAAATTGTCCAGCTCCGTCGGCATTCCTCTTTGGGAAGATCCCCAGATGTTAATATCAGCTAGCTAACGAGGAGATTTTTCTCTGAGTGTCTCATTTTCCATCTTGTACCAAACTTTGATAAGCTCGGTAGATAACTGCCTCTTTTAGAACTTTCAGTATGAGGCAGTCTGAAGGATGAATCCATAGGAGTAGATCTAAACCTCCTAACAAAAAAGGCCGAACTAAATGTAGAGCAACCAACTTCTACTTCGTAATGAAAGGTTCTGGTCGCTTAGTTCGTAAGACATTTGTCTCTAGTAGTCACGTGCATTTTTTTTTTCAGGTTATAATAGCGCACATTTAAATTAATAAAATATTAAATATACGTTTAGAGCCTTTCAGCGAATTTTATTCCTTCTATTTTCTAGTCCTAATAATCTTATTTAATATCAATCATTTGTTTGCACACAGTTAAATCGTTTCAAAAATTGTTTCAAATTCTAATAATTCTATTTAATCTTAATCATTTGTTCACACACAGTTAAATGATTACACGTATTCTTATCTCACGCTTATCATTTTATTTGATATTAATCATTTGTTTACACACTGTTAAATTGTTTCAGATATTGCTGTTTAACTTCACTAATTCTATTATTGACGTATTTTTATGCAATATGAATAATTTGCACAATTTTATGGTTTTGAATGAATAATAATAATAATTCATCGTAAATGATTAAGCAGTTCTTTTTGGACAATAGATTGCACTCTAACAGGCACTATAGATCCAGGTGATAGAGGGCCTGGGAGTAATGGAAATGGATGGGCTATCCACATTCTAAAAAGATTAAGGACAACTGCCCCATTTTCAGACGCAGTATAGTCCCATAACCAGGACCCTCGGTGGGTGAAGGGTTTTATTTTTCTGCAGAAATGCAGTCGTTGGGTACTTTCAACCACATGTAACGAAGCGAACTTTGGGGAGAATATACAAAACTATGTGAATATGTAAAGCTTCATGGAAATTTTCTTCTTAGGCCATCTTTTTTTATTTATTCACGTTTATTAGTACGCATTAACTTTAAAAGCAAGGGCATCTGTCTCTGTTCTGGTATGTGCATATATCTACATTAAGTACTTTAATAAGTACTTTTCCATCTATATTCTGGAAGATAAGCACGTTCTTCATGAATATATATATATATATATATGTGTGTGTGTGTGTGTGTGTGAGAGAGAGAGAGAGAGAGAGAGAGAGGGGGGAAAGAGAGAGAGAGTAAATGCACAAATATGAAAATACCAAGGTATTCAGATAATTTGCTAATGTTCAACGTTTTGGTTTATACATCTGACCATCATTAGGGCATTTAAATAAATGATATTGAATCTTCTGAGTTATGTTTTAATATATTTCTGATAATTTAATTTTTCAATTAAACGAAAACAATAAGGAAGACATAAACATTCTATTTCCGTTCGAGATGATTTTTTGAAGTGTTGTAAATTTATTTTAAAAGCGTAGCAAATTATATATATATATATATACATATATATATATATATATATATATATATATATATATAATTTATTTT
>OY757944.1:53022481-53047481 GCA_963585895.1 Sepioteuthis lessoniana | reverse complement strand
CAACATGTACCTATGCTCTTTCACCAATTCTGAGCTTTATATATAGATATAAAAATACATTATATATATATATATATATATATATATATATATATATTATGTAGCTGGTTTTTTTTAATATATGAGCCCATTCCAGCCTATTGAAGTATTTGCTGTTGTGATAACAAAAAACCAAAAGTAAAGAAGGAAAAAGATAGATAGAAAGGTAGATCGAAAGGAAGAACTTATGTAAAAAAGGTATGTATATGAAGAAAGAAAGGAAGAAAGAAAGAAAGAAAGAAAGTGACCGAAGAAAGAGAAAAATAAAGAAACCAAAGAAAGAAAGAAAAAAAGAAAGGAAGAAGTGACTTAATAAAGAAAGAAAATAAAATGAAAAAAAAAAAGAGAAAGGAAGCATTTGAAGTAAACATACAAATACATATATAGCAATATATATATATATATATATATATATATATATATATATATATATATATAAGATTAAAAAAAGTATCTAGGTTTGTTTATTCGGTATCGGAAACCAAACACTTGAATCTATAAATTTTCAAATAATTTTATGAGAAGCAGATTTTATAAAAAAAATTTAAGATGTCATTTATTTGGTGTGTTATTTCTTGTAGAAGTTTTCAATTAAAATGAATAAGCTTGTTATCACGGCGTTAAAAAAATACTGATAATCCCTATATATTTTGTTACTCACATTGCACATAATCTGACCCGGTTAATTTTCAAGTTTTGTTTTATAATGAATATAAATGACCATATGCTGTGTAATCTTTTAAAGGGAACGATCTTGAATATTCGGTAATCTCATATTGGTGGTAGGCAAAAAGTTCTAATTAAAAAATGATCTTCTAATATGAAAGTGTTACTGAATATTCAATACTCCTTTATTATAAACGATGATACTGTGTAACAGACCTTTTAAGAGCATGAATTTATAACAGGGAGAATAGCGTTTCCATTTGTCAGTGTATCTTATACTGGTTCATATGTCATTTAACAGAAAAACCGAAACTGACATCTCTTGAGTTCTTTTGATATGCCTACTGAATATTTTACTTTAAAAACTTAGAATCTCCCATTCAATGCTCAGTTACTCAGAGAAAAATAAATAATATTAATAAAAATAAATTATACCAACCGTGATTAGTGCATTTGGTACAGTCATTAAAGGATTATTAAAGAAACTTGAAGACTTGGAAATAAGAGGACGAGCGGAGACCGTCCAAACTACAACATTATTGAGAACGGGCAGAATACTGAGAAGAGTCCTGGAGACTTAAGGAGACTTGCTGTCACTCAGACTCCAGTGAAAGACCGTCAGCTAACACTGATGTGAAAAACTCTCAAGGAGTAAATAATAATAATAATAATAATGGGATTTTGACATCCAGACAGATCACTTAATCTCAGCCAGACGACCAGACCTTATAATAATCAACAAAAAAATGAGAGCTTGCAAGATTGTGGACATTGCTGTCCTGGCTGAACAAAGAAAGTAAAATTAAAAGAAAGTAAAAAGAAAAATAAATACCTTGACCTTGCTAGGTAATTGAAAAACTGTCGAATATCAAAGTGACGTTTAAACCAATTGTAATTGGTGCTCTTGGTCCAGGCACCGAAGAATTATCAAAGACCCTGGAGGACTTGGAAATTAGAGGACGAGTGGAGAGTATCTAAACTACTACACTATTGAGATCGGTCAGAATACTGCGAAGAGTCCTTAAGATTTGAGGAGACTTGCTGCCACTCAAAGTTCAGTAAAAGACGATCAGCTAAAACTGATGTGAAAAACTCTCAAGAAAAAAAATAACAATAATAAAAGGGTGATAGAGACAAAGCGATTAATCACATAATAAGCGAATGCTGCAAATTAGCGCAAAAAGAGTCTAAGACTAGACACGAGTGGTTGGGAATGGTGATCACCGGGAATTGTGCAAGAAATTGAAATTTGACTATACGAAAGGTTGGAATATGCACAACCCAGAATCAATCCAGCAGAATGAGACGCTCAAAATTCTCCGGGATTTTGAGCTAGAAATAGATCACCCAATCAGGGTCAGACTAGTGATTTGAAGAAAAAAAAATCAACAAAAACTGCCGAATAGAGGAGTTTACCATCCCGGCGGACCACAGAGTAAAAATAAAAGAAATCGAAAATTGAGTTAAATATCTGCACCTTGCAGATCATTATGCAGGTGACGGTGATATCAATTATAACTGACGTGTTTGAAACAATATCAAAAGTATTAGTTAAAGGCCTAGAAGATTTGGATACAACAGGACAAGTGCAAACAATTATTTAGATCGGCCAGAATACTGAGAAGAGTCCTGGAAACTTGAAGAAACTTGCTGTCATTCAAACTCCAGTGAAAGACCATCGGCTAACGCGGATGTTGAAAACTCGCACGGAACAGAACAACAATATCAAGAAAATAAAAGTGGAAAGAAAAGCAACTGTATAAACATTTTGAACGACAAACAAGCAAAATCCCCCTCAAAAAGGGGGTGTCCTAGTGGTGTAATGGTTAAAGCGATGGACTGCGGAATCATGTAAACGAGTTTGTACTCCAGTCGCGCTATTACGTTCACTTTCGGGCAAATACCCTTGGGAAAGGTATGAACCCCCTTATCCTCCCAGCTATGGGTTAAATAGTGGCTTTGGCATTAAATAACCTACAAAGGTTGATATGGCAATAAACAAAGAAACCAAACCAAACCAAACCTCACAAGAAGACTTGGATGTGGCTAAGAAAGAGAAACCTTCAGAGATAAACTGAATATCTTCTAATAGCATCTTAAAACAACGCCATAAGGACCAACTATATAAAACAAAAATAGTCAAGTCATAATAAAATAGTATATAGTAAAGTTTATATGGTGATAGAGACGTAAATTAGCGCAAGAAGAGTGTACGATTAGAAACGAATAGCTGGGAAATGTAATCCACTGGCGTTTGTGCAAAAAATGTATTTTGATCATACGAATGGGTGATATACGTCTAACACGGAATCCGTCCTGGAGAATGAGAGGCACTAAATATCTGCAAATACAAGTAAAAGTAAGTAAGTAAAGCTGGCGACCGTAGTCGAGGGCGGCCAGAAGGCTCCCTTTACAATAGCTACTACACCGAGGTGTAGGGGAGGGCGCTACCCCTTTCCCTGGATTGCTTCACTTTACCCTCGATATGTACCTTATATTGCTGAGTGTTAAGCAAGGAAATATCAGGTACCATTTTTAAAGTCTTTGGTATGATGTAACCATTGGCGAACATTCTTCCCACCAGGCCAATGAGCCAGTTGCAAACGGATCACTTAACCTCGGCTAGATGACCAGACCTAATGATAATCACCACAAAAAAAGAACTTTCTGAATAGTTGACTTTGCCGTCCAGGTTAACCATAGAGTAAAATCTTTTTTAAAAATTGAAAAGAGAGATAAGTACCTAGATCTTGCCAGAGAGCTAAAACAAAAATCGAACATGATGGTAACGGTGATACCACCTGTAGTTGATACACTTGGAAGCATCCCTAAATAATTTGTAAATGGACTGGAAGACTTGGATAAAAGAGGATATATAGAGATCATCCAGATTAGAGCATTATTGAGATAAGCTTGAATAGTGAGAAGAGACCTGGAGACTTGAGGAGAATTGTTGTCACTCAGACTCCAGTGAAAACCCTCAGATAACATTGTTGGGGAAAATGTTCAACGGAGTAAAGTACAAAATAAAGAGATAGAGTGAAAAATCAAAGAAAGTAAAAGAGGATAGAAGTACTTGGACTTTACCAGAGAACTGAAAAAGTTCTGAAACATGTGAGTGATGGTGATACCAATTGTAACTGGCGCACCTGGAACGTTTCCCAAAAGCTTGGAAATGGGACTGGCTGAATTGGAAATCAGAGGACGGATCGAGACCATCCAGACGACAACACTGTTTAGATCAACCAAAATACTGAGAAGAGTATTGTGGAGACTTGCAGTCACTTAAAATCCAGGGGAATACAAGCAATTAACCCCAGCGAAAAGATGTCACAATGAATAATAATAATAATAATAATAATCCAGCGCCTGTCCTAGAAAATTACTCACATAAACTCCTAGGAGACTTTAACATACAAACGGGTCACCTAATCCCGGCCAGAAGACCATGTTATATTTTGACCTTCGACCCGGCCCAAAAATACTATTCCAAGGTAATACACCGGAAGGAAGTGACACATTCCAACGGTCAGTAATCGAAAGAGATCGCGTGGGCAGATTAAGGCTTATGATATGGGACAAGGTGAAGGTCTCATTGTGCCATTACAGTCATGCACCGGAAGAGAGTAACCTCTGAATTGCATGACAGTTATTTCCGCTTCATGACGATTAAACATCCGATTCAAAGATCCAGTAGGCGATCGTGTGGGCGTTGAGTTATTATTTAACTCAGTTGAGTTTGGGTTGCTAAAGCAGTTGCCAGCAGACTTCCAGACAGTAGAGACCAGATGTGGTAGGGAAGGCCACACCCGACCGAGGGGGTCCTCTGAAAAGTCCCGATGGAGTGGACCCCAAGACCTCTGGTTGAGCATCTAAGAGAACAAGAAAGACACAACGTGATGGTCATAACAGTGGGGTCAAAATATGAAGTTTACGTTCGGTCTCCAGCATCCTCAGCACATGCAAACCTTCAACAACCCTTTCGAACCCTTTCAATAGAGGGAGAGGTAAAAATATTGTTAAAGAAGTCCTTCATGCGTCCTTCATTCCTGCGTTTTCCTTCTTGCGTCCTTTCTTCGTGCGTCTGTCGTTTGTCATGCGTCTGTTATCATTGCGTCGGTATGTATCCAGTATATATATATATATATATGTGTATTTCTGCATGAATCAGCAGATGACGATGCAACAACCATACCTTATAATAATCAACAAAAAAAGAGAATCTGCAAAATTGTAGACTTTGCCGTCCCAGCGGACCACAGAATAAATCTGAAGGAAAGTGAAAAGAAGGATAAGTACCTCGACCTTGCTAGAGAATTGAAAAAGCTGTGGAACATGAAAGAAACGATTGTGCCAATTGTGGTTGGTGCGTTAGGCACAATAACTAAAGGATTATTAAAAGGCCTGGAGGACTTGGAAGTTGGCAGACGGGTAGAGACTATCCAAACTACAGCATTACTAAGAACGGCCAGAATCTTGAGACGAGTCCTTGAGACTTGAGGTGACTTGCTGTCACTCAAACTCCAGTGAAAAACCATCAGCTAACACTGAATAAAATAATAACCATCTGCTAACAAGTAGTAAAATAATGATAATAACTCTAAGGGCATTTTAAACGTCTAACACCTCACACTAGAAAACGTGGACGTTGCTAAGAAATGGAAACCTTAAGAGAGAAACACAATCTCTCCTAATAGTAGTTCCAACCAACGCCATGAGAACCAATCATATAAAAGCAGGAATAGATATGATGCAAAAAATAGCAAATGTAGACTATTATGTGCCGATAGAGACGAAACCATTAAATACATAATAAGCGAATGCAGCAAATTAGTTCAGGAGGAGTATAAGACTAGACACAACTGAGAGGGCAAGGTGATTCACTAAGAGATGTACACGAAAGTTCAGTTTGATCATACGAACAAATGGTATATGCACAACCCAACATCTGTCTTAGAGAATTGCATACATAAACTTCAGTGAGATTTCGACATAAAAACGGATCACCATATCTTGGCCTGGAGATCAAACCATATTATAATCAACAACGAAAAAAAGAGAACTCACAAAATTGTGGACTTTGCTGTCCTGGCTGACCACAGAATAAAACCCAAAGAAACTGAAAAGGTGGATAAGTACCTGGACCATCCTAGGGAGTAAATGATAATAATAACAAATTCCCTGGGAATTTGTGATAGAATCTTGACTAGAAAATCAGACCAATTTTTGATTAACAAGAAAAAAAGAAATTCCCAAATTGTGGATTTTGCATCTTCACAGAGTGAAGATGAAAGAAAGATGAAACTGGACAAAGATGAAACTGGACAAATATCTTGATCTTGTCAGAGGGTTGAAAAAGCTGAGAAACATGAAAGTGACAATACTATCGATTATAGCCAGGGCCCTTGAAAAAATCTCGGAAAAACCGGAAAAGAGACTCGATGAACTCGAAACCAGAGAAGAATGAAATAAGCCGTATTATAGTACTATTGTAATCATTTCCACCATTTTTAAGACAAAGTTGAAAAATCTAGCCATAACGAGGATTGACATTAAAACAGATTCAGATTCTCTCTTCAGCTTTCCTCTTAGCAAAGTCCAGGTCATTTCTACCTTTTTAAGACAAGGTGGAAAAATCCAGCCATTGCTAAGATTGAGTTCAAAAAGGCTTGTGATAACCGGGTTAATAAAATGCCTGAAAATGTACAAAATATCCGACAAAGCTGTAAGCTTCATCACGAAAGTCACTGAAAACTGTAAAGTGGAATAAGAATAAATAACAGGAGGACACATCATAGCAGAGGCGAAAATCTAAAGAGGCATCTTCCAGGTAGACTCACTTTCGCAACTACAATTTGTTAAAGTGATGATGTCATTCAGTTATCTGATTAGGGGGATAGAAATTTACAAAATCACAGGACGAGATAAACCACCTTACGTATATAGATATTTTTATAATGTTCGAAACTATTCTTCGTCACTACTTTTGTAATGTTCTGTGAGGGGGGTAGTTTTGTCCGATACTCTTCATTCTCTGAAATGCGAAACAATTCTAATTCTCAATGTTACTTTTCACCTCGGTTCTGCATACACATGAATCTTTCGTCTCTCTTCTGACCTCTGACTGGGCCATTAATGTATCCACCACTTCTAATCACGAGACCCCAGTAGCACACTCCATTTCAACAGTTGGCTTTATTAGCTGGAGATCAGTGTTTGAATCACACGGGTCATTATCGGCACATTCTTCAAGGTAACGGATTTCAATATATTTGTGAAAAAGAAAAAAAAAAACTCTGATAGAGGCTGTTAGAATATACGGCAAGGATATAGAAAAGGATTTTGACATCGAAAATTGTACCAAGTTTATAATGGCAAGCGGTAAAGGAGAAACGACAATAGGAATGGAACTGCCAAATCAGGAAACATTAGGACTCTTAGAGTGAAGGAACACTACATGTAATTGTAAGCATTCGAAGTGGGCACCATGAAACAATCAGAGATGAAAGAAAAAAATACAATTGTAATTCACTAAGCTTTTTGCTTAGATGTGGCACAAGGCCATATGAAAGGGGCACCCAAAGAGACTCGAACTCACTCGTGTAGGTTTGCTAGTGGAGCTTGCTAACGATTACACCACCACAGGCGCCTTTTTTCCCCTTATTTACCAACCCCTCTGCTCGGGCAGGATATGACACAAAGTCAATTTTTAAGCGGAGGTTTGAATTCAGAGTTTTCCTTCTCCTAGACAAGTCGCCTCACCAAGGCTGAAGAACCTAGTCTGCTCTACTATTTACCCATAGCTGGAGGGAGAATAATTGGATTCATACCTTTCCCAAGGGTATTAGTGCTATGTGAAATGAAATCAGTCTCGTCCAGGATTTGAACTCGTGTCGCCGTGTCCATTTCCTACGACGATAACCATTACAATGGAGTACACCAGAAAAAACTTCTCGAAAGCAAACTCTACGGTAGAAATACCATTAATGAAATAAACACCCGTGTCTCTTTTCATTGCAACACAGAACAACTCCATAAGGACCAATTATGTTAAAACGAACGCTGATGATAAGCAATTCAAGCTTATGTAGAGATAGAAATGAAACTGTTTATCAGATAACTAGTAGATGTAGAAAAGTAGCACGAAAAGATTACGAAACTAGATACGACTGGGTAGGAAGGTTGATCCACCGGGAATTGTGCAATGAGTTTAAGTTTGACCACATCAACTAGTGGTATATGCACTAGTCAGAATCCATCTGGGAGAATGAGATGCACACAATTCTCTGTGATTTTGAGTTACAAACGGATCATCTAATCTCGGTTGGAAGACCAGACCTAATGATAGCTAACTAAAAAAGTGATCCTGTCGAACTGTGGACTTTGCCGTCTCGTCTGACCACAGAGTAAAAATAAAAGAAAATGAAAAGAGAGACAAGTACCTTGACGTTGTCAGAGAACTTAAACATCATAGGTAAATATGTTATTACTCTATAGCTGATGGGGATGTTATTTTTTCTTTTTTTTTTTTTTTTTGAATATTAAGGTGACAGTAATACCAAATGGAATTAGTTCGCATGAAATAATCCCAAAAAGCTTGGTAAAGGTTCTGGAAGACTTAGAAATTAGATACCATGGGTAGACTATTAAGATTACAGTACTTTTTGAGAGTCTCGAATAGTGAGAAGAGTTCTAGATACTTCAGAAAAGTTGCTGTCAATTAGACTCCAGTGAAAACTATCAGAAAATGCTGGGGTGAAAATCTCTCGATGGGTAAAATAAAGAATTGCCAGTAATAACCATATCAATAGAAGTTATTTAAGGAAGAACAGAAAAAAAAGACGATCACGAAATATAGAAAAAAATTATAGAGAAAAACGGCTGGTACTTCAAGCACTTAAATTTGGAAAATGTAAAAGAGATGACCTAGACATAGATAAGATAGCGAAACCAGAAGAGAAAAAACTGAATCTCTTAATAACTGCTCAAAATGGCCTTGTCATGGCTAAGAAGAGGAAACCTGTCGAGAGAAACTGAATCGCTTAATCGCAGCATAAAATAAACTGGACATGGCTATAAAGAGGAAAACTCATGGGAAAAATTGAATCCTATAGTAACTGCACAAAATGACCTGGACATGGCTAAGAAAAGGAAACCTGAAGAAAGAAATGAATCCATTTTAATAACAGCAGAAAAGGACCTGAACAGCTGAAGAGAAAAACTGAATCTCTTTTAATAAGTAAAGTTGGCGACCATAGTCGAGGGGAACCCGAAGGCTCCCTTTTCGATGGCTACTACACCAATGTGTAGGGGAGGGCGCTACTCCTTTCCTGGATTGCTCTGCTTTACCCTTGATCCGTACCTTATAATGCTGAGTGCTAAGCAAGGAAGCATCAAGTACCATTTTTTGAGTCTTTGGTATGACTCGACCTGGGATTGAACCCAGGTCTCCCGGGCCATTGGCGAACACTCTAACCCCTAGGCCACAAAATGACCTGAAAATGGGTAAGCAGAGGAAACCTTAAATGTGAAACGGGATTTATTTTAATAGCAGCACTAAATAATGCTAGAAAAATTAATTATATCAAAGCAAAAAATTGATAATTCACAGAATAATTAGTATAGCTTATGTGGTTGCAGAGAGGAAACTGTTATAAGTGAACGCAACAAACTGACTCAAAATAATTATGAGAGTATGCTTTAGTGGGTTGGAAAGGCAAATTTTCAACATATTAAAATCTGCCCATGCTGAAAAATAGAATTCAGAGAAACCTGAATCAGTCCTAGCAAGTGGCGCATACGAAATTATTTGGGACCTTGAGATACAAACGTATCACGTAAGTTGTGCAACCATACAGTCGTACTGTCACAGCTAGAGCTTGGAAGAATTCTCGTTTTATTCTATCAGAAAGATTAGATTTCCCTTGACATTTCAATATCAGTTCATGTCTTTCCTATTCGTCTGCTAACATACCTTTCGGTAGATGAGATATTGCAACCAATTTGTTTAAACTGGTATAGTAACTTCATGTCTTTCCTCAATAGACTTTACTTTCATATCAAAATTATTAATAATAACGACTAACGGAATTCCATCAGAAACATTAACCTCCCTGTCGGCTTGGAAAATAGAATATACCGACTGCATCACTGAAGTGGGGTATGACCCCCCGCCACCACCATCGTGTCCACCTAGACTAGGTTCTTTAGCCATGGTTAGGCAAATAGTCTAGGAGAAGGAAAACTCTGAATTCAAACCTGTTAAACTCCGCTTAAAAATTGACCTCGTGTCATATCCTGCCCGAGCGGAGGGGTTGGTAAATAGTACCATCGTGTCCACCTGTTGGATGTGGATGGCGACCGTTTATGTCTGAGGAATGATTCTAGTACCTGAGTAGTCCGTGATTCGCCAACCGAAGCGGTCACGACCAACAACACTTTATTTGGTGCGTACTAGATAAGAAAGAAGAGCCTAATGCTTAAAAATACCTTAAGTTGCTTCTAGTGAAAAGAAAAATAACTCGCCTAGATGTAACTATGACTGAACTTTAAAAAACACGAATGAACATATTTTAGTAATTTTTTAGAGAATAATTGACACAATTTGAAAGTTACTTTCGGGACAATCATATAGTTGCTAGGGCTTCACTTAATCAGCTGGTTGATAAGATCAGATCTCTTCGTCCTTCCTAGTAGCCTAATAAGGACCAAAGTAAACACAAATGATAAAATTTAGTTGGTTACCTTGTTTTTTAGCCTTAAAATGTGTGACAGGAAACCCTTACAACTAGCGAAACAACCCTCGTTAAGGTATTAAGTAAACTGAACAATTTTGTATCTTAATTTCATAAATAATCAATGAATTTAATTTGATGATATAATTAATTTCAATGAAAATATTTCATTGAATAGATTCATTGGTTGGGTATTTAGTGTTATATGGCATATCAACCCGTGTGGTTTATCTAATGACAAATTATATATATATATATATATATATATATATATTCAATCCAGTAAATCCGGAGTAGGTAACAATCTCGTCAGGACAAATGAAATATTCAAATTTCGAATATTTAAATATTCCTGGTAAAGAGCTCAATGTAAATAAATTCACAGAACAAATAATATTATTTCAAGAAAACCTCACTAATACTGGAACTTTGGGGAATACGAAGTACCTCTTCATTGCAACCACTCCCAGGTCCACTCAGGCCTCCACTGGTAGATATAGAACTGTTTTTCTTGTATAAACATGAATTTGTCATTAAATAACCAACAATGGTTGATACGCCATAAAACCAAACAAAATCAAACCAATCCAGTATTACTGGAGCTCCATCATCAGATGGTTTTATGTCATAACCAAACCACTCGTTTGCGGGGATGTTACTCTTCTGTAAAGATGCAGTCAGTCTATTCTACTACAGTCAAAGCCAACTGAGTAGGACTTTGGAAAAGTAAAGCTGCAACCATGATCTTTAAATAAGAAAACTGAAGTTGATCAATCCAAAAATAATGACGCAACAACAGTGTTCCCTAACCCAGGCTGTATGGCCGTCTGGAGATGGTTTGTGAAGAGATAGGAGACTGCAGCATCTTAACTAGAGGTATAATTCACGTTGGGTTGGTAGGTGACATCGACGTCTGTTGTAGTGAAGAGCAACTGCGTAAAAAGACTGAAAAACTTCGGTTTATATCGATGCCTTTTGTTATTAGCATAACGGCTATCGGCTTAAGGAAAGGAATCAGTTTTAATATAATGGCTGAGGGAATTCGTTTTATATATCTTGCCTTTGGGTTTAGTTAGGCTGAGAACCTTTCGGGTCAGTGCATAGGTGCAAACATGAGTACAGGTGTTCACGCGCCCGCGCAGAGAGAACGTGTCATTCATAGATGTCGAAATAAAAATCCCAGATAGAAAATTTGACCAAGAGATGTAAATGACGTCATGCACCGGAAGCGCACGCGGAGGATTTGGGCGATTTTGAAAAAAGTGAGTTAGTTGAGTTCTGCCTCAGAGGAAGAAAGGTCGACTTTCGGTCGCTCGCCGAAGCCTTGTGGCAGGTGTCGCACGTGGTTTGGTGGAGATGGAAAAGTCAGTATAGAAAGATGGTATCTCTCTCCTTATGCCGAAAAACCTTTTAACTCAAAGGTAATAAAAAGTTTCGGACCTGAACTAAGAAGTAAGTGTTTTTTTGTGTTTCGGGATTCCTATGTTCTATGTTATATATGAACATTTTATGAACATTATATGTACGTTTCACATATCTGTATCATAGCTATGACCCGATTTTAAAACCTAGACAAGGCTGCTTATGTTTCACCTTCTTTCTTTACTTATATATATATAAGAATGTGAAAAGGCATGAATCTATCTGTTTTACTTCCACTAACCAAGCTAGCCAGTTGGGCAGATTGGGTCTTTTGTTTTGGTAAGCCAACAACTCAAGGAGAAAAAAACTGAATTCAAACCCGCTTAAAAAATTGACTTTATGTTACATACTATAGGAAATGGAGAGGTTGGGTCAATTACTTGCATTGATGCGTTTAGTTTCTCATAACCAGAGCATTTACTTCCGTTTTCTGTTTCTCAGGTGATAAAAACGTTCCACCTAGATAACTGTTCTTAGGCTTAAGATCTAATTTAATATATATGCGAAAATCCAAACGAAACCCTTTTGTATAAGGTCGGTTGATTGGGTTTTATGGCTTATCAATCTTTGTAAGTTATTTAACGCCAAATCCATTTTTATGTAAATAATCCTTTCAAACAATTCAGTATATTCAAACAGTTCTAATCCAGCTAATTCAGTTGAATATAAGTACAGATTTTGTTTACTCACAGTCAAATGTCAAAACAGTTCTATATTAAACAAATCAGTTTAGTGTAAGTACAGTTTCAATGCCAAAAAAACAGTTCAATTTCAGATAAATCAGTTTAGCATAGTTTTAATTGTCAAAAACATTTCGATTTCAAGCTATTCAGTTTTGTCAAACAATTCATTTTAGCATAAGTATGCCGTTAGTTCTATTTAATCCATAGAGAGGGCGCTATCAGGTGCTACCATTCCGGGCCAGAGTGTACCAGGAAGCAATTGCAATGAAGGAGTACTCTACATTTCCCAAAGCTCCAGCATTACTGGAACCTCACCATCAGATAGTTTAGTGTCATACCCAGGACACTCATTGGGAGGGTCTTAATTTTGTATAAGGTAGATTATTTCTTTGATATTTTTTCAAAACTGGAAAGTAGATCGTGTAAAAGAATTTAAGATCAAGTAACGCCAGTATTTAGTAATTTTAGCAGTAAATGTTAACGATGATTTGGGTGACAAGCGAATCTCCTTCCTGCCAATCAAATGGTTAAATACCTTTGACGTTCATTGAAGTTGAGTTTGAGAAGTCGCATTTGAAGTACTGAACGTTGTCAGGGAACGCTCTTTGTGTGTGCGTGTGTGCGAGTGTCAGGAAACGCGTGGTCACGTGGGCTCTTATTGAATGGGCAAGCTCTCCCAACAGTTTAAAGTACTAGCATCTTCAGTTATTCGCTTTTGTTGACTTAGTCATACAGAGATCTCTGTAGTGCATGCATGTGCGTGTATGTCTGTGCATGTGTATTTACGAGTGCATGTGCGTGGATGTGCGCGCGCGCGCGCGCGTGTGTGTGTGTGTGTGTTTACGCATGCGAATGTGTGTGTTTACGTGCGCGTGCGCGTGTGTGTTAACTTGCTCATTGCCGTTCGAATGTGAACACGCACGTGCTTTTCAGTATGCAAACACGAGAACGTATGCTTACACAGAGTAACGCTGAAGTAGTAATTTACTAAGCTTTTTGCTTAGATGTGGCATAAACTTATAAGAATGGGGCACCCAATGCGACTGAGTGACTCTGAAGTAACTGTTTTAAAAACTGAGCAAATATTTTAATAAAAATGAGGCAAAGAAATTTTAGATTAAATTATACTTATTTTGACTATGAGAAATTATTTTGAACTAATTGGAGAGAGAGTATAATATTAAAAAAATAAAAGAAACAACGCTTAAAAAATGTTACTCATTTTATAAAGACTTGACATTTAGGCTACCGAATATATCACAAAATTTCCCAGCATTTATATATATAACGAGAATTCTTGTAATTTCAAATGTGGGTTTGCAAGAACAAGAAACCTACAAGCTCTCGTATATTTGTGTGTGGAAGTGCCCCTGGTGTAATGGTTATCGTTGTAGGAAACGACGACACGAGTTCGAATCCTGGACGAGACTGATTGCATTTCACATAGCACTAATAAGAAAGGTATGAATCCAATAGTAGGGTTCTTCAGACTAGGTTCTTCAGCCCGGGTGAAGGAGAAGGAAAACTCTGATTTCAAACCTGTTAAACTCCGCTAAAGAATAGACCTTATGTCATATCCTGCCCGAACGGAGGGGTTGGTTGATATATATATATTTATATATATATATATGTATATATTTATATATATTTGCGTGTGTATGTGCACGCATGTATATATGCATGTATGTATAGATTGTTGCATGCATGTGTATGTAAGTGCGAACTCATTTATATATGATCACTCGATCACGCTCACATACACGCATATATATATAACAAAAAATTATCGTTATATATGTGTGTGTGTGTGCGTATATGTGCACATGTGCGTATATACGTATGAGCATATACATATATGTGCATTCAATCAATTACTTACATGTATTGTTTATATATATATATATATATATATATATATATATATATGTGTGTGTGTGTGTGTGTGTGTGTGTGTGTGCGTGTGCGTGTTTCAATCAATTACGTATATATATATATATATATATATATATATATATATATGCGTGTGTAGTATTGTGTTGATTATATGTAAGTTCGGAGGTGTACTGGAGTATTATTGAGCTCACATGTGTTCGCTTATATGTAAGTGATTATAAGCATCTAAGTGCCTGATGGCACACACACACACACACACACAAACACACACGCACACACACACACTCGTATACTCATACAGACACACGCACATACTCTTATACCCCTATACTCATACACACACACACAAACACATATACACATATATATATATGTATATATATTTCATTACTAAAATTCTCATTTTTCATATATATATCTATCTATCTATCTATATATATATATATATATATATATATATATATATATATATATATATATATATATATACGTATAAGTATATCTGTATTTATATTATCTGGGGCTGTCTGTACGTGTGAGTCAGTGCATGTATTTGTAAGTCTTCAAAAAAAATAATTTTGCCCAGTCTACTGGGGATGTGAAATACACAGACTGCTTCTCTGCAGAGAGGTAAGAGCCCACCAACGATTGTCCTGATATGACCATACACAATCTGATGGTGAAATTTCCGTAATGCTGGAGCTTTGTGGATTGCTGAGCACCCCTTGATTGCCATTGCTCCAGGGTGAACTCTGGCCCCGACTGGTAGCACCTGATATGGTCCTATTTATGGGTCAAATAGAACTAAACTGCGTACTAGGGCTAAAAGGAATTGCTTGAAATAGAACTGTTTTGGTATTTAACTGTGTGTGGACAAAAACTTTACTTATGCTAAACTGAATTGTTTGAATTCGAACTTTGACAAAACTGAATGGATTAAAATAGAAATGTGCTTTGACAATTAAACTGTGTACTCATGCTAAACTGAATTGTTTGAAATAGAACTGATTATTCGTATAAAAATAGATTTGGCATTAACTAACCAATGAAGTTTGTTATACGATAAAAACAAAAAAAAAACCCAGCCAAACAAAACTTTTAAGCTTGTATCTATTCTGGAATATTTGCGGGAATATATATATACATATATATATATATATATATATATATATATATATATATATATATATATATATATATATATGTGTGTGTGTGTGTGTGTGTGTGTGTGTGTGTGTCTTTGTGAATGGAAAAAAAGCGAGATAGATAGATAGATAGATAAAGAGAGAGTGTGACAAAGAAAGAGCGACGATGTGAAAATGAAAGATTCACTATGTTTGTGTGCAAGTGTGTAGGTTTTAACGAAGGTGTGCTTTTAACTTTTACACACAATAACACTCGAAAAATTCAAAGTTTCACATTCAAGGACAGGGTTTGCAGTAAACATATAATACGATATGGATAATTTAAAGCAGTCCCTGAATGAAACCGAGCCAATGAGCAAGCATCCAAACCTCGAACAAGCTTCTTGAATTCCATAACCTCTATCACAATTATATAAAATCCTAGAAAACGTGTATGCGCACGTCAACGTGTTTAAATTCTCCCTAACGGTCTTTAATCGCTAAGGAAGTTCAAGCGCTCTTTTAAATCGCACTTACACACACACACACACACACACACACACACACACACACACACAGCCTCTTCACTCTCATCCGCCTGGGACAGGCATGTACACACTAGCCTGCCTTCTATTCGTTTATTCAAAGAACCTGAAGAGAAGGCATGGCATTTTTCATTTCAAAAGTACGTTAAACGATTCCTTTCGTTCGTAAGGCCCCACCTTTTTTATACATTTGAATTTTTTTCCCTTACATTGACAAGCATGCGGGATGTAATCTCTACTGACGCATACAGAAAATATATTTTTACGCCCCTTTCTCATTCATAAACCCTTTTCTCTATTCCTGTTCCTCTTACTCCTACTCTCTCTCTCTATCTATCTATCTATCTCACACACACACACACACACGCACATCCACACACACACATGCACAGAGGGTACCAATATTTCCCCCTGCTTTTTTTTTTTTTTGATGAACGAAAAACTCACTCAGAAGGCTCCGATCGCACGCGATCACTAACACACCTGTCTTAGCGTGAATATTCGCATTTTTACATTCTTTAGCGTTGTAAAAGGCGTGGCTCACTTGCTAAACACGTTTTCGTTCTTTGGCTATAATCGTATACACAAGGCTGGTAAATATTTGATACTTAAGGCCTTGAGAAAAATGTTTTATAAAAAAAATGTTATCAAACAATAACAGAGTATAAAACCAAGTTTATTAATTAGATTGTCAGAAGGTTATCCGTTTTCATCAATGCCTATATCTGGTGATTGCGGCAGAAACTCTGAACAGCTTTATCTTTTTTTTATTTCAAAAATTGTGTAAAATATATATTGAGTATCAGGCCATGTTTTTCTGGTTGTTAAATCCAATACCATGTTAGCCGTTAGTTATAAGCGAGCTATGTCTAATGAGGTTTGGATTCTTCGTTTAATGGCATATCAACCTTTGCAGGTTATTTAATGCTAAAGCCATTCTCTGAGAAGATCAGTAGTGGTACTATTTAACCCATAGCTGGGAGGATAAGGGGGTTTATACTTTTCCCAAGGGTATTTACCCGAAAGCGCGACTGGAGTACGAACTCGCTTACTACGATTCCGCAGTCCATCGCTTTAACCGTTACGCCACGAGGACACACCTATATCTAATAAGCATCGAAACTGAATCTGTATGCAAGAAAAAAAAGTGTTCTAAAAATATCAATGTTGAAACTGAATTTACTATGAGAGAAATGAACGATAAATTAAAAGTTTAATTTTCTTTAAAATACGTTGTTTGTTCAAAAAGTATCGAGGCTGAAGCTGTATGTACCTAAAAAGAAATGAACAATAAATGAAACGTTAATTTTCTTAGAAATACGAAATTTATTTAAAAGTATCAAGACTATCACGATAGAAATCAATTATGAATTAATGATGTGCTAGATTTTCTTTATAAAAACAATATCACGTAAACCTTTCACAGATTTGTTTCTGTAAGTTCTTTATTCGTAACATCTTAAGTAAGTATTCACAAATGATATGAAGCTGAGCCATCATTTTTATCCTAATTCTTTCCATATCCTTGAATCTTACCATGTAGATTGCCCAGTCGGCTGGGGCTGTAGAATACACCGACTGCTTCTCTGCAGAGGGGTAAGAACCCCCCCCCCTAACGAGTGTCCTGCATCTGACAATAAAACAATCCGATGGTGAGGTTCCAGCAATGCTGGAGCTTTGGGGAATGCGGAGTACCCCTTCATTACCTTCGCTCCCAGGTCCACTCTGGCCCGGAGTGGTAGCACCTGATAGGGCCCTATCTATGGGTTAAATAGAACTAACGGCATTCTTATGCTAAACTGATTTGTTTGAGTAAACTGAATAGCTTGAAATCGAAATGTTTTGGACAATTAAACCATACTTACATTTAAACTGCGTGCTTATGCTAAACTGAATTGTTTTAAATAGAACTGATTATTTATATAAAAATGGATTTGGCGTTAAATACCGTGAATACTGGTAGATATTAGATTAGTAAATATATATATATATATATATATATATATATATATATATATATATATATATATATATATATATATTTACAATTACATAGAGACTGCTTCGTTGTATTAAAACTTTTCAGTGTGGCTAGATACGCAAGATTCTCGAAATGCCCCATCACTGATACTGAGCACTCGTTATTGATAGATATAGGAAAATATATATATATATATATATATATATATATATATATATATATATATATGTATATATATATATATATATAGATATATATCAGCGTGTGTTCATGTGTGTGGATGGGTGCACGCACAATTTTCTTTCACTGTGACGCCATCTATCACTATCTTATATATATATATATATATATATATATATATATATATATATATATATACGTATATATATAACCCTGCTTGAAGCATCTTTCACGTCAAGCCCCCCTGAACAGTAGTGATACAGGGAATCAATCTGTCTGTGGATGACCATATATATACTCCCCGCCGTTGCTTGACCTCTCAGTTGGGAAATTTATCGGCTGTCACATACGCTGAAATAGTTCTTCTCAAGAATTGAGCAGTCCATATGGTCGATAACGAATGTGTAAAAAGACAGACCTAAAAAATCCCCTCACTTACGTCGAGAATGGTGAAGGTCTGGGGTAAGATGTCCGACTGACAGGTTTCGATCTCAGCCTGAAATATCTCGTCGGTCTAGCTACAATGAAGAGTTATGATTCAACGAAACAGTGGTTGACAATTGAATATACATATATATATATATATATATATATATATATATATATATATATATATATATATTGTCAACCACAGATGGAATGTTTCGCTGTATGTGCCAAGAAGTATTGGACGCTTGAAGCTGAGACCGAAACTCGTCCGACTTTTACGTTGGACGTAGTATCATACCACTCAGCCAACTAGCGAACCACGTTACCTCGGAGACTTATAAGACATTAAGCAGTAGCATTCGTTTGTTTACATTTATAACTAACCGCTTTGCATTATGCGAGTGACAACCGTAAATTCCTTCGCTAGACTGATCAACCCTCATGGGGGAAGTGACCCGTCGATCTCGACGTATGTGGTTCCCACAAATAAGTCAAAAATAAAAAACGGTTTGACTACTTAAAGGATTATTTGTTGATAGTAGTGAAGGCATGAGTAGAAAAAATTACACTTTTCGAGAAAGACCGAAGAATGCTGCTCCAATGTTCCACACGAATAACACACCTTAACAACTACAAAAATATTTTCCTTCTTTAATTGTTGCCCTGCAAAAGCTAGTGAGCCCAATCTGCCCAACTATTTGGGCATAGCACCAGAAAGAAGTGATCACTAAATCCAGTAAAATGGTTGACTATTTCAGTTGATTAAATAAATTATTACTATAATCTTCTATTAAAACGTCTCTCTCATGAGCAACATATTTAAACAACAAAAGTGGTTTTGTCACAACTAACAATTCCCGCAAACTGTTTCGAAAATCAGACTTATAATGTGTTTGTAATCGAATGCTATGAAAAATAATGAAACAATATAGAGCAAACATTTACACAAGTCGGTTTTTATCTTAAAGTTGCTAATGGGCAGTAGTTGGGGGTTAATAACGATTAAATAACGATAACTGAGACCATCCAAACTGTATGCAAATAAATGATTAAATGGAATTATGTGTGTAAAAAGCAATACATAAAACAGTTTAAACTGTGTGCAAACAAACGATTAATATTAAACAGAATTTTTAGTGTGAGATAGCAATACGTGAAACAGTTTAAACTGTGTGCAAGTAAAGTATTCATATCAAATAGAAATATTAGCGTGAGATAGCAATACGCAAAACAGTTTAAACTGTGTGGAAACGACTGGTTAGCACTAAATATTACTATGAGTGTTAAATAGCAATACTTGAAACTATTTAACTGTGTGCAAACATTTAATATGTTAAATCGAATTGTTAATAGGAAATTGCAATAGCTGAAATAATTTAACCGTATGGAAACAGATAATTGATATCACATAGAATTATGATTGCTAGCAATACTTGAAGCCGTATTAACGTGTGAAAACAAATGATTAATATTTAATAGAATTATTAGCGCTTGCAATACTTAAAACCATTTACCTGTCTGCAAACAAATGATTAATATTAAAATAGATAGGATACTTGATAGATATAATTACTAATATTCAGTAGCTATACTGTGAACGACTTAACAGTAAGCTTTGATAACGGATTTGAAAATGATGTTATCTCAAAATTATTCACTTGCAAAGCATGTATAACACACACACACACACACACACACACACATATATATATATATATATATATATATATATATATATATATATATATATATATATATGGTAGTGTCTATGGCCCAGGACTTCATGTTTTACGTATTCGTCTGACAAATGACAAATGACAAATTCTCTTAGACAAATGCGTAAAACATGATACCCAGTGTCACAGACAAAACCGATATGTCCTCTGGCCTTCTTCAGGTATAGGCAAACTAAGGAACCTACACGGAACTTCGGAATACGTCCTTTATTAAATCCAGTAGGACACATAGCGTAACGGTTATAGGGGTTGGTTCACTTAGCTTCTAAGGAGACAATCATCTCGACGTTGCTGGTTCAATCGTGATTGCAGGCGAGTAACAATACAGGAATCTTTAACACATGTACCTGGTTATGGTCAACGGAATCAGAACAGGCGACCACCATGGATCCAATGAAGGACGTAGTTGGAAGTTCCGTGTAAGTTCCCGAGTTCGACAAACACCTGAAGAAGGCCGGAGGACATACCGGCTGAAACGTTGTGGAAATAACAATAAAGATGAAGACAATTATCCGAAACCCCTTAATGATAAAAATCATCAAGCTTAGTCTCAGAAATGTAGACAGCTAATAGTAAGGGTACTATTTAACCCATAATTTGAAGTGGATAAAGGGTTTCATACCCTTCACAGGGGTATTAGTATGTAAGTGAACGTGTAATACGCCAAAAGTTCGAAATTGTTTAGGAAGATATCTCACTCCAGAATGTCAGGCGCTACGCCCCAGTTCATCACGACTGATCTTAAAAGACAAGCTAATTAGCTCATCACAGCTACTAATATCAAAATAAGTAAAGTTGACAACCGTAGTCAAGGGTGATTCGCATGATCCCTTTTTAACAGCTACAACACCGAAGTGTAGGGGAGGTTGCTACTCTTTTCCCATAATGATTAAAATCACACTTAAATGGTTTCATCTATTGCTGTCAAACACTAATTCTTATATTTACGTACAATTGAGGCATTTCTGTCATTGCTATCAAACAATAGTAATTCCTTCAACATTATCTATTCCTTTGCATACGGGTAAATAATATCAAATATTGTTATCAAACACTAATTATTCAGTTTAGTATCTTGCCCAGTGTTCTTGCTGGGCTGTAAAATACACAGATTGCTTCTCTATAGAGGGATAAGACACCCAAGCGAGTGTCCCGAATATGACACAAAACATTCTGATAGCAAGGTTCAAGAAATGCTGGACCTTTGGGGAATGCAGAATACCCCTTCACTACTATCGCTCCAAGGTCCACTCTGGCCCAGAGTGGCAGCACCTGATAGAGTCTTATCAATGTGTTAAATCAAACTAAACGGTGTACTTATGCTTAACTGAATTGTTTGAAATTGTACTGTTTTGACATTTAAACTGCGTTCTTATTCTAAACTGAATTGTTTGAAATAGAAACGTTTTGGCATTTAACTCTGTGTTAACAAAAAAACTATACTTATACTAAACTGAATTATTTTAATTGCAACTAAATAGCTTGAAGTAGAAATGTTTTTGACAATTAAACTGTGTAGTTATACTAAACAGAATTGTTTGAAGTAGAACAGTTTATTGGTATAAAAATGGATTTGGCATTAAAAAAACTACAAAGGATTATATGCCATAAACACACACAAACAAACATCGTATCAATCATTTGTTTTAAATTTCATTTGCTTGCATACAGTTAAATAGTTTCAAGTAGAGCAAATGATTAAATATTTCTCTTTGATATATATTGGACCCTAACAGGGACTAGCACTCTGGGTCAGAGGTTGACCTGAGAGTAATAGTAGTGAAGAGGTACTCCGAAATCCCCAAACCTCCTAGACTCGAGTCTAGCTATCAGATTCAGTTTAGTTTGGTTTGGTTTTATGGCATATCAACCTTTGGAGGTGGTTTAATATCAAATCCATTTTTATGCATTTAAACCGCTTTATTTTACCCAGTTCAGTTTTGCATAAATACACAGTTTAGATGTCAAAATAGTTTTGTTTAAAAAAAATCAGTTTAGCATAAATACACTGTTTACTTCTATTTGAGCCATAGATAGGACCCTAACAGGTACTACCATTTCGAATCAGAGTGGACCTGGGAGCGATGGCAATGAAGGGATACTCCGTATTCCCTAAAGCTCACACGTACTGAAGTCTCACCATCAAATTTTTTTGTGTCATAACCTGGACACTGGTTGGGGGGGCCTTACCCTTCTGCAGAGAAGCAGTCGGTGTATTCTACAGCCCCAGCGGACTGAGCCCAAGCAGTTTAGTATCATATCCAGGACAGAGATGGAGTCAGCGTATCTCATAACTCCAGCCGACTGGATAGGCAAATTATTTGTATAAGATTGGAATGACTGATATCATTTTACAAATGATTGTTTGAGACAAGTGTGTTATAAATGATATCAATGGAACATTATAATAGAAAAGTTATGGTTATATGGTTATATCCTGTTGTCATAAATGCGTGCTAACGAATTATTATTACTAAACCAGAATACAAACTAAAGCTAAGACAACAACGCTGGAATAATAATGAAAATAATAAATTATTAGAAATTAAACCCACACATGGGGAATGGAAGCAAAACATAAATAAAACAAAACAGGGAAATGCATTATCCAGACTCTGGATAGGTCATTCAAGGATAACATGTTGTTATTTACCCGAAAACAACAACCAATGTGTTATACATGCCAGACCAAATACACCATGAAGCACATTCTCATCGAATGTACCGACTTTGTTCATATAAGAAAAACCTTCTTTTATGGAAGTGCCCGTGGCGTAATGGTTATCGACGTAGGAAATGGACACGGCGACACGAGTTCAAATCCTGGACGAGACTGATTGCATTTCACATAGCACTAATACCCTTGGGAAAGATATGAATCCAATTATTCTCCCTCCAGCTACGGGTAAATAGTAGAGCAGACTGAGTTCTTCATCCTTGGTGAGGCAACTAGTCTAGGAGAAGGAAAAATCCAAATTCAAACCTGTTAATGTCCTCTTAAAAATTGACCGTGTGTCATATCCTGCCCGAGCGGAGGGGTTGGTAAATATATATAAGAAAAACCTTATATAGTGCAAACAATATGAAGGAACTGTTCCAAAACACTGAAATAAATAATGTGATATAATTTCTAAAAACAGTGAAATGATACACAAAAATCTCAAGAAATTTACAATAAGACCAAAGATCTTTACTAGATATATTCTAACAAACTGATCCCTTCTACAACCTGCTTTACAGTTTTATTATGATTCCCGACAAGTAAACTATTAATAAAAAACAAATAACCAACTAATTATCTAAAGTTTATCATTAATTCCTAAGACCTCTCCTTTGAATTTCTTCTCAAACTTATTTTCCTTAACTTGATTCGGCATAAAATGACCGATGAGGTTGATCTGCCGTAAAACAAAACAAACAACTAAATCAGAATTGTTACTTGAAACTATTTAATTTGGAATGAATTATGAGTGTCATGTTAGAATAGATTCATATTGCAATTTTCTTGGGTTTTTTTTTTTTTTGTTTACTCGATGGTGACACCGACTTCTTTGCCATTGTCACCTGAGTCTTGTATCATATTTATTTATCATCTTCATAGATTACGTACAACGAACCCAAATAGATTTGATATGAAAAATAATTTCACATTAAAAAATTCAAGAAGCAGAGTTATCTGGCAGAAACTCTGAGAGATACGTATAATCTAGTACTTCTCCCAGATACACCTGCCCAAGCCGACTGTCTGCTCCATAGCCTGGAGTAAACAGTAAGAGACATTGGCCTGTACATGAACGTAAATTAAACAGAGTTCCTGTATTTTAACCAAGAAGGAACCATCTCCAATTTCTGTGTCAATCTTTTAAAATTAGTTGACCAATTCACATATCTCGGCAGTAATATCTCATCAACAGTAAATAATGTCGACTTTCGCACATGGAAGTCATGAACTGCTTTTGACAAGTTGTCAATCATATGGACGTCTGATCTCTCTGATAAAACAATACAAGATTTCTTCCAAGCTGCGGCTGTGTTAGTATTATTGTATGGTTACACCACGTGGACGAAAAGCGTGGAAAAGAAAGCTTGATGAGATATACACAGGAATGTCACGAGATATTTTGAACAAATCCTGAAAGCAGCACACCACAAAACAGCGACTTACCTCAAAATTCATCGAAGTAAAACGAATATGTTGGGCTTGGCAATACTGGACTTGTAAAGATCAACGAATGAGAAACGTTTTCTAATGCGCCACTACACAGGGACCCACCAGTGTTTACTGAACTGTAAGGACTTACATACATCAGTTCTGTGCAGACACCGGATCCACTCCTGGAATGATGAATGATTGGGACAGATGATGAGAAAAGAGAGAGAGAGAGAGAGAGAGAGAGAGAGAGAGAGAGAGAGAGAGAGAGATAGTCAGTGAACTTCCTGCTATCAGTACGATTGATGATGAAGATGATGAGATAAGAATGCAGAAACCGAATGACATCGTGTTAATCATTTGTACTTAAATGATATTTATTAAATCTATAATTATTTGCAAATGATGGACATTATAT